>JAMZAV010001954.1:0-363191 GCA_024449915.1 Sweltsa coloradensis | reverse complement strand
AAAGTATCTTCTTTTTACATATTGATGAATGTTCTAGAACAATGCAAAGCAGATTGTGACGTAACGCGTTATGTAAAATGAAAATTTGAGTATGAAAGGCGCCGTGGTACTATGTACTACACTACACTCAATGGTAGTATGTTAGGCATAATTATACAATTTGTTCTTTCTCTAGACATTTGCACTTGAATAATACAATTATTCAAACAGAATAAAAAAGTAGACACACACAACGACACAATTAACGGTTCATTATAAACAACGACATAATGCTAATAGTTTTGATTTTATGCTGATGAAGGTTGTCTTGGTAGAACAATTTTTACCATTTATATCACGTTGTAGTGTCCAGTTTCTAGGTGCCCGTTAGGGCGCCGCAGCCAAGCCGCGGTGCGCTACACACTCAAGCACCTTATACACCAAGCAGAGTTGGGGTGATTTCGAGGTGTTACCCAGCCGTCATGTAACGTGATGTGAACTTGAAAACTATCACAATCGAGGGGATTTAGGTACCTGACAACACATGCCAAATTTTATTGGGGTACGATTATTCCTTCTTGGTGAAAAAATGGCTTGAAACATGCTCAAAATCACTTTAAGGATGTTAGCTACTGCTACTGCCTACTACTGCCTACTACTGCTAACATCTAATACGTCGGCCCGCGATTCTGACCAGACGGGTGGGACTACAATGTTCATATTTTACATGGACATTAAGGTTATAGAAATATAGTCTCTTTTGAAAAAAAAAGTTGAAAAAGTTTGTTGGAAGGCTTCCAAATAAAGGTTTTAAAATAAGCCTTAAACACTTGGCATACAATCAACAAGTAACCATAGTTACTTGACACTTGTTGACGGTATAAGCAGAGTTAGGCGGGAAAGTGCGATACGTAAACAAATAGCGGACATTTAAATTTTTCTTCTTTGTGTGGAACGAGAAAAGGTGTCATTATACTCTCATAAAACAAATCAGAAAACCGTCCCTGGCCTAGGCCCAGATGTGGAAAATTATTTATAATGCAAAAGTGTAGGTCTAAAGTTCCATTTGGCTATAGGACTAGTAAAATTCATACTTACATTACATGTTTGACAAGCCTAGCCAACCCTATGCCAGCACAACATTGTTTTGATATGAACTTGCTCAACTGTTTGTTTACATAATTGCAACAATCAAATCATTTCATACAACTTGTCTTTCGATTGGCCCGCGTTTATGAAGGCACTGCCATCTAGAATAAATATAGATTTTTTTCGAGCTCTTTGCTATACGCAAATCTTTTTAAAGTGTTTGGATTTCGTGATACTCTTTCAACCATAGACATCCCATATAATTGGCTAGACCAGCAGTCGGTGGTCCACTTCCGGTACAATTAGAAGCCATCTTAAAATGACAGTTTACATGTTAATCAAATGGGAGCGATTTGTGGCCAAATAGTTCTCAAGATTGCCGCCAGGTTGACAGGTAAGCATACTAGCCTTTAACACCAAATGATTACTAAATTCCTTATGCAATCACTTCGTATTGTTTCGTTTGTTTAATACCATGCTGCACAAGCTAAAACCATATCAAACAATCCAGTAAAATACTTTATTGCATTAAAAAAGCATAAATTAAAACACCAAATCGCCATCTTGAAATGGGCCGGTTGAGTCTTCAATTTGCTACGCTCGCGCCTGTGCGGAGGTATAGGAGACTGCTAATCTAGCCTACTATAGGGGTTTAATTAATATCAATGCTTTCAACTCACAACCCATGACGTTTTCCACGATACCGTTCAAGAATACCAATTCCTTCGAAACGAAAACGACTTCGTTTTCAAATTGCGTTTTCAACTCATCTCCCACGAACTCAAGAATTGGGGTCCAGTCCTTATACCGTCGTTATACCATGGTTATACCACCTATACCCAGGATGTACATGAATCCGGGTCTAGATATTTTACATCCTATATTGTTACTGCTAATACCATAGAATTTAAATCAACTTTGATAAAAATATTATATTTTAGCAAATAATTTTGTAATGGAACTTGAAAAAGTAATGAGATCACACACATAACAAAAACTTGTAGAAATACAGCCAAACCTTACACACTCAAAAGGAATGAGATCTAAAAAAGGGCCAAGCTCATCTACCCTTCCACATAAACGTACAGTGTCCCATAACAGCATCCTCGAAAAGCTTGGCAAAATAGAATTTGCATGTTATTACGTTTAAATTAATTAGAAAAAAAGAACTTGGATAAACTATTACGTTAAATTAATAATCGCAAATTCTATTTTGCCAAGCTTTTCGAGGATGCTGTTATGGGACACTGTACGTTTATGTGGAAGGGTAGATGAGCTTGGCCCTTTTTTAGATCTCATTCCTTTTGAGTGTGTAAGGTTTGGCTGTATTTCTACAAGTTTTTTGTTATGTGTGTTCTTAGGAGTACCTCAAGGATCGAGTGTTTCTCCACTATTTCTTATTTTGGATGTAAGAAGGATCTATGTGATGTTCATCAGTAGGGATATCGTCAGTGGCGTATCTCCCTATGGTGCAACGTGCAAGGTAA
Source organism: Sweltsa coloradensis (assembly GCA_024449915.1). NCBI lineage: Eukaryota > Metazoa > Arthropoda > Insecta > Plecoptera > Chloroperlidae > Sweltsa > Sweltsa coloradensis. Next base: position 360,636 of record JAMZAV010001954.1, on the reverse strand, counting down.
GCGGTGCTTACGGGTCCCGCGACCTAGGGGGCTCCCGCGACCACCACCCGGTATTAGGCCTAAGAAAAATGGGCTATTTCGACTTTACATTTCACTGTCATTTGGGATACAAAGTCGCCTTAAAATGCGTTTTAGGCCATCAAATATTATAATGTAGCCTAATTTTTTTACGCCTGCGGCGAAAATGGCTCCGCCTGCTGGATCTTCACCCCAGACCCCGGCTACACCGCGCAACCATACTTTGTCCCGGAAGTAGGGACCCCGAAATCCAACTTGCTTACGGGCCCCGCCATTTTGAGTTACGCTACTGAATATCGTACACGGCATTTAAAATGCTGGGCCTATGTTTGTCTGGTTATAACTGAGACCTCTTGTTTTGTGTGTGCAGGACGGCCGGAAGCTGGGCTACGGCAGTATGCAGGGTATCCCGATGGTGGCTAGTTCGCCTGTCCGACACGAGAGCCCGCTTGGCATGAACCCCATCGAGGTCCAGTCTTACCAACCCCCGTGGAAGGCGCTAAGCGACTTCGCGCTACACACGGACCTCGATCGACTGGACCCTGCGCAGCCTCCGTTCCAGCACTTGGTGAGTCAGGTGAGTCGCGCGTTGCAGGTCGGTACCCGCGGCCATCTTGTCTAGTGTGACCCGCGGCCATTTAGTGTTGTGTCGCGCGTTGCAGGTCGGTACCCGCGGCCATCTTGTCTATTGTACGACCCGTGGCGATCATGTCTATTATCGCATGTCGGGAACCGCTACCATCCTATCTAGTGTTGCGTGAGGACCGCCGCTAAAATAAAAGTTGAATATTAATATTAGGATGCAATAATATTCTCCGTCTGCATGTGACGTTATATTTTACATATGTTGGAGTTGGAGGCCATTTTATGCCATAGCGTAATCCCATGCATATAGGCATTGTTGAAAAAAACAAATTACTTTTTTTTTAATTATACTGTTTTCACAACTAAAAACACATTAAAGATGTGTTTACAACTAGTATGACAATATTACATAAATTAATTTTTATCTTTATACATAACCTAAAATAAAGTTGTAAATGTTGAAATCTCGCTGTTCCTAAGATCCTCAAAAGTACCGCGCATGTCCCAATGAACGGTGTGAAACCTGTATGTCTGTGTGGGGTCTATGAATGTGGGGCAAGAACAGAACGGAAGCCGAGGTTAACTCTTCCTCGGCCTCGGCTCGGGTTCCCATTTCCGACGCTGTCACTCAGAATGACGCGCAAACAAGCCGGGGCTGGCGCGTAGCCCATACCCCCCTCACACATGTACGCACGTACGTACGTCGACGGTCTCAGGACACTCTCGTATACCTCACACCAACACGCTCAGGTAATGTCACATTTCCCTCCCACATTACCCTACTACCCCACCATTATTTGAAAGAAATAGTCGACGGCTACAAATTATTGGAATCAGCGAGTTATTTATTTACGGTTACAAGATGTACGAGTTTGCAATTAATCACTTGCATTTGAAATTATATAAGACTCTCAATTTTCAAGCACCTTATGATTTGACGAATACTTATCGTGTAGAGATCGTGAATTAAAGTATCTTAACCTTATTAGTTTTATCCCCTTACATATATCGGAAAATTGACATCTATATATAAGCATTCATGCGTGTGAGTCTACAATGTAGTTACTTAATTTCCGATTACCTCTATATATCTGTAAATATCAAAATTGTAAACCCTTCACTAGCATAATTTCTATTCGACAATTTTATAATCGATGGAGAATATTGCGGTCCTCAAACTCGGTATAAAGTGCGCTCAAACCGTACGAACCACCGCGTGGTTTATCGATGTATTTGTATTTATGGAAGGCGGTGCATGTTTTTTTTATTTTTACTTTTGAGATATTGAAAATGGACTGAACGTCTCTCGCCTACATTACAGTACCTACGTACATCAGTCTACATTATATAAATAGTTGGTAGCGGTCTAGAAAGAGGAGGGGTAGGATAACAAGGCGGCTGCTCCAGGGAGGTCTGAGCTGAGTGACATGAGACACTTGTTTACATACACCCGTCAACACTGCGTCAGTCTAACCTCGCTCCAGTGGCGTGACACACGGGCTTCTTCCGAGAGCAGTGGCGTGCGACTGACACTTGCTTACTTACGCCCGTCAACACTGCCTCATTCACAACAATCTCGTTCTATTGAAGCTAGGAATAAGTTGAAATTGTTAGTGGGTGAAATAGTAATTCCGTATATTACTCCAATTTAATTTCAATAGCGTTCCAAAGTATTCTGGAGTCTGGATGAAAACCTTAGAAGTTTTTATAGTTAATTTTTTTTAAAACTATAATTACTTATCTGTTTGCAGATGCTCTCCAAAAATGTCCAAGTCATGCCATAACAAAGATGATGAAATCGTGCGCTAGTAAAATGAAGTTCTCTATATTGCAGTATGACAATAGTAAATAGTAATGTTTGTGTGTATCACCTAGGACTACAGTAACAGTAACTGAGTACAGGTTCATCATTGCTTTTAATCTTTCTCTAGTATTTAATTGCATTGCATTCAAAAATTTATGTCTAGATAATACTGTTGTAGCACTCCCCCCAGATAATCTAGGATATTCGTTTCCCACCCCACCCCTCTCTTCTAAACTTTAGTTATTATTCAAAATCACTTCTTAAATATAAATTTAGAAAGATTCAATTCATTTTTGACCGTTTAAAAAGAGTTGAAACTTCTTCAATAGGTACCAAGTCGAAGTGACTGCACGATAAAAATATATTCTAGCTGCGATCACGAAGGAAACTTCATATAATATTGTAAATAATAAACAGCTTGTATGGTATGACCATGTCATAATCATATTTTACATTCCCTCACCCCGTGTTGTGAGAGTTATTTGACCGTGTAGTCAGCCCTGTTACCTCTTCACTTCTTCGACTGTAAGAGATGCTGCCAAAATCATCCCAACATCTCGTGTTGTTTGTATCGAAACGAGACTGGTATTTGGCACGACTTGCTGCTTGCTGGAATGAAACCGCAAGCAGTGCTCTGAGCGTCAATTGTGATATCTTTACGACAAACAACACCTCTGTGAAGTATGTGCAGTGAATAATACATCGCACAATTCGTAAAGCAACTACATCTAGGAAGACTTGACTCGAATATGATCGGCTACGTTCCATTTTATAAAACTAGGCCGCTTCGCGAACTCTTTTTCCCGTCGCGTTGATGGATGAGCTTTTATTAATATTCATGTCTAATGATATAACGTTTTTAAGTGGGATCTCATTGCTTTTTCTATAGTTACTTGATATTACTTGATAATTATACACCTGTAGAAAGCTTATGTTAAAACCTTTATTTGTATGAATTTTGACCAACTTTTTCTTTCAAAAGGCAATACATCACTACAATCTTTATGTCAATGTAAAATAAGAACGTTGTAACCCCACCCGTTTGGTCAGAATGGGCCCAAATATCACGAAAATGACGTATTGAAAACCGGGGAAAAAATCGTAAAAACACGATATATATGAGAAATATTTCTTCAAATGAATCTAAAATCATAACATTTATAATGTCAGTGATTTTAAACGTTCCCATAAAGTTTCATCAAGATCGGAGTAGCCGTTTGCCAAATATCACGAAAAAAAAAAATAGTAAAAGTACGATAATCATGAGAAATATTTCGAATATTTGAGAGATTTCGAAGGTTCCCTAAAATTTTCATCGATATCGCATATGCCGTTTGCCCGGTAGAGCGCGAACAAATAGACAAATATACAAAAAAAAACATCCGAGCTAATTTTTTGGGGGGTCAGTGAAATTGAAGTGTTCGCTTCGCTCATCCAATAATCACCCAAGTCAAGTCCGTAAAAACTGATCGCTTTCTTATAGTATTACTTTATTTCATTGATGTTTTCTATCATGCCAAGAAAAAAACAAAAGTCCAAGAAAAATATATGAATGAAAAGAAATACAAGATTTTGCAGTTTGTTATTTTACAAGAGAGGAATTTCAAAGTGATATTAATTCAGAATGAATTGCTGTTGGAGGCTTTACGAGATGTAGGAACAATCAAAATGTCAGAACTACGGCTTTCTGTCCCATTCGAAACTTTACATAGGGCTACACACGTACATAAATAACATAATGCATTCATGCAATTCTAAAATGCTTAGGGTATATCTGCGGCGTAATCTGTTGACAAATGACAATACGTTGTCCACATCCACTTTTAGACTCATGCGCACACATGCAGTGCCACTTCGTACATTGTCTGTTGAATGCAAGAGTAACCTATATATAATTATTATCTCACATTTAATTAAGTAAGACTTCGGAGCCATCCCGACACCGAAGCAAACACTAAAATAATGATATGGTCTTCAACATAAAGAGATGGACGAGGTGGGCTTACAATAAATTAATGCAGATGCCGATTTTATTTTTCGTAACCAAACATTAGCACTGGCATTTAAGTTATTACCTGTTCTTTGTAGCAAATCATGTTTTGCTCGTTTTTATAAACTAAACTTATCGTTGTACGAAATGTGGAAATCACATGTTTAAAGTTCTACGAGAAATTTACGAATTTATAGGCCAAGACTGGACCAGAATATTCAGTTTCATCAAATAGCTGCTCGAAAAGGATGAGATCGAAATCATCACATATTGGCTAACCATCACAAAAATAATTGCCTATATAGCGTAATGTATTTTCAATATTCCTGTATATACGCTACAAAGGCATCACTGTCTGAGAAAAATTATTTACTGAGAATATAGGCCTATAGGCATAAAATCTCTGCCGATTCACAGTTAGGCCTAATTATTTATTTTTTGTCTATAACCTATTCAGTGTTGTAAAAACTGATTTGAAAATGACAATAAATAAAACCAAGATGTTGGCAGCCGAATCGAAGCAGGAAAAATCTCGTAGCTGTTTCATCCAACACTCATAAAAAGAGGCTCTTGTTGACCATGACTGCTGATGACATAATAAAAGCAGGACTGGCAGTTGTCAAACGATGAATAATTTGATCCCTATAAAGTTGCAAGGCTAGTTATTTTGTGAGTGGATTTCAAACGCGAACGCTCGCACTTCTACAATGTATGTGGGACGAGCTTATGAAGCACATAAATAAGTAGATGGGGAACCATTGTCGCGTTCTAAGAATGTCAAACATAAATGAACGCACAATTTATTTCAAAATGACTGTGAAATAAAATAACATAGTTTCGCTCTAAGATATTCAACTGTTAGCCCTAAGTAGGATATATTTCAATATTTGCCGTCTCCTTCTTCGATGTGTCCGTTGTGACATCAGATATCACTCTGACGTATGCGAATGAGTGGGCGTAACCGACGGATGCATTTGGTAGCGATAGCAGGCAATTGTGTAAACCAGCCGCTGCGAGTGCGAATAGACTTTTACAAAGTTATTTTTTATTTATTTCATAAAAAGTAAATAGGCCTACAGTTAAAATCATTAACAATTATCAAAAAGCAAGCTAATGCGTGTAATGCACATTCCTTGCCTTGTACAGTTTCCGAGTACGTCTCAAGATCCCTCGTATGCGCGCACCCCACCCAGTCCCAGATAAGCCCAACCCACAACCTGCTTTGCATCTCAATCTCACCCCAGAGCCTCGGCCTCGTATGGTAATCACCCCCTCATTTCTATCCGCTTGCACAAACCCACCCCTAGATCTGCTTGCTTTCTTATCCCGAACCCCAGGCAAGACTTTACCTGGCATAAGCGAGCGAGAGGAAGAAAACCCGCTGGATCGCGAATCGTCCTAGGAATTTGAATTTGTACTCGGAGCTCTGTATATCCCGGAGGTAGAGGGAATTTTATGTGCGAGCATCTAGCGTCCCGGATTCTCGATATTACTGCCCGTTTGGTCCCTGCGCCCTCGTCCGAGACGTCGGCTTCGAGGGCATTAGCATAACTTGCGATGCCTCCTTTGCCCTCGCTTGCGAGTAAATACGTTGTCATTAGTTTTTAAGGGCACGCAGCCACTATGCTAAGGTTTGGATATGCATAGCGTTGCTTTCCCAGAGGTACACTGCACAGAAGCGAAGTCGAAAAGTCGGTAAACACATCCTATATATTATTAACTTGAGACTTTATACAGAATGTTTTATTTTACGCATAGGGAAATAGCGCTGTCCAAAATCATTATAGTGAAATTGTAGTTAAATGAATGTGAAAAATGTTGATACATTACTTTTCACTGAATAAAACCTGGTAAGTTCAGAAATTACTGAATTTTTTTAATTAAAAAAAGCAAATGCACTTTATGCAGAATTTAAAAAAAAATGTTGTTTCCGAAGTTTGATTTTATTCCGTTTTAAAGAAACGATGGTAAATATGAAAAACATAAAATTATTGCCGGCCTTCTTGTGATAAAAAGTGACAAGTTGCGCTGGTAAGTGGCCGAAACACTCGTCGCGAGTGGATGTACAATCAATGCCAGAGACTCAGCGCGTCTTCTCGTGTCGTGTCACGGGCAGGCGTCGTGCTGTATAATTCATGGCGAGGGCGAGGATGTTTCCAAGCTCTTAGCGTCGCGTCACCTTGAACGGTGCGTGACCTACAAGCGACGCTGCGATATGCGAAGGACGAACTTGTTGAAACATTACATTATCTCAAAACATATAACACCATGCACGTCGAGTATAGGACCCCGTTTATCCATACGCGGGTTGTGGGTTACACGGGTACAGCGACATATCCCAGAAAGTTTGAATATCCGTGCCCGGCACCTCCACCATACACTAATGAAGGCTAGAATCAGCTAGGAGCAATGACGGTCAGCTCTGCATCTTTCTTGGGTACTCCCGTATACGCGTGTTTGTTCAATATGTGAATTGAATTTGAAATTGATTGGGTAACTTTCTTCTATAAAAATAGGAACGGAATTGTGGGGGTGTGAAACTGAAACATCCGTTACCTTGTTCTGAGGTGTGACAATAGGCTCTAAACTGTGTGGAAGTAAATATTAATATTTGCAGTTTTTTCATGAGTTACACGCGTCCATGGATTTTATTTTTATATAGATAAGATGTAAAATGACGATATTAATAAAAAGTACGTCTTTCCCACATGTAAACTAAAATTTGATAACTTGTCATCAATGGTGAATAGAATACCATTTTAATAGGCTAGCTAAGGCAATGTTTAATAAAAATCGACAGTTCAATTCTTGGTATTTTCTGTAAACCGAAAAATAATGAATAATTATTGTAGAGTGGTAGTTACTCCGTAGTACACTAAACGTTTTAGGGTGAATAGTGTAACCTCGCCTGTTTTTATTGGTTGCAATTTATAATGACATGTGATGTACTGGCTATAAAAAACTAAAGACACCTGACTTCATATAGGATAGAAACAAACTGATCTACAGTTTATCCCACCATATCCTGAGCCCGGCGTTTTTGTGGGTTCAAAGAGCGCAGGCTGTGGTGGTCGCATTGTAAACGTATCACAGTTTGACAGCTGAAGTGGACTTCGCAGAGCAGTAAAGTAAAGTCACGTCCAGTGCGACCTTGGCCCTATATCCTGTATGGGGATGATATTGATGGAGCGAGTGTAATTGAAACGTTGATCTTGCGCGGCATTATAGTAATGTAGGCGCAGCAAGAAGAGTAAACCACTAAACCCAGGCCTACATACAAGTGGTTTTCGATACTCGGGAGGTTGCAACCAACTTGCATCGGATGTGATTGTACTTTGTTATTACGGAGAGGCCCATCCTTCCCGTCAAATTCGGACGGGTTTACAACCTTTCATAATAGAGCAGGCGACATCCTAGTTTCTTTGAACCCTAAAACGCCGGGCTCAGGATATGGTGGGATAAACTGTAGTGTCTATAGCTCCCTCGACCCTCCCTCAGAATAGCTCTGGTTGGAATTATTTTTGGTGCCTGGTGAAACGTTCCGGCGGACACATAACAGCAGAAAGGGTAGCTACTGATGGGGCGGTTGCGTGTGTAAGCTTAGCGTGACTGCTGTGAATCTGGTGTGTCCGACGGCCATCACTCTCAACTAGCGCTGTAGTCGGGTGGCTGACGGTGACACTACACGCAGCCACGTGACTTATGAGGGAGTCCCCCGTCCCGTCTAGCCATCCAAACTTACGGCGTTCATGCTTCTTTGCGCTACAATATACTAAGTATTCGAAAGACGGCCATATTTAAGAAATTGTGATCGATTTAAAAGCTTTTATTTTTTTAAATAACACTTTTTTACTACATGTAGAGGGAAAACGGCTTTTATATAGCGATACAAAATTAAGCCCGAAGATGCCATTTTGAAAACTTACTTCTATGTAGTCCAAGCCGTGTAGCAATGTAGTAAAACGATATCTTACACTTGATCGTTTTTGATTGGTTTGTCTAACTCTTTTCATTTGTAGAATTGATTAGTATTTCTATTATTTACTAACGGTATGTATTTCTGGTACATGTTACGCACATAGTTTTAAATTAAAATGTCGAGAATAGATCATTAAAAATAGATAATAATTTGTAATATTATGTGTGTGAGTCTATGTGAAAAGACAAATTGTCAATTATTATGACTGTGACAATAGTAGCAATATAACTAAATAAAGTAAATAAATTAAATATTTAGATTATGTTGTGTTTTTTAGCACAATGTAAAATGGCCAATGGCTGTATTTGTGTCTAATAAATAAATGAATAAAACGAATACACCTTGCGCAAAGCAAATGTCTACAGACTCAAGAATATAGTATTTTACTGTAGAGCCATGTTATGTTAACCAAAGATTAGTTGGTTCGACCCGCACATACTGCATACATTGGAGTATCAACAAATCCCAATTGCAAATTTATATATGTACTATAACTACTCCAGTTACTGAAGAAAAAATATACACCGCGTATTAGTAAACCTAGCTGAATTTTATTTATATCACTATTCAACTGCAAATACCTTTTGGTTGTATCGATTTGAGTTATAGCAAGTTCAACACTCTCTTTCTCGAAGCATTGCTCTTTTATGAGATGCTCCGACGTGGCTATAAAACGTTTGCACTGTTTATAAATAAATGTTGCGCTATGCGAACTAAACCTATGCGAATTATTTTAAAATTTTGCAGAATGTATATGAAAACACCAAACTGATTGTACTATACCACACATCAATATACAAGACAGAGTGCGTTTTCCTATAGCAGCATTGCGTACGACCACGAAGTTCGAAATAGCAATGAAATGCGCACGAGAACGCAATAAATCTAGCTGAGAATGTGCGTTCGTTTCCAATCAACTCAATAGACCAAGATAAAATTTACACCCATACCTAGAAGGGTAATGCCTATTTTTGTACATCATATCATATTATTTTTTTATTTCGGTCCCGTTTGGCGACACGTGATTTATAAACATAGACCAAAATTTTACATTTTTGTTGGACTTTGAGAACTCGCAGGGTAAAAACTGTGACTATATACACGAGAAATAAACTAAAGGCGTCAAGGTTGAAGATTGACTTTATAGGTTATGCACATGTATTATGGTTGTAGATTTAAGATGTTCGGGTACATCTTGGTTGTGTGTTGATTATGAACAAGGTAGTATTGTTCTGTTTTGTATTGTATTTGTATTCACGTACACGTTTACAATTTATTCTCTATTTTTAAGTATTCATTCTTGACATCTTAATATCTGCTGGCAATTTGTTGTATTCTCTGATACCTGCATGAAAACTGATCGTTGATATTTTTTTGAATTAGATACATTTACATAATATAGCTCATTTTTAGTAGTTTGTCTGGTATCTTTTCCATGCATTTTCTCCACACTCTTTAATTTTTATTCTAAATATTTTGTCAAATGATTATTTAAAATTTTGTTTATATCAAATTTAACAAATTATGCAATTAAATATTTTCTTGAATCATCGCAAATCTGTTTTCGTATCTGAAATTTGGCGTTATTTTCCTAAATTTTAACATGCATCTCATCGCCTTGTTTTATATCATTTGAATATAGATAATCTCGTTTGCACGTGCAATACAAAATGTTGTTACACAGTATTCCAAAAACGGTTTAAATTGTATCATAAAAAGTTATTATGGGATTTATAGTTATCTATATACGAAGGTGAAAACAGAACCAAAATAGTATGTTGATTTCCCTACATGTATTTCGAAAAGTACGAAATTACTGCACTCGAAACGCTGAGCGTCCGCACCGAAGCCTCTTTAAGATGGCTAAACATTCCTATGCATGGGTGGTTAGCGCGTGTTTTAAGAACATTAAACTATGTATGACTTACGGTAAACACTTTGAGATATCAAGATTTCATGCTGGACAAACCTTCAGCAACATGTATGCACGCACGCACGCTTCTTCCATACACGTTTGTTTAATTAAAACAGAGTGACGGAAAACAAGGAGGGGATAGAATATCTAGTCTACCATCTACTCACTGAGGAGGGCCAACGTTGTCCCCTGCTTAGCCAACTAAATGACAGCCCCCCCCCCCCCCCCGTGACTCCCAGCCGGGTGCACCAGATATAACACTTGTTTTCGACGAAGAACAGCACAAATTAAAATAGTCTTTTGAAGACCAAAGCAAATTTAAAAAAAAAATGTGTCTATGCATCTATAATCCCAATAGGCCTATATTGCGATTTTTATGAAGAACTTTTGTACCATTTTCGCCAAAAAAATACGTTTGGACGGTTGATATTTTTAATATAGCTTCTTACACTTACATATGAACAGAAAAGTGAAAAGTAAAAAGTGTATCTGAAATATGTTGTGATTGTCAGGACATCCCTCACTGTAACTACAAACACAAACATAGTACAACGCCAAGATATTCAAGACACGTGTTTCCAACTACTCCTGGCCTACTCAAGAGGAAAGTGTCAGCTACATTTAAAATATCAGCCATCCAAAATACTTTACTTTTTGCGTAAATGATCCACAAACAATGAGTCGCAAATTTGGAGTAAGCATGGACATGGACGAAAAATAACAATTATTCTGGGCTTCTCAAAATACTATTTAAAAGATAAGATGTTCTTACTCCAAAACTATTTGTTTAATTCATATTTTTGTATCGTTCAAAACGTATTTTTGTGGCCGCAGTCTTAAATTGTACCATTCAATGTGTTTATACAAGAGTTATTTTAAAGAAGTTCACTAAAGAGTTCCGCGAAGTGTTTGCATAGTTCAGTTCAACCACAGAAAATTAAAAGCGCATCAAGACATGGCTGTTAAAAAGACACACACAATGTTGAAGCACACGTCAAAATAATGTTTGCTTGAATCATAATTTCCATTTAATTTAGCTTACAAACATATTTAGGTTTGAATTTTTTTATTAATTAATTAAATTTTACCCTTTTAAGAGTGTAATGTGGAGATGTAAAAGTAAACCGAAAAAGTTTGCAAATGCAGTTTTCATAAAATCTGATAAACAATTCGAATTCCAAAAGAAGAACTTTAGCGTTCCATTCAAATAATTATACGAGATAGTTCGATCGGTGACTCAAAACTCAAAAGTGATTTTCAGCTTTGGAATTTCAAACATTTTTAACAAACTTGTGCACAAAGCTTTAAGCTAAGACCGGAACTCCATCAAGTTCCGTTGAATCTTTAAAAAGTGTTCCTTTTCTTTGTCATCTCTAGGAAACTTTTCCCATCGCGACTTCTTTTCCTTATTAGTTCGTTAATTTCTTAACAGCGAGGATTACAAATTCGAGAGAGTAAAAAGTTCTTCGCTGGGAAGTTTAGGTAGGGGTGAACAATTCACTGCTTCATACAGCTCTGTAACTAATATCCGTGGCCATTGAAACCTACAGGACGCTGGGAAGTTTAGGTAGGGTGAACAATTCACAGCTTCATACAGCTTCTGTAACTAATATCCGTGGCCATTGATACCTACAGGACACTGGGAAGTTTAGGTAGGGTGAACAATTCACTGCTTCATACAGCTTCTGTAACTAATATCCGTGGCCATTGAAACCTACAGGACGTTGGGAAGTTTAGTAGGGGTGAACAATTCACTGCTTCATACAGCTACTGTAACTATATCCGTGGCCATTGAAACCTACAGGACGCTGGGAAGTTTAGGTAGGGGTGAACAATTCACTGCTTCATACAGCTTCTGTAACTAGTATCCGTGGCCATTGAAACCTACAGGACGTTGGGAAGTTTAGGTAGGGTGAACAAATCACTTCTTCATACAGCTTCTGTAACTAATATCCGTGGCCATTGAAACCTACAGGACGCAGGAAGTTTGGTAGTGGTGAACAAATCACTTCTTCATACAGCTTCTGTAACTAATATCCGTGGCCACTGAAACCTACAGGACGCTGGGAAGTTTAGGTAGGGGTGAACAATTCACTGCTTCATACAGCTTCTGTAACTAATATCCGTGGCCACTGAAACCTACAGGACGCTGGGAAAGTTTAGGTAGGGTGAACAATTCACTGCTTCATACAGCTTCTGTAACAAATATCCGTGGCCACTGAAACCTACAGGACGCTGGAAGTTTAGGTAGGGGTGAACAATTCACTGCTTCATACAGCTTCTGTAACTAATATCCGTGGCCATTGAAACACAGGACGCTGGAAGTTTAGGTAGGGGTGAACAATTCACTGCTTCTTACAGCTTCTGTAACTAATATCCGTGGCCATTGAAACCTACAGGACGCTGGGAAGTTTAGGTAGGGTGAACAATTCACTGCTTCATACAGCTTCTGTAACTAATATCCGTGGCCACTGAAACCTACAGGACGCTGGGAAGTTTAGGTAGGGGTGAACAATTCACTGCTTCATACAGCTTCTGTAACTAATATCCGTGGCCATTGAAACCTACAGGATGCCCCACTAAAGCACCATTTTTAATTAACATTCTTCCAGCTTTGTTTTAATATAATGTTTGATAGACTAGGCCGCTTCGCGAACGTTTTTCCAGTCGCGTTGATGGATGAGCTTTTTGGAGATATTTCTGTCCATGATTACGTTTTTATGTGGAATCTCCTTACTTTTCTATAGTTACTTGAAATTACTTGTTCATTATACACCTGTAAAAGGCTTATATAAACTTTATTTCTATGAATTTGACCAACTTTTTTTTAACTTTTTCTTTCAAAGGGGCACTACATTACCATAATCTTTATGTCAGTGTAAAATATAACCGTTGTAGCCCACCCGTTTGGGTCAAAATCGGCCCAAATATCACGAAAATATCGTATTAAAAACCGGAAAAAAGATGTAAAAAGTACGATTTCTCTAACTAAGAACTATTTATTCAATGACGCTGAAACATAACACGTATAGTTTAGTAGAATATTCCTGCAATAAACTTCTTAGTAATGTGATCATTGGATCGTGACAAGCCGCTTCATACGTTTGCAACTAATATCCGTGGCCATGAAACCTACAGACCTAGGAAGTTTAGGTGGTGAACAATTCACTACTTCATACAGCTTCTGCAATAATATCGTGGCCATTGAAACCTACAGGACGTGGAAGTTTAGGTAGGGGTGAACAATTCATGTTATACAGTTCTGTAACTAATATCGTGGCCATTGAAACCTAAGGACCTGGGAAGTTTAGGTAGGGTGAACAATTCACTGCTTCATACAGCTTCTTTAACTTATATCCGTGGCCATTGAAACCTACAGGAATTCCCCACTAAAGCACCATTTTTAATTAACATTCTTCCAGCTTTGTTTTTATATAATGTTTGATAGCACTAGGCCGCTTCGCGAACGCTTTTTCCAGTCGCGTTGATGGATGAGCTTTTTCTGGAATATTTCTGTCCTATGATTACGTTTTTATGTGGAATCTCCGTACTTTTTCTATAGTTACTTGAAATTACTTGTTCATTATACATCTGTAAAAGGCCTATATTAAAACTTTTATTTCTATGAATTTTGACCAACTTTTTTTTAACTTTTTCTTTCAAAGGGGCACTACATAACCATAATCTTTATGTCAGTGTAAAATATGAACGTTGTAGCCCCACCCGTTTGGTCAAAATCGGCCCAAATATCACGAAAATATCGTATTAAAAACCGTACAAAAAATCGTAAAAGTACGATTTCTATAAGAAATATTTTTTCAAATGTCTCTAAAATCATAACATACATGATTTCAGTGATTTTTAACGTTCCTATAAAGTTTCATTAATATCGGAGTAGCCGTTTGCCAAATATCACGAAAATATCGCACTAAAAATCGAAAAAAAATCGTAAAAGTACCATATTTATGAGAAATCTTTCTTCGATTGTACCCAAAAACAATACAGCTCTAAGGTCAGAGATTTCTAAGGTCCCCTCCAATTTTCATCAAGATCGCATATGCCGTTTGCCCGGTAGAGAGCGAACAAACAAACAAATAAACTAACAAAAACAAAACACCCGAGCTATTTTTCTTGGGGTAACGTAAGTAAAAACAAACAAAAAAACACAAAGTTAAATTGAAGTCTTCGCTTCGCTCATCCAATAAGATATAGCAAATTCATAAATATGCTCAAAAGGATCAGCTTTTATCTGAAAATTTTTAAGCAGTATACATGGTGTTGTATAATTTCTGCACTGCTAAGGATGTTGAACTAAGATATAGTTTCAACAGCTAATCTTACGTGATTTCAAGCAGTAAACTGGTACTGGTATTCAACATCCACACACACACACACACACACACACACACACACACACACACACACACACACACACACACAAAAAAAATTCATCCCTAATAGCAATATTTGTTCCTGGACATTATTAACGAGGGTGAAGCTACATCACTATTCCGTCCGTCCGTCCGTCCGTCTGTTACGTTTACGTCTCACAGTCACAAATAACTAAACTTAGCAACTCCGATTGACTTGCAACATGAATGATACAGTTTTTGATGTTCCTCGCGGTCAGGGGGCGAAGCTACCAACATCAATAAAAGGAACACTTTTATTACCGGCACCTACACCATGGCGTCGCAACGAACGGTATTTGATTGCAAAGAAGGAAACTAATTATTAAGTATATCTTTGCTTCCTATTTTGGGTACGTTTGGGTACTCCTTCACGAGTGCCTAATTGTTTCATATATTATACATGTGGTGTAAACAATCGAGATATAATAATGCACAATTGACGGTATTTGTTAGTCTAGAGTCTAGACGAGAAGCGTGCACACGTGTAGCTATAGGATGCATGTCAGTTATGTAGGCCCTAATGAAAAAATAAAAAAATCGTGTAGGCGACCACGTGCAGGGTCCAATGAGATCCTGGACTTCTAAGGACACATAGGTTAATCAGTGTATAATGGTCAAGGGCATACTATCCCAACATCAATATCCTTAGAAAACCTTGAATATAAAGCGAGTCTGTAGATTTTACCAATCTTAATTGTCTTTTTACCGAAGATATTAGTATTTACATGATATAAATCCACCGTGGACACCCCTGATGTCGGGCCAAGGGAGGGGAGGGGGTAAGGCTTGTTCTTGTCGGACGCGGCTCGAGCTGGAATTATGCAAATACCCCCTCGTTTCCCCCTCTCCCCCCGCCTGTCCGGCTCGCGAGACGCGCCTAATGTATTCCGAGATGATATTTTTGATATCAGATGTCCCCGCGCCAGACAAACTCGACACTGAACGACCACTACACGCGCGTTTTGCCCCCTCCCCCCCCGTGCTGGTCCGAGTCGCGGCTAACGAGTTGTGTTTCTGTGCATGTTTTAATGGACTCCTGGAATCCTTTCAAGAAGAATTTTTCAAAATGTTTGCAAAGGCTGAAATATATTATGATACATTATTCATCACTTATTTTGGGCCATTATGTCCCACCCAACCTCACTAACTTATTGGTTTCACAATGTTCTCATCTGACTTGCCAGGAGACAAATACTTTAGTAGACTTGAGGATGCCAGTTAGTGTTTTCAGAGTCAGTTAAATTTGGATCATAATTGAGTATTGGGTTTCGAATATAGATTTACCAGTATAATGATTATGTTATTTAAAATATATATTATAGATGCATTGAGCAAGAGATATTACTATCGCAAACTTAATCTATATTCTGCTTACAGGGCAACCGTATTTGATGGCTAAACACGTTTTGTTAGTTGTACTAAAGTTTTCGTTCCAGCTAATCTATTTTGTATTTAAAACTTTAGTCAGATTCCACAACTTATTATATATAATATTATATTGCGCACATAATGTTTCTTCACATTGTTTATTTCTAAAATAAGCTACGTAAATTGTCAGCAATTAGTTTGAATTAAAATCTTGTTTTGTTTTGAAAAGAAAGTCTCGGGGAAGATAGTTTTATTTCTGTTAGACGTATATGTATTAATATTTTATATGTATAAATATTGCATACACCAGTACTATATGCAACCAAACCTTGCAACCAAATTTTGTCTTTCACAAATTCTCACTTTTAGCGTTGAAAGCGTCGCATTCTCATCTGACCCTTGTAACACACACCTCCCATTGCACTGACTGTGACTGATAACATGTACGAGTGTAATAACGTGCCCTTGTTGTGTTCCAGATGCACGGATACGACCTGCAAGGCCCCCCGCCCCCTGACCACCACCTCGGCCCCCCGCCACCGGGTGACATGGTCCACCCCGACTCCACCGACTCCTACGTCACCTACCTGGAGAGTGACGACAGCCTCCAACACGACACCTCCAGCCCATAACAGGCGGCGCCGTTCAGAGCCGGGGTATCGCGGGCGTCCTTTGCCGGGGCCTTCCTTGGGCAGCAAGAAGCAATCAACCTGTCCTTGCATCACTCGTGAGGCGTCAAGCTGTCCTTTGCCGGGGCCTTCCTTGGGCAGCAAGAAGCAATCAACCTGTCCTTGCATCACTCGTGAGGCATCAAGCTGTCCTTTGCCAGGGCCTCGCCGGGGCAGAAGTCTGCGATCAGCAGTGGGATCGCAATCGGTTCACTCGTATAGTCCATGCTGTTCCGACGACTTGCTTCTACGACTTGCTTCTACGACTTCCTTCATCATTCACCAGTCAACTAGGCAGCTCCTTGTATAGCAGACAATCTCGTTCTCAAGGAGAATACCAAAAATAAAGCCATCCAGCACCTCCCGATGACCGTTGACAGAACTCCGTTTGAACCTCGCAACAGATTCCTAGTCAAATCAAATCAAATCAAAACGAATCAATAAATACAAAATAGTTTTAACAAACGCTCAATGTGTTCACTTGTGACTTTAGAACAAAATCTCGGGAGCAAGTCGTCTATACTTAAACCACCTCAACAAACACGAAATACCCTCGCTCTCTATGGGATGTTGAGCAAGAGGACATGCGAGCTAGAAACTGCTTTGCGGGAACCAAACGCCCCGACAAACTTTAATAAAAGATTTAATATCTTGGCTGTTGAACCTAGCGAAAAACGAAAAACACAACAATTTGTTGAATGAACTGGTGTCACTTCTATGGATGAGACGACCAGGCTTATCCGTGTGATTGTGTGTGAGTGCGCGGATTGTCATAACATACGTGCGTGCAGTGCTATATACGCACTTTTGGCATAAAGAGACGTACTCGAAGCCGTAACCACGTCGACAACCACCGACGTACTGTAGTGTGTCTTGCAGTGACACATTCTTTACAATTCCAGTGAACAACGATGGAAAGCTTTTCAATAGAGACAAACATGTTACACGTTTCACCTTTATCTAAAGTTTTATCGTGCTAATTGAAAACTTCCAAAAGCAAATTCCGCACACTATATTATATTAATTGATGTTATTTGTTGATTTCACCATTTCACTTGCGTGGGTGGTGTGAAGTGGGCTCGGCTCCTACTGCCTCGTGTGAAGAGGCTTTCTTAGTCTTAGACGTTATATTGACAGGACGATTATCCGATGTTTCTGTAGTGTTTCTGTTTTGTAAAGTGTTTGGCGTTGTGTTCAGTGATGTCCGACTATTATCAGCACCCATCCAACCCATCGATCCCTCATAATTTATTCAATTTGCTCAGTTCGTGTCGTCTATCTTGAATACGGGACTGCTGTGCGCCCTTCTGGTCGGCATGGATCGAAGAAGATATGTCTGACATGCGTCAGGCCACATTTCACGCCTGCCACAAACACTTGTAATGAAATGTCAGATCCACTCAAGAGATTCAAAGATCAAGTTGTTGAGTATGTCAGAGATTGTTTTATTTGTTGGATAATAATGTTCTTGGACGCGCCCCGATCGGGGGTTGGTGGTTCCAGGAACGATGTAAGCTCTCTTTTCTCTCTCTCTATCTCTCTATTTCTCTCTCAGTATCGTATACATACGGTGTACATATTAATTAACAATTATTATTAGTATTGGGATAATTAAATTGAAAACATAATTATATCTAAACTGATGAGATATACCAAAGACCAAAACTAAAGTTGTGTTTTATTTACTATCCCAATTACTTCCCAAGTAAACTAGTTCCTTTTACACAGCTTTGATACTGATTCATCAGCTCGGAAACTTCCAAGGTATTGTATTAATTTTTAATATAAAATTATGTTATACCCTAGAATCGGCTTGCAATTGAACCAAATATAACCCATACACTAATACGTAGACAACGGAGGACAAAAAAAAACTTTTAAAATACATTATTTAGAATTAGATCATTGTATCGTATAGAACAAATAGAACAAATAATAATTTCATTTGGCATTACTGTAGGAACGAACATAATATGTTTATGTTTTGAGGAACTAGTTCAGTTAAGTTCAGTTCATTTTGTTTTATTTCCATATAGACATACCTAGTATTATTTGTTACAATGTTACAAACGATATACCCTTTCGGGTGTACAAGAAATGATCAAGTTTAGGATTTTTGTACATTTACATAATTAAAGTGACACAAAATAAGAATGCGACAATAATTGTCGTTATTAATAAGTTCAAATTAGAAAATACAAAACAGCAAATAGCAGAATTAATAAAAATACGAAATATTGAATGACAAATCACTATAAAATAAAATAAGTAGGCCTAGGAAAAATAGTGTTACACATAATAAGAATGAGTCAAATAATTAGAACTTAGAAGGCCTAAAAAATAGAATATAGAATATAGCAAATATCAAAATTACAACATACGAAATTCCAAATTGCAAATTACAAACCTAAAATAAAGTTGAACTAGTGTCATTGTTAGAAGCCTGATTCATAGTTGGGTATGCAAACGGTGTTTTTGTAGCTACCCTGTTAACGAATACCATACTTATCCATTTCGAAGTAGCCTTGTCAGTGGTGGCCTCGTCCGCGGGTGCATCGTGTCGAAGCAGCGACCGTCTAAAAATAATCGCTAGTAGACCATTATTCGGTCATATGATTAGGGGTATTCAGTATTAGGGTGGGTTGGTTGGCCACTCTGAAAATCAGTGCTACCTAAATCCTAATACAAACTTATTTTATTTATTTGAGAATTTTCTTATAGAAATGTATTATATAATTGAATTGTTTATTTTCTTAATTTTGGATTTTTCACTTGCCCCACTGTGATACTAATGTGTATAGCACTAAGTTTCAAAATTGCATAACTAATACAGTATTAATAATAATACATATTCAATGAATCAATTAACGTGCATGATCAAATGTTGAATGGTTGGCCAGAAAAAAATCTAAAAATTGTTGTTTTTGAACATTACAGGAAAACCCAAAATCATCATAATATGTAGCTACGTATTTGTCATTCCTCATTATTTCTATGATGTATTATAAGATAGCATAGCCAAATTACTTGAACCATTCTCACGATTCACTGATAAGAGCAACTAGAACTACCCAAAGTTTGCTAAAGTTTACTCTTCGCCCGGCGGCAAAAGCTCTCATATTCGTGAAGCAAGTGCCGCGTGAAACATGCAGCTAAGAGTATAAAAGTTGAAAAGTCCTAGTTCCTCTTTTTGTCGGCGATCAATGTTCTGACCGTGTGTGGCATGGAGTGGAGGTGTGAGCGTGTGCAAGATGGCTGCTGGGCGCCACTGGCCGCGTGTCGTGGGGGGTTGTTTAGAGGGGGGGGGGGGGGTACACGCCCCGTCGGTGTGCGCACACACACACACACAGCCATTCCCGCATCGGTACAGAGAACAGAATTCATTACCACAAATTCAATTCGAAAGTTAAAGTTGAGATGTCAGGAGAATGTAGACACATTGTGTTCTAGTTGTAAGACGACAAGACATCTTTGGTGCGGGCAGGGGGGTTGCTCAGATATGATAACGATGAAACATTCTGCGAAAGATTAAACATCACTAAGAAATGGGATTTAGTGAAAAATAGTTGTTCATGTAGATTTAGAACTCCTGCTCAATGCGTGAATCCCACCGTTAAACACAACAATCCAATAACTGAGAAACAATTATTATTATTCCACATCAACAATATAACAGAACAGACTAGAAATGTGGCGAATAACGGTCTAGGTTGAGTTTATCTTCTATAAACGTTGTTTTTGTAGTAGTTGGTAGTTACCACTTGGTTTGTTTGTGAAAATAGCAGAAACATGGCCCCATAGAATAATGCAACATTTTGTGTTGTTGATTATCCGTTTGATTAAATTGAAATAACTATTTGCCATGATATGCTTGTTTTATACCACAATCTTTATTTTAATTTCATAAACTAGGCCGCTTCGCGAACGCTTTTCCTAGTCGCGTTGTTGGATGAGCTTGTCTGTAAGTTTTTAGTATGCGTGGGATCTTTTACTTGTTCAAGTCCCATTGCAAAATCATTTTTGTAAAATTAGGATTTTTGTTATAAAGTAGTATTAATTGCGATGGTAATACCAATTAATAGAATGTAAAATATCTAGAGGCCCCAAGATTTGCTTTTTGAACGCATTGTAGGTGATTGTTGTCAAGTTTCTATAGTTACCTGTTAATTATTATACACCTCAAAAAACTCATATTAAAACCTCTATTTCTATGGATTCTGGCTAACTTGTCCAACCTTTTCTTTCAAAAGGCAATACTTCACCATTACCTTAATGTCCATGTGAAATATGAATGTTGTAGCCCCATCCGTTTGGCCAGAATCGGCCCAAATATCACGAAAATATCGCATTAAAAATCGGAAAAGTACGATATTCACGAGAAATATTTCTTCCGTTATACCCAAAAACGTGGCGTCGAAGTTCAGAGATTTCGAAGGTCCGGTCCCCTCCAATTTTCATCAAGATCGCATATGCCGTTTGCCCGGTAGAGCGCGAACAAACAGACAGAGAAGCAACAAAAAAACACCCGAGCTAAATTTTTTGGAAGGTCAGTGAAATTGAAGTCTTTGCTTCGCTCATCCAAAAAGAATAATGAACATTCCAATAATTTACTTTATTGTGTTGGTCCCAGTCTTTTAATGGGTTCTCACTTTTGCAAAAATTATAACAGTTTCTATTTTGTCCGTGCGTGTATTATTATATGTTTTAAAAGTAAATTAGGTATTTTGCTGTTTTAATATTATTCTGTACTTGACATGCGTGCAGTTTTAATATGAGGCGTTTTGCTGTTTTAATATTATTCTGTACTTGATTCGACGTGTGTAATGCATTGTCCTAATTTTTTGGTTAAAATAGTTCTTATGTTAAAAGTTGGCTACATTCTTTTCCACTCAGAGTAAGGCATATACATAAACTTCCATTCCCCCATGAGACTATAACTTACTATCACACACCCTTTAGTTAGAAACAGTATCACATCCTCGTTTAGTAGTATTCGACGAATCACCTTGCCACCTTACGATTTCTTCTTGCTAAGAGTTTTCTTTTTAGTAGTAGTCCAATCAGCCCCCCATACTAACTCCATAGCACAATTATTATTGAACAACATTATTTAGTTTTGCCAAATATTTTGACACAGAACTTGATCGAGTGACGAGTTCTTCTTTCATGCTCGCGGCGGCTCGTGTAGGGGGGAGGGGGGGGGGGCACAGTTCCAGCAACCAAAGATGTGGATGTGCACGAATCTCACATAATCCATGGATTTTATATTCGCTCCCCATCCTCAATTAAGTGGCCTCTCTTCGTCCTAGATATCACAAGAAGCAAAAATGAGAACCATTCGTATTATTTTATCTAATAGCTATGTGCTATAGTGGATACGAGACGACCCTTTCAATTGTGAGGTCATTGTTTGAATTCCAAAAACCGGCAACCCTGACTGAACATTTCCAAAAGTAATATAGGCCTACGTCACAAATCACAATGTTCCTGCTGGAAGATGGTTCTCTAAACTGAACTTGGACCGTGGACGTCTCACCAATAAAAATCCTCCATTATGGATACATTATATGTTCAGTACAGCAATTAGTCATGCATGAACAGATTACCTGTTTAACCTGTTATTTTATCGGGGCGAATGCATCTTTTAAAGATCGACTAGGCCTACATGCAGCTAAATAATATCAGCATCATGATGGGTATTGTATGAACGCACAATGGTGACTAAAACCAACCAACGTTGCCTCAGATGTGGAGAACAGTCGCAAAAATGACTGCGCCGCAAATGTCGATATACGCTAGAATTGACAGCCCTAGGAAAATCTTTTCACAATTCCCTAACAGTCAAGTTAGTCACCCGGGGATCCACAAAGAGGAGTTAACCAAGATCTGAGATAATATTAGATTAGCAGTAAGTCTTACTTAACTCCCTTTTCAATATCCACACAAGAGATTTACGTGTTTTTCGGAGTTCCCTTTTGTGGATACCGAAAGGGAAGTTAAAATACACTCCGTTTTGTGGAGCCAGGCCCTGAAGAGCGTCGCACCGATGCAATGGAATATCTTTACCCCCGGCGGGATATTACTACTGTGCGAGTTCGCTCGAGACTCCTATACCCCGGTTAAACTGATGTATACCGTACATCGGGGGAAATGTCTATAGTTGAGCGTTTGTGCCAGAGTTCTAATTCAATCAATTCTAGAGGCACAATTAAAAACACTTGGCTCGTTACGTAACACCAAACAGTTTGTGTTTGGTTAACCGATAGTGGTGGCGCATGCGCAACGCTCGAGATTAATTCGCGAGGCCCGTTAATCCAGAATTAAAGCTGTATCAAGATCTTTTAGTCAATAAAGTGAATTAGCCCTTGGTTTAAATATCATATTATTTAGTTTCAAAATTACAACAACGAAATAGAGACAGAAACTAGTTTATTTTGGTTGCTGATCAACCATTGTTGGGTGACCACTGGGACAAAATATATAAACTAGAGCAAATTAACTAATTGTCATATAATGGTTTTGTAAAATAACGGCCGAAGACTTGAGAATCATAGAGTTCAGTCATCTATTAATATTAAAAAGGCATCAAACATTCCTGAAAGAAGTCCAGGAAGACATAAGGCACTGCTACTATAGCTCTAAAAAACATTTTTCAATAACTCTCCTGGATTTGGTACTCATTTCCAAGATCCGGAAACAATCCGGCCCATCTTTTAAATTATTCAAAATAAATCACAATTGAAAATATGTTTTTAAATATTTATTGATATCAAAAGTTTCAATACATATTGAAATCTCGGACGAATTGATTATAGCTCATTTCATCCCCCAAAGAGTATTTACAAAGAGCACATTGAATTAGAGCTGAAATGCGTGATCGGAGCCGTAAGAGCGCACCTTGCAAGATTGTCGCATTGATCAACCTCTGAAGCTCGATGTATCTACCGAAGAGCTCTTCGTATGTGACGTCATTTGCGGTTGAATGTCTCTGTCTAGCCGCGGAGACAGTCGAGATTTGTGTGCCCCGCCGCTAAGACAAGGAGGGGGGAGGTGATAAATTATTGAAGGACTTGCACACGCATGGAGATTTTATAACCTTATTCCTTATCTACGATTGAGCAGACGAAAAAATTTATGTCCATTCTTTGTTCGTATCTTTATTTATTCTCTTACTGGTTTTTCTATGACTTGCATCAATTCGTGATTTGATGGTTTTATTGGGCTTCCAAGGCGAACCACTGCTCACGGAGGGAGGGGTGGGGGAGGGGGGATTTGATGGGATGGGTGGAGAAGTGAGCACAGCTTCCAGCTACAAATATAGATGGACCTCGCTTTCATTGGAGATATTCTTTGCTGATGGGAATATGAAAGACTACAAACATTTTATTACGAGTATTTCGTTATTTACTCCGAAAGTTATCAATGCAGGTCTATAGGAGGTCCTATCAATAGCATTGCCTCAATTAAATTAATTAACAAATTCCGAACGAACGAATAACTTTGAAGCTGCATTCAACGTCTTTATAATCCCACATATAACAAAAAACTTGTAAAAAAAAACAGCCAAACCTTACACAATCAAAAGCAATGAGATGAGATCTAAAAGAAATGCCAAGCTTATACCCTCCTACATTTTCGCAATCCTAATACATAAATTCACTTTGCCCTGTGACTGCATCCTTGCAAAGCTTGGCTAAATAAATTTGCACAAACTTTTACATTTAAATAAAACAATAATTGCGAATAAAATTTTGCCACGCTTTGCAAGGATGCAGTCACAGGGCAAAGTGAATTTATGTATTATGATTGCGAAAATGTAGGAGGGTTCATAAGCTTAGTATTTCTTTTAGATCTAATTGCTTTTGATTGTGTAAGGTTTGGCTGTTTTTTTTTACAAGTTGTTTGTTATATGTGTGATCTCATTACTTTTTCAAGTTCCATTACAAAATTATTTGTTAAAATATAATTTTATCATAGTCGATTTAATTGATATGGCATTACCAATTAACAATAGAATTTAAAATATCTAGTGGTCCAAAGACTTGTTTTTTGTAAACAATGTAGGTGATCATTGTCAAGTAACTATTCTTGAGAAAGGCTTATATTAAAACCTTTATTTGGAAGCCTTCCAGCAAACTATTTCAACTTTTTCTTTCAAAAGACACTATATCACTATAACCTTAATGTACACGTAAAATATGAATGTAGTAGCCCCACCCGTTTGCTAACATCCGTAAAGTGATTTTGAGCATGTTTCAAGCCATTTTTTCACCAAGAAGGAATACTCGTACCCCAACCAAATTTGGCATGTGTTGTCAGGTACCTAAATCCCTTCGATTTTGATATTTTCAAGTTCACATCACGTTTCATGACGGCTGGGTAACACCTCGAAATCACCCCAACTCTGCTTGCTGTATAAGGTGCGTGAGTGTGTAGCGCGCCACGGCTTGGCTGCGGCGCCCTAATGGGCACCTAGATGCCAATAATACCAAACAAGTATTTGGAAAAGGAAGGTCAAACGCCCAAAATTTTATAAGCTTTAGTAATAATATGCTAAACACTGGTACGTTATACATAATATTAACAACATTATATTCATTAATAAACTAATAACAATAATAATTGATAACTAAAATTTATAACCGAATTACCGAAACATGTTTTGTCTTCTTGTGTAATTTTCATGCGTTTGCGTGTGCATGGTATCTCACATAAAAATAGCTCTTGCTGAAAGCATGATCGTTGTCATATTCAATACTGATGGGCTTCATACCACTCGCTTGTGTCCTACTATGCATCCCGAACTAGCACACTCCCCTATGCAGAGATAGCACTAATTAATAACAAGAACCGGTTGGCGCAATCGCCACCGCGTCTCGTGGCCTAGACCCAGGGCGCCACTGACTGATAGTGAATATACTGACAGGAAACTGAACATTATTCACTTTTAGGTCTGCATTCGTTTATTGTGTTGGAAGGGTTGTTGGTCAGGTGGGTTTATTTCTGCTTCCAAAGAAGATGGTTTCGGGTTAGTTTCTCGGTTTGGGAATACGTAAAACTTGACCTTAAATTATTTGTATTAATTTTTCTATTTAAAAAATAATTAATTGTTTTCAATAAACACATCATCATAATAATGTAAAATTTACTTAATCAATGTGTATTTGTGATTTAATAAGTATAATATTTTGCCTAATTTGCGTGTGTGTATGTACTATGTAGGCTATGCATGAATAATGGATATCAGTTATCACGCAAGTAATGATAAGGATTTTTGCAAATGCGTCCATGAAATAAAAAAGTCAAAATATATCACAATCAGACAACAAGGCCATCATAACTTCTTACAGTGGTGGAGTGAAGGGTTGCTGTTGCTATACCTGGGTATGGTAAGAAAAGGTGTCTAGTGTCTAATTGTGTGTTTGGTGGAGGTGCCGGGTCTGTGTATTTGTAAACTTGGTGGTGCATGTTATGTGAGGTGCATATAAATGAGACAGTTTATGTATGGTGGAGCCCATGCTACGCATCGAGATTCATCTAGCTAAGACTATTTAATTTAGTACCTCGTGTTTGGTGGAGGTGCCGGGTATGTATTATTGTGAACCTAATGACGCATGTTATGCAGTGAGGTTCATATTCTTTTTTGTACTAGCCTGTTTATATGGTGGAGCCCATGCTATAGGCGTCGAGATTCATCTATACGATTTCATTTGGTACCCTGTGTTTTGTGGAGGTGACTGGTAGATATATTGGTGAATTTAATACATGTAATAAGATTAATCTAGGCGATATTTGTTTCTTTGGTGGATATGCCAGGTCTGTTCATAAAGTATTGTTTTGTATTGTATTTTATTTGCAGCTGTTAAATTACATTTTGATGTCATAAGTACGAGCATCGTAACATAAGCTTTGTCAGTTTTCTTAATTCATCATTCTTTTTAGTTTTTAGCAAATAATTGTTATTTGTTGTTAATTGTTATAAATAAATGTTAATTGTTGTAAAAAAAGGCTAATATAAATATAAATATACATTGAGCTAGAGTACAGAATACTAGATAAGCTATGCTAATTATAAATAGCTAATTTTTTATACTATACATTTGTACAGGGAAGTTATTGCTATGTCTTTGTTTGTACAATAATTTAGGTTTACATTGGTAATTTTACAGTAGGCCTAATAGGCCTAGTCATTACTTATATTTTATTTGGCCTACACCTAGGTTAAATTATACTTAATAATAGATTGAAACTAATAACCAATTTCGTGTTGTCAAGGGCACCTTTAAGCAGTCGTCCTGGTAGTTTCTCAGTTGTCTTTTGAATATAACCAGAGTTGTGGCATTTTTTATATCGTCTGGAAGGTATAGTTGAACAATGTCTTTCCTGCACGGACAGGAGCTTTATCAATGATCTTTAATTTAGTAGATGTCATGTGTAAGTTGTCCTGTTCCGTGTGTTGTACTGATGTGCTTCCGAGTTTTTAAAGAAGGTATCATGATGGTGTTCACGCACGTACAATATAGCTGCATAAATGTGAATTAAATGAAATGTGATGGAATAAGGTTTATCTAGACGCTACTAGTTTCTTTGGTGGAGGTGCCAGGTCTGTTAATTAGTGAACTAAATGACCATCTGATGGAAACAAGGTTTATCTAGACGCTACTAGTTTCTTTGGTGTAGGTGCCAGTCGTTAATTATGAACTAAATACACATTGATGAAATAAGTTATCTAGACGTAACTGTTACTGTAGGTGCCGTCTTAATATTGACTAATGACCGATGATAGAATAAGGTTTCAGACGCTACTGTTCTGTGTAGTCCAGTCGTAATTTGACTAATGACCATTGTAGAAATAGGGTTATTCAGTACGTACGTTCTTTTGGTGATGTCAGTCTGTTATTATTGACTATACCATCTGATAGAATAAGTTACAGACGTACTAGTTTCATTGGTGAGTGCGGTTGTTTAATTTTGACTAAGACCATCTGATGAATAGTTTATCTAGACGCTACTAGTTTCTTTGTGGAGTGCAGGTCTTTAATTGTGAACTAAATGACCACTATAGAAATAAGGTTTTATCTAGACGTACTTGTTTTTTGGGGATGTCCAGTCTGTTATTGTGAACCATATGACTCATGTGATACATAAAGGTTTATCTAGACGTTACTAGATTCTTTGGTGGAGATGCCAGGTCCGTTAATTAGTGAACTAAATTACATCATCTGATGGAAATAAGAATTATCTAGACGTTATAATGTACGTGGTCTAAAAGCAATACCGGTAGGTATCTGGATGTGGGTCCTCGACATGCTGTGAAGTGTGGACTAATTCGTGACGATTCTTTTGGTATTGACATGTTTTTGTTACAATATGATTTAGTAAAAATAATTCAAATTATTGTTATAATTTTTTTCAACAATTAATTGTTAACTCTAGTACTCTACATAATTTTTAATTAATTTTTAATGTTATATATTGCACTGAACGAAATTATTTTCTGTTATCTATACGTTCTGCTTTGTTTTACTTTGAGGAACTTGTCCCTATTTATTTGCTCTTGGTTTGCACCAGCCGTCAGAATCTTGAGGCAATAGCATACAAATCCTTTGAAACTTATATTGTAAGTCATTAATGTGAAGAATATCTTTTAGATCTTTCTTTTCCATTTTAATTATTGACTTACAGTCCCAGTAAAATTCTTGAACCGTAAATTCGTTCTGTAGAAAAAGTTTTCGGGTAAATAAAACCCACCGCGATTTCAGCGTTTTCTTCTTTCACATCCATAATATATAGACAAGTCTAGCGTATGCTAATCTGGTTGGGATTAGAAAACTGTTTGAGCTCTATCTCGGTCTGGCAATACATGAGATAAAAATGTTCCATTTCTACTCTCATTTGAAAATAATTCGTTCCTCCCCGTCCTAATGCTCCTCTCCGCGTCTGCGCCCCCCGTCCCCCCCTCCTCCCCCACCAACCCTTCATCAGCTGGGGGTCTGTCCAAACAACTCGCTGCCTTCCTGTGCACACAATCTCGGAGCAACTCCTCGCTAGAGGGAATAAGCTAATATTAAAAATGTAAGGAAAAAGTTCAAGATGAAAATAATAAATTAGTACTTTGTGTGTTTTGTGTACTTAATGTTTGATAATATTTCAAGTATTATACTTCAAGTTCCGAGGCATTAAAAACTTATTATAAGGCAAGGCGGAATCCCAGGAGTTCATAAAGATGATAATATAAAAGTTATACTGAGTCTTTCTTCCAATTTCGCATTTTCCATCTTTTCTCGTTGTAGACACAATTACTGGTGGAGTCGTAAAGGAAATGTTTTATGAATTTTAAAAAGATGTGCAGCAAAATCTTTTTACTGCGAACTGAAACTCATAATGAATGGCAAACACAATTAATTAAATATTCACTTCAAGTTTCATTAGTTTGTGAAATGCAAGCTTTTAATTTTAACTTAATATTTTATAAAAATTAAATATTGTACTTTTGCAAAGATGTTATTACTATAGTACCTTTACTTGCGAGTTGGACACATTGTTCTCTTCGAGAGCGGAGTTCTTTTGTATGTCAGCTAATTGAAATCTATACAATTTCAGATTCCGAGGAGCATCACGCCCGATGATTGTCAACAGGATTAGACTAGAATGTCATAAAAATATTTAACTAGGAAACGCTCAGTTGGACGCGTTGATAAGCGAGCACGTGCTATAGCTAGACCCACATTGCAATTTATTAAAATTGTAAAATTTGCGACGTTCGCTGTCCACGGGGCCATAGAGAAATAACGCACGGGGCCATGTTTCCAATATTATTTATTATTGCCAAGGTAGGCCTATTTGGGTAAACCTTTAATTTGTGGATAAAATCCACCGCCATCTAGAGGACCTTGACATCATTTCTTTGGGAAAACGTAACAAATAATACACTGCTTCCTCGGTAGTATTTTGATTACTTCTAGGTGGCAGTGCATAGTGCGAACCTCGTGCGAGTTTTCGTTGCCATGGTAACGTTACTTTTGTTATAATGTAATTTCCATCTACACTACTTATCGGATCAAAATAAAGTTAACATATTCGTGACCGGACGGACATTCTAAATGATTTGGCCACCTCAGATTTTGTCGCCGTTTAGTTTTAAAAAAAAACTTTCGATTAACTTTAATGTAACTTTTTAACTTTTTGAACGATTTTGCCACAAAACTAATGGCATTCAATGGGAACAAAGCTGCGGATGGTCAAAATTTCAACTCGATCTGAGGCCTCTGTTCGAACGTTATGGCGAGACATAAAAAAAAAAAAACAGTGACTATTTTTTCCGGCAGAGTCAAATGGAAACGCTCACTTCGCTCGCTTAATTAAAAAAGTAATAAATAAGTTTATCCAATACAATCATTAACTCTTGAAATCATTATGAAAATCAAAATCAAAAGATTTTACAAAAATGAATGTTTTTTTGTAAGTTTTATCCATTTTGAATGAAAAAATTCGGACATTATTTACGGTTTTTAAGCATTTTTTTAAATTTTAGTAATGATTTCAAGATTTAATGATTGTGTTGGATAAACTTATTTATTACTTTATTAATTAAATATTTTTATGGCATCCTCGTCCAATCCTATAATGTCAATCATCGGGCGTGTTGCTCCTCGGATTCTGAAATTGTATAGAATTCAATTAGCTGACATACAAAAGAACTCCGCTCTGGAAGAGAACAATGTGTTCTACTCGCAAGTAAACGTACTTATAGACGTGTAGGATACAGAATGTGTATAGCCTATTCGCCATCGTTAAAAACAATTAACTTTTGTATATATTATTCAAAAAATGTACATAAATTAACTCATGCGTGTAACGAAGTCCTTATGGAACACACGTGAATTAAACACCCAAATAAAATTCCCCTAATAAGTTGTAGCACGACCGTTAGAATGAGAGTGTATTGTTACAAATATTTGGTAAATATTCTGAGTTTTGACTTAAAAATTGCATCGATCGACTATTTTAATGTTCGATAATGATGAATTAACTTCATGATCCTTCGTAATGTATGAATGAGGTTTACAATGACATAAGACAAATACATTTGATGATTTGATTACAACTGAAGTCAAATCATATCCTTTTGGACAATACAGATTTTTTTTACTACTATCACGTCTTTATTACACCCCACTTACATTCCGTTAGTGATCACAACAATCATAACTGCCTTATACTCAGATGTCCCTTCCTATAACACATTTAAAATTTGTCTTCATCTTAAAAAAACTAACATAATTTTTTTCAGAGTTGTTCTGTGACAATTCAAAGCAATGCTCGCATTGTTGTATATAGTTATAAAAAGCTCAATCAAGTATGCAATATCTGCACCCGTCTGCCGTGCGCTACGCTGGCAGTAAATGATTCATGACTACCGCATTGTCCTCGGAGATGGGCTTATGTCCACCCAATATGTCACGAGATACAAACCTCCAACAAGTGTATTTCCCCAGCGATGTGTCCATTACTTGCCATTAGCGCGCGGTCGATACCCATCAAGCCTAATGCATGCATTACCCGCCCCCCCCCCCCGTCCTCCTTTACGCAGGGGGTAATGATGCTTATTACTCAACACACCCAGGCACTGTGCATGGGGTATACTGTTTAATGGTCAAGAAGAACAATGGAAGTACATTCTAATACCCCAGCAAACAGAGGAAAGATTGCGATTATTGCACACATTATGGAAGGGTTGTTTATTTAATTCACCTGATACTAACACAATATCTCAAACATTATGTGCATGATTGAAAAATAATAGAAGTATAATAATAGCGACGCGGCGAAATAACCCGAAACTAGATTATACACCTCTGATATAATTAAGGGTCGCGAAAGTTTAAAATGTGAATTAGTATTATTATTGTTTTTATGTTGCTGAAAACATATTGAATTGTATTGTGAAATAATGCCAATAGTGATAACTGATGAGAGATTGAAATATGGAATCTGTGTTATTTTTTCCTCAGAGATTAAGTTTTACTATGGCATAAATTATTTTGTTTTACTCTGAATGCATTCTTGCGAAGAATTTATAAGCTTTGTATGTTTTGATTTGATTTGAACTCTAGTGACAGAAGAAATTTGCATTAATTCTTAAATGTTTTTTTTAATTTATAAAATGTTGAAAGATATCTTTCTGAAAAGAAATTGCGTAGATTTATCTCTGCTATGCAATACTTCGTTCTCCCTTGTAATTGATTTAATGCTTAAAATGTTTCCTTTAAAAGCATTTGTGTATAATCATCACTCAAGACATAACAAAATTTAATAAAAAAAATCCTAGAACTCGCCTGTGATTTATTTTATCTCTTTGGACGCTTCTTTTATTTTTTACAACTAATGTATTTAAATTGTCCTCTGTAAAAACTGAGAATTAATTTAAAAAACTTGAATTATTCAGCCCTCCATTGATGGCCTCCACAGGGGTGTCTTCCCACAGTGCCGCTTCCCGTAAGGCCATCAACCTTTTTTTCCCCCTATGCCATCATTTCTACCTGTCGATAAAGACCATGTTACAGGAAGCGTTGATGGCCTAAGGGAAGGCCTAAGGGAACACCCTGCATTTCATTATGGAAATACAAAGAAGGTTGTTGGCCTAGGGGTAATTGATTTATTCCCGTTAGGCCAACAGAGTATATGCATCGTTTACGGTAAGGAGTGGGGTGTTGTTGGCGTTGGGGTAATTGATTTATTCCCCTTTGGCCAACACCCTGCATTTTATTATTGAATATGTAAACAAGGTTTGTTGGTCTAAGGGGAATTGACTTATTACCCCAACGCCAACAACGCCCCACTCCTTACCGTAAACGAAGCATATACTCTGTTGGCCTAACGGGAATAAATCAATTACCCCAACGCCAACAAACCTTCTTTGTATTTTCGATAATGAAATGCAGGGTGTTGGCCTAACGGGAATAAATCAATTCCCCTTAGGCCAACAAGTGTAACATGGTCTTTATCGACAGGTAGTAATGATGGCATAGGGGGAAAAAAAAAGGTTGATGGCCTTACGGGAAGCGGCACTGTGGGACGGCTCCTCCATAGGAAGTACCCCCAGGTAATTGCCGGTCATCACTGCATACACTCATTGACATCTGCCAACAAAGTTAGAGTGGTTTCTTGCTACACCTGAAACCCGGCAGTAATGAATATGGTCAACATTTCCCGGTAATTTCCTGACTAAAAACAATATTGGGAGAAACGTGATAATTCATTAGCTGCCTCACGTTTCCAGAATGGGCCTACTCTTCACCTCTGGTGGCTGGCTTCTAACTGTATACGCCAACCATCACCAGCACCGTGCACCACTCAACATTTTCTATTGAATTATATAATTTTTATATTAATAAGTTAAATCAATCTATTGTTTATTGGATGAGCGTAGCGAGCGAAGCGAAGATTCCATTCTCCTACACTGGAGAAAAAAATCCGGAATGTTTTTTTTTTCTTTTTGTATTTTTGTCTGTTTGTCACACGATTCCGGTTTCAACCGATTCTCTGATTGGGATGCAATTTTATGGAGGCCTTCGAAATCTCTGAACTTAGAACTGCCACGTTTTTTAGCGCAATCGGAAAATAATTTTTCTTATGAAAATCGAAATTTTACGATTTTTTCGATTTTTTAAAACTTTCTTTGACTTATAACACTTACATGCTTTATCCGATTGTAATGATTTTTTCGCAGAACCTTAATTTTATGAATTTATATATTAGTGTTAAATTTGAGCGCAATCGAGAAATTATTTCTTAAAATCGCAATTTTACGATTTTTTTTAACAATTACGATTAATAAATTAAAAAATTAAAGTTAATTTTTAATTTAATTTATTTAATTTAATTAAATTTAAAAAAAATTCAACTTAGTAATGATTTTTCCACAGAACAACAGAAAATTCGCATAACACATGGCAGCTCAATGCACCAATTACGCTCATCCAACAACGCGGCGGGACTGAAGCGTTTTCCTAGTCTTATTAAATTATCTGACTCTAGGTTCCGATGCTCTTGCAAATGAACTATCTGGGTGTCATCTGTGTCGGTGGTTGAATTTGTCCCAGTGCAAGTCTCTGATCGTAAAAGGTTAGAAAAAGGTAATCGTCAGTGTACGGGAACAACTTGTTCACCCCGAAGGTAGTAATTGTGTAATGTATTATCTCTGGTAGTGGTAGAAGCATTGTAATCCTCATTCTCCATATCAACACGTGACTGTATTTGTCCAGCATAAGCCTGTCTCTCCACATCCATTCCTGTAAGAATTTAAACGTATTTTTTTTTAAACAGTAATTGGTTATTTATTTATTGGCATTCCTTATTTTCTTGTTAAACATAACAAGGATAAAAGATCTTTCTGACTTTCGTACCTGGTACACTCGGTAACAATAAATATTAAAAAAGCTGATACATAAAGCGATAAAATATCAATTCTATAAATAAATTCCATCAAATATTTAAATTTAGAATTACTCACTGTAGGGTACAGCATTTTGTTTTGGGAATTTATCCAAGCAGAGGTAATCTTTTATATTGTAACATAACATGCATCTTGTGTTGTTGTTTAGAAAGTCAGCGACCATAGTATTATCTCCCGCCCAGCATTAGGTCCTGACGTAAAGGTAAAATCAAAGTCCCTTGTCTACCTCTCTTGATGTTGCGCTCTGAAATCCATTAGCCGCTATTACGGACAGCAACACCGCTGGCATAGGTAAGTTGGAGCGAGCGGCACGTTCCAGCCGTTTACACTTTGATAGTTTTAGTTTTGTCGTGAAACTCACCAGGCAACAAAGAGGTAACTAGTTGGAGTTAGGAAGAGTGACGAGTTATACAGTAATTTAGCACATTATTACATGGGGGGGGGGGACTTGTCACTTTGAGTCCGTGCTACAGCGACCCGATGGCTGGACTAATATGAGGTTAGAGAGGGGCGGGGGGAATGGGAATTGGGCGAGACAGGAACACAGGACAACAAGATCAGAGCGAGTTCGAACCGAACCTTTCAGAGTCCTGGCTCAATCGAGTTAGCTGGCCACATAGAAAGCAAACTCAATTGCGAGTTGCGTTTCCGCCCGCTCAAATCAGTGCAGAAGAAGAGGAAGAAGATGTGGCGGCGGTGGACTGGGCTAATGGAGCTGAATAATGGATGGGGAGGTTTGGTCGCTACTCGCTATACGCGTTTCCAAGCAAAGGGGTTGCTACCTGGTGGCGAAAACTGCAACTGTCCGATCAGTGATAGTCGGAGGAGCGCGCTATGTGCTTACCTGAAGAACACATGTTATTCCGTGTTTGTCACTTATAAATATGTACAATCACAGGTACATTGTCGTTGCTCTCCCAAAATGTTGTTAATTGATGATAATCAAAAGCATGGGGGTGCACCAAAATGATAAAATCGCTCTCCAATATGCGGGATTCGAGACCATGTCCACCAGAATAATATTACTATATATTCAGACCTGCGCATGCACCCATGAGACACCGAGGATGGCATTTGTATCCATATTACCATTCTCTTATTGTAATATCATAATAAATCATTGGTATTTATAGGCTATACTAAATATAGGCTAACAGGGTACGATAAATACTAAATCAAATTCAAACCGTCAAGAATGTTCACAACTCATAGTAAACACACACATACAGTATCGCTCGCTTCTTATGGCACTTTTAATTGAGATATACTTCTTAAGTTTTATTATGATAATTTAATATAAATAGTCATAATAATAACAAAACAATACCCAACAAAAATAATAATAATTGCATTAGGGCTTATGCACTAATCCCAACTCCTTTTCTACTTTACATAATTAATGTAGGCCTACATATACCGTTTACCGTCATTGTTCATTTATTACATAATATTATACATAATATCATAATAAATACGATTTATATTATTACAATAGAATAAGTATAATGATATAACCTACAAGATTTTAAAGCTGTCTGCAGAATGACGCGTCATGCCATTATTGACATACAAAACAATAATACAATAGGCCATCAGCTATTCAATAGGCCTACTTTTAATAAAATTTATATTTAAAAAAACAGTAGTCCTTCGTGTGTAGTAGATAAATATATATAGGCCTACTACGACTGCGTTTACATTGTAAAACGATGTAGAAAACGTGCAAAACAGTGTAGGGCTATAATTTGCTAGAAGCTCTTTTGATTTTTAGATATCAAGTAATGGTGGGCAACATTTTCTTGGCAAAATATCATCGATCATCATCATTCAACATTATTTGATACACTTGTTTCTGTATTTAATAGTTCAACGGTGTGGTTTGATCTTTTCGAGCTATAATATCATCAAAGATTATATCATCAAATAATCTCTATTATTTGTTGTAATTTAAAACGCCATTTAATTCCCGTTTTTAATAAAGCCGATCCCCAAAACTTACGAATTTTACTAATAAAATACGCGGAAGATATGACATAATCAACAATGTTTTCGCAAATGATCAGAAATGTAAGAAAAATCAAGTTGAACCTAACTGAATATACAGCGCCCGCCGTAAGCAGCTCGCCTCTATCACCGATCGGTCCGACATGTTGCGTTTTAGTGCTGCCATCTATCTTTGCTTGGAAACGCGTATACACAGGGAAAACAATCACGAGTCAGTGTTGCCGCGTTAGTCGCATGCAAAACAAAGACAATACACGTTCGTGAGTTACTTACGCTTTCATAACTTGGTATGATCAACATGTTTTTAGTGGGGTTGCATAGGAGAAAATACCCGGTATCGACTACTTTGACCCTTTTGTTATGGCTCTATGTCGTGTATAATAGTATCCTTGCTCAATATAACCGTTCGTGATAATGAAGTTAGTAATTTTTATTCAGTTAGCCAAGAGGCTATATACAGGGCAAGATGAAAGCAATTTGTTTGCTAGATTTTAGCCGCCAATAAAGTTACAGTCTACAGGTTTGATCATGTGGTTATGCAATGCAAATTATTTTTATTTTAAATATTGATGCATACAGGTGCTTGGTCGAATGGAAGTAATTAGTAAAATATACATAGAATCTAGATCATATCTCATGCATGGGGTCACCTGAATGGGACTGTAAGATATTTTTTATTTCTCAATATTGTCCCTCATCATCACTTGTAGTTAGACTATCTCATAAAGCCCAAATAGAAATAAAATAATCCACAAAGACATTTTTTAAAACCATTTTTCTCCTATTTGTGGACATTTTGGCATGCATGCAAAATGATTTATACGCAAGGAGATAAAATACTTTAATGACAAATTGCCTCTCTAGCCCCAGTCGTGGGCTTCATTATCAAGGTTTAAGCGAGCACCCACTCAATCATGGTTGACCTTTCTTTTTGATTAATTTCAGTCATTTGTTAAGCAGAATCATGCATGTATTTCAGCCACGGTGTGGCATTGCAGGCGGATTATCTAACCGCAAGAGGCAATTCTGAGAGGCGAACTGAACGAGTTGAAGCCCACGGGAATCTCTTTGAGAATGTCGAGACTGCATTTATGTACACATTTATTTTCATGGTGTTCGTAGTGATGTCTCATATGGCCCCATTAACCGATCCAAAGCATTCCACAAAAAGTTAGCATATATAGTAGAAATAGAGCGCTATTCGGTCTACTCTCTGAATCTATAGGTATATTCAACTTCAAAACTTCATCTTCCATAACCCCATTCAAAAATCATTCTGCCATTAGAATATAGGTGTTAAAAGTACTTCAACTAAGCTACAAAACTAAAGCATGTCACATATTTTGTACTGTGTATATTTTTTACCTATTTTGTTTGCATACTTGGTCTTATTGAATTTGGGTGATGGACATAACATTCGTATTACTTTCTTTGCACCCTAAACATATGGGTCCCTGAGCCTGTTGCCATTACAAGAACAAATACAATTGCGGCACCCCCTACATGAAGTTTCAACTTTAAATGAGATTTCAGATAGTGAATTAACTTTCACAATGAGTTAAAATTTATAATACAAAAGGCACACTACAGCACACAAGAGAGTTTATACATCGAAATGAGTACATGTAATCTTAAACAGAATATTGCTCATCGTCAATTGGTACCTATTTTATAATTTTGTAGCTAATATTGTTATAATCTGTAGAAGTTCATATTGTGCTATGTATGCTTATGAACAACATTGTGAAAACTGTTTTTATTACTAATAATATTATATTTGACGACTGTCATATTAGCACAAAAAATATTGTTACAAAATCTGCAGTATAGGCCTATACTGTGTCTCAATCCTCAATCACACTAGTGTCACACAATCGAATCACATTAGTGATTGATAACTGATAAGATCAGAGTTGCTATCGAAATGAGTGTCGTATGCATAGCATTCGTAGCTGGGGTGTTGACCAAGGAGATAAATTTACCATATTACTGAAGTTGTCTTCCAAGAGGGAGTAGATAAATCAACTACCGCACACAAAGCAAACTCAATTTCAAACCTTGCGTCACTGGTGGTGGGGGCGGAAGGGGGAGGGGGATGCTAAAACTTGGTCCGGACTTTCATACAAATTGAGGGGGAGAGTTGCCCAATATCAAATACAAAGGGAATACAAACTTTGTTATGAAAACACTAAATTTTATGTTCGACAAGAATTTTGTCAGGCTGCTCTTTGAACACTATACGAAAAATACAACCACAAAATACAGTCTCTTTTGAGTATGCATAAGTATTTTTTCAAAATAAATTTATTATTGGTAAAACATTAAAAACATGAAAGGTAATAATAACGGCTGACCATCTACACGCGATACTACTTTCTGGCGTGCTCCATTCTACAACTGAGTTTCAAACTCGACCTATGGCGCGATCTCTTAGCAGTGAGCGGAACTACTACAACGGAGCGCCAGATTCAAATTGTTAATATCCACTCCTGACTCGATTGAACATCATCAATGCAAACCATTGTTTCTTTGCTATCGTTTGAGAAATTAGCGTTGTATATTTTTTATTTCATTTCCCAATGTACTCAATAGTTAAAATAATGTTTGGTTTACCGAAAAAACTTAGAGTGGAGTATTACAAAGTACAGCAAAGGTTAGTGCAAACAAAACATTAATTAAACGCTCATCCACTAACGAGACAACCCAAGAATATTTATATTGGGCGTAGATGACATATTGTTGTAAGTGAAGTTCGTTTGTTTTTAAATTCAGGGATAGCTGTGCCTTGATTCCTGTGCGTGGAAAATTGATTGTTTACTGGAAACATCATCAACTCCCCTGATCAATTCAAAAGTGTGAGCCAAGGAGCATGAAGCGACGAGAGGAGAGGACAGGACAGGTTAGTTCTAGTGGCGTAAGGAGGGTTCACACAACGGAGTAATGACAGGTGACGGCAGAGAGTTTAGTTCTAGTGGCACAGTGGCGTAAGGAGGGAGGGTTCACAGTTCACACAAATAGAAAGATGCGACGAGAGTGCACTTATAATAACCTTATCTTTTATACCTATATTTCAATCAATTTGTATGCAGATGTTCCCGCGTATTCAACACATGACTCGCTCATTCGTCTTAATAACGACTTTGGCGTTTTCCTGGTCTAGTTGGATAAGTCGCCCTAATACCCGGAATGTGGGAGACCTGGGCTCAATCCCCGGTCGGGAAACATTTTGTAATTTCTGGATTGTATATAAAAAATTATAAAACATAATATTGTTTTGAAATGCATAGTGTAGTCTATCATCTAACAAAAACTTGTAGAAATACAGCCAAACCTTACACACTCAAAAGGAATGAGATCTAAAAAAAGGCCAAGCTCATCTACCCTTCCACATAAACGTACAGTGTCCCATAACAGCATCCTCGAAAAGCTTGGCAAAATCGAATTTGCGATTATTAATTTAACGTAATAGTTTACCCAAGTTCTTTTTTTCTAATTAATTTAAACGTAATAACATGCAAATTCTATTTTGCCAAGCTTTTCGAGGATGCTGTTATGGGACACTGTACGTTTATGTGGAAGGGTAGATGAGCTTGGCCCTTTTTTTAGATCTCATTCCTTTTGAGTGTGTAAGGTTTGGCTGTATTTCTACAAGTTTTTGTTATGTGTGTGATCTCATTACTTTTTCAAGTTCCATTACAAAATTATTTGCTAAAATATAATATTTTTATCAAAGTTGATTTAAATTCTATGGTATTAGCAGTAACAATATAGGATGTAAAATATCTAGACCCGGATTCATGTACATCCTGGGTATAGGTGGTATAACCATGGTATAACGACGGTATAAGGACTGGACCCCAATTCTTGAGTTCGTGGGAGATGAGTTGAAAACGCAATTTGAAAACGAAGTCGTTTTCGTTTTCGAAGGAATTGGTATTCTTGAACGGTATCGTGGAAAACGTCATGGGTTGTGAGTTGAAAGCATTGATATTAAACCCCTATAGTAGGCTAGATTAGCAGTCTCCTATACCTCCGCACAGGCGCGAGCGTAGCAAATTGAAGACTCAACCGGCCCATTTCAAGATGGCGATTTGGTGTTTTAATTTATGCTTTTTTAATGCAATAAAGTATTTTACTGGATTGTTTGATATGGTTTTAGCTTGTGCAGCATGGTATTAAACAAAAGAAACAATACGAAGTGATTGCATAAGGGAATTTAGTAATCATTTGGTGTTAAAGGCTAGTATGCTTACCTGTCAACCTGGCGGCAATCTTGAGAACTATTTGGCCACAAATCGCTCCCATTTGATTAACATGTAAACTGTCATTTAAGATGGCTTCTAATTGTACCGGAAGTGGACCACGACTGCTGGTCTAGCCAATTATATAGGATGTCTATGGTTGAAAGAGTATCACGAAATCCAAACACTTTAAAAAGATTTGCGTATAGCAAAGAGCTCGAAAAAGTTCTATATTTATTCTAGATGGCAGTGCCTTCATAAACGCGGGCCAATCGAAAGACAAGTTGTATGAAATGATTTGATTGTTGCAATTATGTAAACAAACAGATGAGCAAGTTCATATCAGGACAATGTTGTGCTGGCATAGGGTTGGCTAGGCTTGTCAAACATGTAATGTAAGTATGAATTTTACTAGTCCTATAGCCAAATGGAACTTTAGACCTACACTTTTGCATTATAAATAATTTTCCACATCTGGGCCTAGGCCAGGGACGGTTTCTGATTTGTTTTATGAGAGTATAATGACACCTTTTCTCGTTTCACACAAAGAAGAAAAATTTTAAATGTCCGCTATTTGTTTACGTATCGCACTTTCCCGCCTAACTCTGCTTATACCGTCAACAAGTGTCAAGTAACTATGGTTACTTGTTGATTGTATGCCAAGTGTTTAAGGCTTATTTTAAAACCTTTATTTGGAAGCCTTCCAACAAACTTTTTCAACTTTTTTTTTCAAAAGAGACTATATTTCTATAACCTTAATGTCCATGTAAAATATGAACATTGTAGTCCCACCCGTCTGGTCAGAATCGCGGGCCGACGTATTAGATGTTAGCAGTAGTAGGCAGTAGTAGGCAGTAGCTAACATCCTTAAAGTGATTTTGAGCATGTTTCAAGCCATTTTTTCACCAAGAAGGAATAATCGTACCCCAATAAAATTTGGCATGTGTTGTCAGGTACCTAAATCCCCTCGATTGTGATAGTTTTCAAGTTCACATCACGTTACATGACGGCTGGGTAACACCTCGAAATCACCCCAACTCTGCTTGGTGTATAAGGTGCTTGAGTGTGTAGCGCACCGCGGCTTGGCTGCGGCGCCCTAACGGGCACCTAGATGAAAATACTATGGATGACATAGTAAGTACGAAATACGTTAAAGATTGCAAGGTTTATTCAATCTTCGTGTGGAATTTGGTTTTACCTTGTGCGTTCAAGAATCGATACACCTTGGTCACTGCATGCAATTTTAACAGCCTGATAAAAAAATAACAAATAATGTTGTTTTTCAAAAACAAAACCATTGTCGTTAAGTGGGGACACCACTGACATCGCTAAATTCCAAAATATACAACCAACAATGCTCATATTTTGTGAGATGATTTCAATTGAATAAAAATCAAATAAAAATTATGTCAGCATTTTTTCTTCATTGTTGTAGATTTTATTTTATTTATATTTAAACGGGGAATGAAATTGTGGTAGAGAGGTCACCGTAGCGCATTTTAAAGGGTAAAGCCTTTACGCTGACAGTCATCCTTTTTTGAATGAACCTTTTGGTCAACCCTAAAAACAAATTTGGATTTTTTTTTTTTTTTTTTACAATATACATACATTACACAGTATAACAATATTCGTTTTGTTTCAATATATTAACCCGATCACATATCGGAAAACTACTATCAAAGACATACTAACAACAAGCATTTTAAAACAAAGTTTGTCACTTTTGATAAATAATTGGTGAAATAATCTTATTCCTAGTAAAATTTGTGTCTTAAATATATAACCTAAGCAAAATGCAAACACTCGTTGTTAGAACATGAGAATTGCAATTTGTGAGTGCAAAAGGGCACACAGTGACCTAGGATAGTAAAATATAATTCCAAAAGAAACACCTATGCACCTAGACCGAATATTACTCTATAACATTATCCATGAAAGAAAACTTGTAGGCCTAGGCCTATATGCTATTTTTCTGAATTTTTACTAAATTGCAGTGGTGTCTCCCCTTAAAATTAATACACATTTGCAGCCTATTTTTCAATTTATTATTTCTTGTAGATTTAAATCACAATGGATCTAGCTGATTTTGTTGGCAGTTCTTTGTTAACTCGCACTGGATGTCTATTTAAAATTTCAGCGCAATCTGTTCAGCGATTCGGCTGATTTTCGGTCTTCATTCACATAAACACACACTATACACACACAGAATCACCGAAGTGTCATATTTCTTGAATTGTAATCCTCATTCGCTTCGCTCAGTCGCTCACTCGTCTAACAACATTATAGTACTATACTATGTGCTAGCACCACAATAATTAAATAACAAACTCTACTGAATATACTCCTACCGCTACCTGCATATACACGTAGGGCTTCACCTCCCAATTGTAAACCTGAAGCTTGCAAACTAATGTACGCCACTGTTCGTGAAGCGGCAGACATAACCCAAACATTTTTATTCACTACTCTCGCGGCTGTTTACTTCTGCGACAGCTTAACGTAAA
The DNA here is from genome assembly GCA_024449915.1 of Sweltsa coloradensis. Classification (NCBI taxonomy): domain Eukaryota; kingdom Metazoa; phylum Arthropoda; class Insecta; order Plecoptera; family Chloroperlidae; genus Sweltsa; species Sweltsa coloradensis. The sequence goes on along the minus strand of JAMZAV010001954.1, from coordinate 317,690 downwards.
CCCTGAGTCAACTCGCCGCGACTGAACGACGTGTTTATTGTTGAAACGAGGATTATTATTGTTGTCAGATTTTTATGAGAATGGCGGTTTTGTTCTTGCTATCACTGGTGGACTTAGATCGTGTAAACCTCTCGCAGATTGACGGCTGACAGACGTTGACGTCTAGGGGTGGGGGTAACACACTAAAAGTAAGCACACGGAGCATAATTCGAGGATTAGATTTGATCGGTGGCACCATGCATTTACGACGTCGTTCTGTACTTCAGTGTGACTTCCATTACCTCTTCTCGCTATCATAAAGTTGGCAATGATCTATAACTAAAAAATATTTCTTATTTGTAATCAATCCTTGTCCGTCGTCTCTATTATCTCATCTCAATCCACCCACAAGATTGCCAAGAAATCAAATTCCTTTAAAAATTTCGTTTTGTCGTTTTGATGATCCCCCCTTCCCCATAAAAAACAAGACAGGGTACATTATGTTTTAATTAATTTTACAATATCTTTGTATTGTTTCAAATGGTTTTTAATGTATATTTGTGTTTTGATAGATAGTTAGAAGGACGATATCATAATTTTGCATTCAGTTGTTTAATTTAATAAGGTATAGGCAAAGGTCAGCACAAAATGTATAGGTGGTTTCATTTGCAAGGACGCGTCACCTGCATGTGTTGAGCTGCTCAGTAATTAATATAACGTTGTCGTTGATTAGGCAAAGTGTTATCAGCTTCTTTGTGTCTCTTGAATTCCAAGCACACTTTTCCTTCACTTCAGTGAAGTGCATGCGCAGATCTTATGATGATCTAGTGAGTTGCCTGGAGCATGCAAACTAATATTCACCCCATCCAGGCTGGTTGTCTTCTAATAACGGTAGAGATTCCCATGGTTACCAATACATTTTGTCTTCGCCTGTAATAACCCAGTGCATGTAAAGTTTACAGCGAATACTGTTAATATAAAGTGTGATAACGTATTCTCGCCATATCCTCTGTCTTTCAGTTCAGTTCAGTTTGAGTGCAATAAGTAACATTTACTTTTGCTTGTTATACAGTACCGGGTATATTTACCCTTAAAAGTAGAATGAACATAATTCCAGAGGAGATAACGCTTTTACGCCATTATTTGGCAGAATTGAAAGAGGGGGGGCTTAGCTGTCATTCAGCTGAGTTTCGCAGCAAGGAGCACGAAATACTTGACGAGAGACGGGTTCGGGAACCCAGTTCATTGATAGGTCATCAAGGCCTCTATGGCCCATTGCGTCTTGTTGATATAAACATTTTGATGAGTGAGGCTATTGTAGTGATAATCGGATCAGTTGACATAGCTGTGAGGGCGTCAACTAACCCGTCTATTATGGTGAAAACTGAGGCTTCCGGTGTATTTGAGGAGGCTGTTAGTTCAGGTCTGGGTTGGGCCAGGCGGCGAGCAGCTGGGGGGCGATTTAAGTTATTAACAACGTCTGCAAATGAATGTGAGGGTTGAGTGGAATAACTGGTGGCAGGTTACTGTGGTCAGTGGACTTTTTGTAGGCTCGACGAGTGTACTGAGTGCCTTGTGGAGTACGAGCATCCAGGGCGCGGAGATAGGTGGGGCATTTGCGATAGGACGCAGGATGGTCTTGTTTACAATTGGCTTGTTCACGCAAAGCTCCACGCAGATCGCGCCACTGCACTAACCCCCAAAACCAGGGTCCACTAGATACTTATTCCGAGCTGCTTGTTAGGTATCTAGTGGACCCTGCCCTAAGACCGTGGCGGTGTTTGAAATAAACTATGTATAGCAGGCTCTGCATTGTCAAATCGGTATGCTTCCTCGATTGTTTGTTTACGTATTGTTTTACCATTCCTTCTTTAATCAATGGTTTTACGTAAGTAGTCGTACGGCGTATTTCAAGTAATTTTATTCAATAGCATATTTAAACAATGAAAACGTGAACGACAGAAAAATTAAAATAAGAGCTGAAAGCACATGGCGCCGTTGAAGTCAAAACCTGGGGCCTAGCACTGTTATGGAGATTAGACCTAGGCCTACTTGGAATAAGGCTATAAGGACTAGGGCCTAGGCTTTTCTTCAGCATTAGATGTAGACCTAGGCATATCAATATCATGGTATTATAAATTAGCAAGTATAGGCCTAGGCCCTACTTGCATACGCCTCAGCAAAGCCTAGGGCTTAGTCCTAGCCAGTGTTGATTTGTTGACATTAGAGAGGTTACGTAGGCAGGAGGCCGAATAAAGACACAATTGTCAGTAAGCTTATATTATGTGTGATTGTATTTATTTGTAGTAATAAACACGACCGTATGCCCTCCTCTCTCCTTACACGAATACACACAGCAATTGGGCATTTGCTTTCAACATAAAACTATGCAAACTGACAGCTATGAGCAGCCATGACACCCGCAAGTTGGGCTATCACCGCCGTCTACACTCTACATCCGCCTTTACAGGCATCCAGACGGCGGTGGGGGGTTAGTACAATAGCGCAGCGTGGTGAGTAAAAGTCGCAGTGAACAAGCCAATTGAAGCACTTGGCGGGTTCGGATGGAGACTTTGGGCAGTCTTTAGATGGGTGATAGTCGGCGCACTTGAAACACACCGGAACAACGTTGCAGAAGTGTGAAGAGTGTCCAAACTGCTGGCAGTTAAAGCACTGCCGTGGGCCTTTCGGCCCACGATAGCGCTCCACGGTAACTCGGTGGTGGCACACGCGTTCCACCAGGTGAAGGGGATTACCAGGGGCGTTAACTTGCGTAGTGATGACGAACAGAGGCATTGGTTGTCTTTCTCCTCCTCCTTCTTCAGCTTGGTGTGTGAGTTGACGTACGTTCAAGACCGAGACGCCCTGGCTCTGAAGGTCGGAGAGTATGGTAGTTGTTTCCACTGTGGCCGAAATGCCACGGAGAACAAGCTTCTTAGTTCTCTGTTCCGTCGTAGGGAATGTGTGAAACATAATTTCTTTTCCTTTGAAGTGTGTGATTAGGTCATCATATGTTTTCCGGGAGTCCGGCTTATTTTGAAAGTGTCACTTGTGATGATATTGTTACTTTCCATTGGTAGAGGCATTAATTATGCGAATGAGGCGAATTATACGTGGGGGGACCCGTAAACTGTAATGGGGGGTGCTCGGTCCTTGGGTTTAGGGAGGCGGTCACTGTTGCTTTCACGTATTGAGTAATGAGTTGTGGGTGAGAATCGTCGCGGAATGTATGCTGTCTTTTGGAGGAGGAGGCAGACGAAGACATCGAGTGCGCATCTCCTGCAGACTGGTCGTGATCCATTGACATGTCTCGACCTGGTTTTAACATACCCACGTTAAGTTCAGGGTAGATGGCGTCATTAACCTGAGAGAGAGGCTCGTAGCGATTTGACAAAGCTATGGGCTGGGAAGTGTTATGACTTAGCTTTGATGAAGAAGCAGATGAAGTTGATGGCTGTGAATTGCCGTCGGCGTTTGGGGCCGCCTTGAACCTCTTGTTTAAGAAACTTGGTTTATAACGAAAATCAGTGTCTCCTGGGGAGCAGAATCGTGGGGACCGTTTACTCAGCGGCAATTTGGTCCATTTGTCATTGTTTTTTATTGGTGGCTGGGTGTTGCTGTCCAACAGGGACTGTATCAGTTTCGAAGGAATCATCTTAGGTGGGTTTGTTGACATTGCGTGGCTGGTGTAGGCACTGTACTATGGTAGCAACTAGTATTAGGTGTGCGAGTTCGACTTTGGACTGCGCGTATACGGGACCATGACGTCTAGTGAGTGCGCAAGCACCAAGTTCGAGTTATGATTATGTGTACAGATGTTGGCATGAAATATGCAACACTAATAAACCACTGGTTGTAGGGGGGTTTCTTCGCAGAAAGTTCAGTTTCTGGGTTGGATTTTCCGATTTTGATAATATGTAACTGAATATACCCTGAAGGGGTAGACACAGGGCCTATAGCAGAGCCCTGTCTGTAGAGTCCACCTCTTCCCCGGGTGGGGGAGGGGAAGCCTTGTTCACTGGGAAATGTATGAAAATACAATATCCTACAAGATATTTAGTGCCTACGGCACAGACTTAAAAAACCTTATAGTACGTTTACGTATGCACTGAATGCACACAACCTTACTTGTATGGTTGGCTGTCGCCTGCCTTGACAAGGTTATGCGATGCTGATAGCACAGTACACAGTAAACTAACAGAACACGTCCGACTAGGTCCGTGGTCTAGAGACAACTGTCCTCTGTCTTTACTCCATGAACTAGTTCTGTCTTGGCATATACACCCATATTTTATGAAGATGGTTTGTGTTAATGGTGATGTAAGTTTAGTGTCCCAGCAATTATTATAGTTATCATGTTTTGTCAAACTCGCTACGATTTAGCTACACTAATCAAAACAAGATGCAACTTGCCAAGGAACCTGTACCAAAAGTAGTGCGTGTATATAGTCCTAAAGTGACGTAAGTCGTTTGCAGATACAATACCTCGGAGATAAAGATCTTGAGGTTTGCAGAATGTTTTAAACAGGAGTAAAACGTAAACTATCTTGAATATATCCAAAGTGTTTCTAGGGTGAGATGCACATTGGAAGGTATGATGTGTTGCAGGCACAGACAGAAGATACAGCTCTGCAGGACACGACAGGAGTGAGATCTTGGTTGCGGTGGACCAACGAGAACGAAGCTGCACGGAATGTACTGACCAAGATCAGGCATCGGTTAGAGGAGGTGAAGGAGAAGAATGAGATGGAGGAAGTAGAGGTTCAGGAGGTATAGGATGTTGTAATAGTCGTTCATTGAAACATTTGGTTAGGTCTCATTTGAACAGTAGGTTGTGTTATAATTTGTGGATTCCTCTTGTATAAGTTGAGTTGTAAAAAAAAGCTTAAAAAATGTATCTGGACAGCGCTGTCCAAAAATAAATAAATATTTGTCAAAACACGAGAGCGGGACCGGCATCTCCACCAATATGTAAAAAAATCTGTCTGTGTTCAACGGGGTTTGGAAGGTGTTTACAGTAATTTCACGACTACTGTTTGTCTCATCTTAACCTGAGCCCGGCATTTTGTGGGTTCAAAGAGCGCAGGCAGTGGTGGTCACGTTGTAAACGTATCACAGTTTGACAGCTGAAGTGGACTCCGCAGAGCAGTAAAGTACAGTCACGTCCAGTGCGACCTTGGCCCTGTATCCTGTATGGGGATGATATTAATGGAGGGGGTGTAATTGAAACGTTGATCTTGCGCGGCATTATAGTAATGTAGGCGCAGCAAGAAGAGTAAACCAGTAAACCTACGGCCCACATACAAGTGGTTTTCTATACTCGGGAGGTTGCAACCAACTTGCATCGGATGTGATTGTACTTTGTTATTACGGAGAGGCCCATCCTTCCCGTCAAATTAGGACGGGTCTACAACCTTTCGTAATAGAGCAGGCGACATCCTAGTTTCTTTGAACCCTAAAACGCCGGGCTCAGGTTAAGATGAGAAAAACAGTAGACTATTACCAAGAAGTTTGCTAGATCTACTTGTTAACAGGCACATTTAATAGGATAAGCTCGGCAATAATATTGTGTTGGATTTTAGCCACTATCACTTCAGACTACAGGCCGAGCTTGGTAGGCACCGGGACCGGCACCTCCACCAATACGTAAAAAAATCTAGCCGTGTTCAAACGGGGTTTGGAAGGGCATGTTTACAGTTGAATATAAGGTATGCCTACTATTACCTACTATTTGATATTATGTTTCCCCACAGTCTATGAGTAGCACACTGGACACCTTCATTCACAAGGCCACTTCTCGATGGATGTGTCCCCTACTTCCCCGTGACAAGTGGCCGATACCCCGGGTAATCAAACCCACGCCCGTCGACGTGGAGTGGATGTGTCACGTGACCTTACCATACATCACCCTGCCACATACGCGAGTTGACACCGCGCCCGCCAAGTTCACGCACTTGCTCAATAGAATCAAGGTAGGCTAATTTAAGAGATCTCCACCATAAGTTGAAAGCTCTAAGTTGTGATGTCAATTATTGCTGTCATATTACACGCATTAAGAGAAACTGTTGTTCACGTTCCAAAACAAGAAAAGGATGTGGGCTTTTGGGATATTTGGGCAAGAGGGGCTGGATGCGACGAAAAGTGACATGTCAGTAATTTCCGTATACGTTCGCGAAGATTAACAGATTTGTGTACGAATTACTTGCACGGTTACTCAGCTTTTTATAATTTTTCCAAAGTAGCCGTTCCTATACACATAAGAGACCAACAGTTATTACATGTGAAATGATTGTGTCAAACCAGTGATCCCCAAAACAACCCAGAAGCCGATTATAGGAATTGCAAAATATCCATACATAAATTACATTTCTCACTGTCCTTACAACACCAAATATGACTTTCGACTGACATGCGTTTTTCTCGTATCATTTCCCTTCAAAACCGATGTTACAAAATGTTTCGGATGACTGTGAGGTTCAGGCGGTGGGGCTAAATTTGTCCAAAGAAGGAAAATGTTTGAACCCGGCACCTCCACCAAAGTCTCTAAAAAGTAAAAAAAAAAAAAACGTAACGGTATCACCATTGAGTACACTCAATGGTATCACGGTATCATACACTTCTATTATGTTTTATACATTCACGTTTTCGGTCAGTATACATAATATGGCATGTTCTTAGAAGTTTGATAGATAAAATTCTTACCAACTGGTCAGTGGAGTACGTAGACTCTTTGTACGGAAAGGTCCACTAGTAATGTATTTTGTCTAGGAAGATTGTTCAGGGGATGGTCTTTGTAAACGAGGAATATTAAGAGTCCTGGGTCCGACAAATAGCTTCACAGTCAGGCCGAACCGCAATGTCAACAAGGTCTTGTTACCCGACCGCACTCGCCTGCCCAACTTGTTGCCCAGCCATGGTCAGTTCTCCCTCGTGGCTGAGGCGTCCTCAGATCTACGTCATCCGTCCTCAGGAAGACAATCTAAAGAGAATACTATGAAGGTCGTTCGATTTCGACAAGCTGCTCATTCACCTGGGAGTGGTTAGTACAACTGTATACTTTGATTTATAATAATAATATTAAACCAATTTATTGGTGTATGCAGCCAAAGCTGTTGCCTTGTTACAGAATAACAAAAAAGAAAAAAAAATTTGAATTAAATTTGCAAAACAATAAAGCAATTAATTAATATAAATAGTTCGTAAAAATACGTATTGACCATCTCAATACACATATGACTATGTCGTCTCGTAATCCACTTGACAGACAAAATCTTCTTCTGAACGATTCTAACAATCCTAGGATCGTCTCTCTGGCACCTATCATAAGTCCCGTTACGCTAATTTAATTTACATTGTAATGGTCCTTCACTCCTTAGGCGACCGTGGGTTCATAAATTCCCCGTTTTTCCAGGTCAACTTCCTCCGCTTGTCCCTTAATTGTGATCTTCGAATCGCACCGTTGGATCCACGATGTTCTTAAATCTGCATCATTATATTGTAGCACAACATGGCGACACCGCGAAACAGCGAAACTAGTGGCTTGGGTTGACTTTACAAACATAGACTGTGTAGTCGCTGTGTCGAGCAGTTCAATCTCCGTAAATGAGTGTATCACACTACACTGCACGGGGACTTAACCAACAGGAATGTTCACAGTTTTTATTACAATTAGAAGTGAGATGAACGAATGTGCGATTACGCAGTACCATAAAAATCCAACTCGCGATTGTAGTCGGCAGTTTAGAAAATTCTCTATCCAGGCAAATGTAACCAACTGCGACCCAAGATTGCAATTGGCTCCGATCAGTGACTGCCATGGACTGACTGCAGTCCCAGTGTAATGCTAGGAGATTCTCAGAACACATGTTGATGTCAAATCGGCCCTCTAAGGATAGCTGTTGCCTGTCCCTGTATTCTAGAACCTGTAACAAATAAGCTTCGGATACATTCAAATGCACATAATGTGGTCTCTCTTTACACTGACATGTAAATAAAGCATTGTATTGTTGATTTAGTCTATTGATCAATCGGAAGGATTTCTTGGGAAGCAACGGAACATACAATAAACTGAGTTTGAGGTTGATTCCCTCGTCCATGTGATCTGAGTGGTTTCCCTTCACATTGTAGGCACCGAAGAAGATGCGGGACTGCTTCCAGATTTAGTGTTCAGCTCTACAACGTTGGAAAACCCAGAGGCATTGGAACAACTGTTTAGACACCAGCGGCACTTGGAACAAATGTGGAAATCAACCTTCGAACAAATCAAAGTCTTGATTAGCAATTACTCCATTCCCAGAGCCATACTGCACGGTTCAAGGTTGATCGGGTAAGTGCACATTGCAAGGTAAGGTATGTCAGGGCCCAAAGAGACATTCATAAATATTGTTGAGCTTTTCCAATTATAAATTTACATTCAATAGGCACATTTAGGACCTACCTACCTATGACACTCTACGGTTTATAACCTTAGTGAAGAGAAAGATAAAATAACAAAAAATCAGACACCCAATTTTTATCACACAAAATCTCATAACTCCTCGCGCGATATTATCAAGTTGTAAGATGTTTGCTCAATAATTCATCTGACTAGCTCTTTGACGTGCATGTTAAATAGTTTTCTGAAGATAATAATAATTTCTGTAATAAATTGTGGTTATTTTATTGATTCCATTGATACTGGATTAGGAGATAACATGCTAATTGGCTTGCCCGTGTCACACAGACTCCTTGAGCCATATTCGCACCCATTTAGCCTTTTCACGAGGAGACCTAAAAAGGGAAAAATGTACGAAACAGAGCAGAACCAGCCCATTCTGCCCCGCCCCAGGGCAAAGGTTTACGGGGCCCCCTCTGGGAACACAGCAAAAATGGGCATCCAGGCACTTTGCGCGGGGGGGTGGCGAGGAGGAGTGAGGTTTGCAAGGGGGGTTGTTTTTTTTGTTTTTGTTTTTTGTTTGGAACATCCACCCCGCCAAAGTCTTTTAAAAGTATAATTTACAATCTTTTGTCAATTGTGTAGTAGTTTCTCTGTCTTCAGGGGTCGGATTCCTGACGAGGTTTAACTCTTACTTACTCCTGCGCACTCCAGGTTTAAGTAAATTTCAACCTCTTTTTATCCTCAGCCAATCACAAGTCAGCAAACGGTAACACTGATCATCGGGGGAATCGAGGGAACGACGAAAATATGTTATTTAATAATTGCTACTACCATTTTCAATTACAGTAATAACTAATAAGCTGTTAGCCATAAATGAACTTCAAACTCCAAATTGCACATGAATCCGGTACCAGGGTCCGGATATTTTCTTATTTTCCACTCTGAGTTTGACTCTTTGACCAGCCTGGCACATATCATATCATGTAATGTAAATATTGAAGTGATGCATGTTCAACAAATAAACTCAGTAACTTACAAAAGTCACCTCTTATAAGCTAACGCTCAGTATGGGTATAACCTTGCATGGGACATGATATCCAATGCGATGAAGAACTCAATTGTACGTTTTGTGTTATCTTGAACACTTTTACATGTTTTAAACCTTTCCAAACTGATTTTAGCATGTAACATTATTATTTTTGTTTTTAAATCTACGTTTTTTTCGGGAGCGGAACATTTTCGTCGCCAGTGCCGTCCTGGCTTCTGCATTCATGTGCTTTAAACGTCGTCAAGACATGGTCCGCTTGATTCAACAAGTGCGCGAGGACAGGCTGACAAGGACGACTCAAAGGATGGCTACATTGAAGGAGAACTGGTTGAAGCTTCAGTGTGAGCATCACATTGTGGTTCAGCTGCCGTCCTTAGGCCACATTACCAGTGTGAGGCAGGCTTTGGGCTCTACTCTCCCCATCACGCAGAACTACCAGGTATTATGATCTTTCTGATTATAACTAACTTACAAGTTGAATTATTGAAGAATAGAAGTACTATCTAATTTTTTTTTAATCACTTGCGTTTATTTCTATAATCCTTCGGCTCTTAAAAATAGCCCTTACAGCTCACTGAGCTCAGACCTATACTAGATTGTTTTTTAAATAGTATAAGCCTGAAACTTGGCAGAACTCATCCCAAATAAAAATCTAAAACTCCCAAAACCTCCCACGCATGCTTCAACCGTAATGGCGGATCAAATATAACCGCCAGTCCGATATACTTTGTTTTATTCATTCATATGTATCTTTGGCATAAGTTATATGATTGTAGCTATTAATCACATAAATATATCCTATACAATTTACTAAACATGTGATTTACAAGCCCATACTTTCTACATTTAATTGCATAAACCGTAAGGATTTCATTCTTTATTAAAAACTGGGGGGAAAACGTAAAGTCCCCCCGCGTTGATGGAGGGGTTTTTTTTAAAGGTTTTATTTTGCGTGGGTATTTTTTACTTTTGAAAGTGCTTTGTTTTGCTGCTACCATTGAGGTGAATTTTGTAAAGTTTCTTTTTTTTCTTGTCAATTGGTATTATTTCCGTAAAAACTTGTTAAAAGCTTTTTTTTATGGATTCTGGAAAATTTTTCCATTTTTTTCTTTCAAAAGGTATACATAACCAAACCTTAATGTCCATGTATATATGAAACTTTTGTACCCCCCACCCGTTTGGCAAATTGGCCCAATTGCCAAAAATCGCACAAAAAGTAAAAAAAACGTATTTTAAAAAGCTTTTTTTCCCTCTCGATTCGGGCTAACTTTTTAAACTTTTTCTTTCAGAAAAGCAATACACCCCATTCCCTTTAAATGTCCATGTAAAATATAAACGTTGTAGCCCCCCCCGTTTGGTCAGAATTGGCCAAATGGCACGAAAATATGCACAAAAAATCAAAAAAAAAAAAATCGTAAAAGTACGATATTCTAGAAATATTTCTTCGATTGTACCCAAAACGGGCAAGTCTAATTTTCAGGAAAACGAAGTCGTGTAAAATTTTTATCAAGTCGCTTGCCGTTTGCCGGGTAGAGAGCGAAAAAACAAGGAAAAAAAAAAAAAAAACAAAAAAAAAAAAAAAAAAAAAAAAAAAAAAAAAAAAAAAAAAAAAAACATGGGAGCAAAATTTTTTTGGGGGGGTCGGTGAAATTGAAGCTTCGCTTCGCTATCCAATAAGATTTGTTCAGTTGTTGTAAGATCAGTATATTTTGTTAGTTGATATAGTCAAATAGTGTTTATTTTTGGGGAGTGGGGGAGTATGGAGCCTGGAGGGGGGTGAACTTTAAAAATATCACTTTGCTTCTTGAAATAATAATAATATGGGGTACTTGCACACAATTGTATTTCAAAGTGTCTAAATCTGTAGATGGGTGTATATTATGTGTGTGTAGATGTGTGTTTTTGCATTTTAGACTAAGCTCAACACATACACGCCTAGTTAGTCAGACTCAGACCACAAAACAAGAAATTAAACCAAATGTTTATTAATAACATGTGATATTTTTCATTTACAGTTAAGTAGCTGCATGGGGTGGCTAACCAACCCTCTGTGTCATGTTGTCTACATCAGCCCTGTCAAAAATTAAAAGGGTGTCTTGTTTAATTTACAACACCTCCACGACGATAATTGGAGGGTCATGCAGTGGGGCCACCATCGTGTGCGCTTTATTCCTAAGTCTGTTCTGGTAGGTTCAAGTTCACACTTAGCTAATAATTTGGGGGGTCCCATGCAGTGGGCCAGCCATCGTTGGCTTCACTCACCTAAGCCAGTTTCAGTGGTAGGTTCACAGTTAAAACTAAACTAACTAATTGGAGGGGCCAGCAGTGGGCCCCCATCGTGGCGCTTCATTCCCTAAGCCCGTTCAGTGGAGGTTCCAGTTCACACTTTGCAACTAAAATTTGGGGGGTCCCTGCAGGGGGCCCCATCGTGTGCGCTTCACTCACCTAAGCCACGTTCAGTGGTAGGTTCACAGTTCACACTTGCTAATAAATTTGGGGGGTCCCTGCAGTGGGCCAGCCATCGTGTGCCTTTATCACCCAAGCCCCCGTTTTAGTGGTAGGTTCACAGTTCACACTAAGTAAATAATTGGAGGGTCCATGCGTGGGCACCCGTGGGCTTCACCACCCGCCCGTTCAGTGGTAGGTTCACAGTTCACACTAAGCTAACTAATTGGAGGGTCCATGCAGTGGGCCAGCCATCGTGTGCGCTTCATTCACCTAAGCCACGTTCAGTGGGAGGTTCACAGTTTCCCTAAGCTAACTTATTGGGGGGTTTCCCTGCGTGCCCAGCCCTCGGTGCGCTTCTTCACCTAAGCCCGTTCAGTGGTAGGTTTAAGTTCACCTAAGCTAAATAAATTTGGGGGTCCATCAGTGGGCCGCCCTGTGTGCGTTCATTTCACCTAAATCACGTTCAGTGGGGAGGTTCACAGTTCACATAACTAACTAAAATTAAGGGGCCTGCAGGGGCCAGCCATCGTGTGGCCCTTTTTCACCTAAGCCCCCGTTCGTGGTAAAGGGTTCACAGTTACACTAAGCTAAATAATTGGAGGGGGGCCCTCAGTGGGCCAGCCATCGTGTGCGCTTCATTCACCTAAGCCCGTTTAGTGGGAGTTTCCCGTTCCACTAAGCTTAGTTTTGGTCTGGGAGGTCATTGCCCAACAAGAGGGCTTAGGGGGAGGGGGCATCAGTTTTAAAAAAAAAAAATACTTGTGTTTGGGTTTTTAAAATTGCAAGGGACAACGGTTGGAAGATCAGTAGGATTTAAATTTTTTATGCTATTTGATCATGAATGTCAAGAGAGTGTATTTTACGTAAATGTATTGAAAAGGAAGGGGGTTTAAGGGATTTTAAGAGTGGATTTGCCCCCTTAAGTTCTCTTTCATCAGTTTTGATTGCTTAAGGAAAAGAGTGTAACATGTTTCACAAATCCTTCCGTCATACACGAGAACCCTTCTTTAAAAAATTTTTTGTTCAATATCATTTTGGGCAATCCCGGCTGAATACTTTTCGATAATCGGTAAATAAAGTAAAATTTTTTTCTAGCATAGATTTGGGACAAAATACAAATATAGATGTCGTCAAGAAGTTTATAATATTTGTAAAAAAGCTAAAAGGAATCTTCAAAAATGCTAATTTCATGGTTTTTAGTTTGGCCTTATATTATTTCTGAACATTTTTCTGGATAGGTTTTTTTTATTATTTTTTTGATCTGTGTACCATTTGGAATATCACAAAGAACAATCCCTTAAACGCGAATTGGGGTGTGGTATCCCTAAATAGTAATTATAATGAAATTGATGTAAAAACTCGACGATTAAACACAATAACAATAGACCCACAATACGTACATTCAAACAACTAACATTATAGGTTATTATATACTACAATTCAGAAATTAAAAAAGTCCGCCCCAACCGGGAATCGAACCACGGATCTCCCGCATTCCAGACAGGTGTCTTAACCACTAGACTATCAGGACGGGTACATCTTAAGCTCTGAATTGTAGTTGCATTATACATCTGAATGTTTGGAACAGTACTGCAACGAATATCTGCTGCCTTTGAACTGACCACCAACATTAATTATAATGTCATTACCTTACGCAGGTATGAGCGTGGGTTTTTTTCTCGATTTGGTTAGTCGGTAAAACCTCCCAAAGGTGTATTGTTTATTATTTACTACAATTCAGATATTTAAAAAAAATTAAATAAGTCCGCCCCAACCGGGAATCGAACCACGGATCTCCCGCATTCCAGATAGGCGTCTTAACCACTAGACCTCAGGACGAGTACATTTTAAGCTCTGAATTGTAGTTGCATTTTTACATCTGAATGGTTTGGAACAGTACTGCAACGAATATCTGCTGCCTTTGAACTGACCACCAAACATTAATTATAATGTCATTACCTTACGCAGGTATGCCTACGGGAATGTTTCCCGACAAACCTAATCGAGAAATAACATTATAGGCTTAACTTATAACATTACGCACATCAAAATATATTAAAGTTCACCATTATAAAAACATACAGCATTTGAATTGAAAAGAATAATGATCAACATTGTACAAATCTATTTAAGAAAATAATAGAATTTGAAGGTGACAATTACTTGAAAGTGTGAACTTTATTTTCTTTACTTTATTGATTCCCTAAGAAGTTTCTTGAAATCCAGTGCCTTCAAGTTGAGAGTCTTCATATCCAGAGGAAGTTCACTCCACAGTCTTGTCACACGAGAATAAAATGACAGGCTGTAAGCATCAGTAAAGGAGCATCAATTGCCACCATCTCACCTCGAAGTCTTGACCTTTTTCTACTTTTGAGAATATGCTTAGTGTCGAGATCAAAATCGCCCGCCCACTAAGCACTTTCTTAGAAACAGTGCATCCAATTCTTCTAAGTGATCTTAAATAGATGGGAGCTTGCAAGCTGATCTTCTACTTGCAGAATCGAGGCCAGAGTGATTAGTTTTTAGCCAGAATCATTTTTGTTGCACGGTTTTGAATTGTCTTAAAAGATTAAATGTTCTGTCTGTAGGTAGGGTGCCATACAGGAATACCATACAACAGGGAAGTTTTAACTAATGCAATGTATACTTTCCTACGTACTTCAAACTTGAAACCAAGGAGCTTAGAACACTTACCTCTGGTAACTTGCACATGATAGTTCCATTTTAAGCCTGATGTTATGTTTAAGCCTAAAAGCTTTAAATCTTGACATGCCTTAAGAGACTGGCCGCATAAGGTGTAATGTCCATCAATAGAACGTTAAGAACGAGTTTTTGTCAAAAGGGTGCTCTTCTTTCCGTTCAAAGACATTTCATTCACTTGAGACCATTCAACCATAGACAAGAATAGTCTATTAATAATAACATAATATATATATATAATAATATGGTGTCAAGTTTTAAATACGTAGAAAAGTATACATTGCATTAGTTAAAACTTTCCTGTTGTATGGTATTCCTGTATGGCACCCTACCTACAGACAGAACATTTAATCTTTCAAGGCAATTCAAAACCGTGCAACAAAAATGATTCTGGCTAAAACTAATCACTCTGGCCTCGATTCTGCAAGTAGAAGATCAGCTTGCAAGCTCCCATCTATTTAAGATCACTTAGAAGAATTGGAGGTACTGTTTCTAAGAAAGTGCTTAGTGGGCGGGCGATGTTGATCTCGACACGAAGCATATTCTCAAAAGTAGAAACAGGTCAAGACTTCGAGGTGAGACGGTGGTAACTGGATTCAACAATGCTATTTAAATTCATATGAAGCGCCATGACATCATTTAAATTGACGATGGGACGATACAAAGACAAAGTACAATCATCTGCATATTGTGACAAGCTGGAAGAAACACAATTTGGCAGATCAAGCATAAATATAATGAACAACAATGACCCAAGCACAGAGTCCTGAGGCACACCAGAGGTTATGTCACTTAAGGAAGAGATTAAACTATTAAAAACAACAGCTAGAGTTCGATTCGAAGAAAGCTAGTAATCCAGTTTAATAATGATCCTTCAACTTTGTAGCCAAGAAGCTTGTCCAGAAGGCTTTTGTGGGGAACTTGATCAAAAGCTTTCGTCAAATTCAATGCAATTACATCCACTTGCGTAGCAATACCACTATCTAAGCTAAGGTATACTGCCAATCATCAAGAATCTTTGTAAGCATAGAAACGCAAGAACGTTTGGAAGGAACCCATGCTGTTTATCGTGAACTAAGTTGTTATCTTTCAAGTGGTCCAACCAGGGGCGGCTCGTGAGTTATTATTGTGGGGGTGCACATATTTTTGAAGTCTTATTCTGCGGGAACAAAGGGGTCTGGGGCGCAGCCCCAGCCGCCGGAGGCGAAATTTTTTTCAGATACTAATGGTCTGAAGTACCCAGAAAACGACTCTAAGAGTATATTTTTTGAATTTATTGGTCAGGAAAAACTCCCCTATGTGTAACTGTTACCTTATGGAAAACCATCCAAAAATTAATTATTATATGGTTGATTAAAATATTACATACCCGAATAATGTCCCTTCATCTCCTCCGACACGCGCCTCAAACATCACATCGTATATTTATTTTAAAATGAAGTCCATTCTTCGATTTTTTAGTTTCGAAAAACGGTCAATTACTAGTTCATTGAAATCGCCCATTTCGAGAACCAAGTCCAATTTAAACACTGTTTGCTCACTTCACCCAAACTAACCTTGCACTTCACCAACCCTGTCGCGAACAACTTCACTAGCTACTGAGCGGGTTGTGGGGGTGAATGAATGCTGCGCCTGCGAGGGCATTGAATGAAATAACTGGTTTTGACCCAGTCGCTTGCGCGATCGGGCAAGCTTTTTCAGACGTGATTTCTAAAGATGGCCCGGGGCTCGTTCTGCCATGCCGACCGTAGAAAACGATGACAAAAATGAACTCACATTCGGAGAGCACCCTCCTCCGGTGGCAGTGTCACTTACCTACTAAAGAATGACTCCTGCCGAATATGCCTTGCTTTGGGCCGGCCAAAATATCCATGCAAACAATCCAACGATTTATTGGGAATATTACGAGATTTGCTTCGAACCTTAAATTTGGAATTTAGTTCGCGCAGATATTTGGGGGTGCGCGTGCACCTGTGCACCTATACACGAGCCGCCCCTGGGTCCAACACTGCTTTCGAAACCAGCCTCTCCATTACCTTAAGATGACTGAAGTTATAGAAATTGTTTGGTAATTCCTTACATCATGCTTATCACCTGACTTAAAAACAGGAACAACGTTTGCAGTTTTCCACTGGTAAGGAACATCACCAGCATGTAAAGAAATAGTAAACATAGAGCTGATAGAAGGAGCAAGAGAGTATGCACACTTTTGCAAAACCCGTGTTGGGATATTGTCTGGCCCTGTTACAGAATTAGGCCTTAGTTTATTAAGGCACCTCCTTACATCATTGACACCAATTATTGCAAACGAAGAAAAAGTCTGGAAGACATAGGAATCAAAACATTTATCTAAAGCAACATGAGTATTTCTAGGAATAGTAAAGTTAGATATGAAGTTAATATTAAATTGATCAGCAATAATAGCTGGGTCATTAATAAAATTGTAATTTTTTATAAAGTTAAGTGGAGAAGAAAATTTGTTCTTGCTATGAATATATTGCCACAGATCTTTAGAATTGTGACTAGATCCAAGCTTCCACATAGAATCCTCATGAGCTTTCCTGACCTTAATGCGGACAGCATTTCGCACCCGTCTGTACGTCTCCCAATTGGCATCAGTTGGTGATTTCTTCCACGCCTTTCCTACAACTACAAACAACACGTGAAATCTGAACTTAGTTTCTGTGGACGTGCAGTTTCGAGGACCGGTGCTTCAATCTGTCTCGCCTTCTCGTGTGCTCTTCTCCTACCCTCATCCGTCTCAAGTCTCTGACGTCACTGATGCCGGGCTACGTGGTACCAGGCCTCATGGATTACGAGGACATCATCGTGGCCGATGAGCTAGAGATGCCGATCTACGGTCCACCGCTCGACTTGCAGACCCGTCTGGCCAACAAGTCCAACGTCCGAGACTTGCTCGCAGAGTTAGGGACTGCTCAACCTCCTGGAGTGGCGCACGTCCGCAACACACCTGAGGTACGTTCATTTCGTTGATGTATTTAACAATGTTTTCAACGTAGAAGTTTCCGCAATGTTATGCAATAGAAACAGCAAAGACTTTCCAGCTTGACGATCATTAATGTAATGGTCGCAATACTCTGCTACCGACAGGGCATGCACGGAAGGTCAAGAGTTTGAATCTTGCCACCTCCAATCCAAACTGAAAGTCGTTTCAGAGGTTGTCTTCGGTTGCAAGGCATTGTGTGTTTGTGTCCACCTAAACACTATGCCCTTTGGTCCTTCCCTATACATAATTACCATCACCCACAGAACCTACAGTTTTTCACCTGAAGTGGTTCTAAACGGTTAACTGATGTAAACTCTACAACGGACATCCTTAATCTACACACTATACTTAAGTACATTACACATGATTAAAATCTGCTTTGGCTACTGTAACAATTAAGCAGGTAACAAACCACATCCATGTTACCAAAATGTAAAATGCGTCAAGGCAATTTAAATGACTATATGCCAATCTCATCGATGTTTGTCACTACAATTTTATAAACGTATCGTATCAAAACAAATGAATTACTTTTTCTTTGTAATTTATCGTGTGAAACCTGTCCATGGATAATTCATGTATAACTATATTTGGTTTTAGGAGGGTATAACGGGAATATTTGGTTTTAGGAGGGTATAACGGGGATATTTGGTTTTAGGAGGGAACGGGGATGGTTAAACGAACTCCATCTTAGCATTCGCATTAGCGTGGAAACCTTTGAAAAACTTTTATTCGGGAGGCTCAGCCCGGTGTCAGGCATAGAACCAACGAGCTATTCATGAGCTACCTACCTGTTTGTTTAGTATAATTTGACTACATATTAATCTGTGTCTGAATACTCATCGTGTACCCTCTTTAAATCAGACTCCGAGTACAGCAACCATGGTTTCGTTCTGTTACCCCATCCAGCTGGTGCAATCCCTGTCCAAGCTGATTGTCCAGTATCCTGCGATATCTCTCTGGCTGGTGAAACTAAACTGCGATGTGGATGGTCAAGGCACTGCCTACCTAAGAGTCAACAGCATTACAATACCCGCCATTAAATGGATATTGCAGGTAAGGCATTGCCCTACTCTCAACTGCTATACAACATCCAGATGTTATCACGATGATAATATAAGAATCAGAGGATTCATATTTTAATGTATATAATGTATGCCTGTATTTTGCCAGAAATAGCAATAATAATTAATAATTTCTCTTAAGAAACCTGCCCAGCGTGCAATGCATGCCCCTCTTCTAACTAGGTATATTGGATTGATTGATTAGATATTACTTAACGTCTCAATTAATGCACTTTGGCTATCAAGACGATGAGTGGTGATAGATGAGGATGAAGTATGAACAGAAGGGAGGAGGGGAAACCCGGTACCGGCAAGTAGCCTACTCCTTTCGAAAAGTACCAGGGGGACCAACGGCTTAACGTCCCATCCGAAAAGATGGTGTACCCTTGACAACCATATAGATTCCTCCACTAACCCGGACTGCCGAGCAGACGTCGAGGAGAACGAAGCCTTTATACTAGCTCTCGAGTCCTCCATCTGCTCTGACCAGCGATATACGTGAGTTGCAGGACAGAGCGGTCATCCACTCTACCTCTGACAACGCCCGAGTTTGCTTAACTTCGGTGTTCTAGTGGGAACCGGTTAAACTACATCAGCTAAACCGCTGGCATGTATATTAGAAAAAGTACAATTGTGAAGGGATGTCCGAGGGCTGTTTTACAGGACTCAATCCCTTACATTTGCATTAACGATTGAGGAAAACTACACCTTAAAATTAATTAGAGAATACTCAAAATACTATTATGGCCTGCACAATTTGTGTACAACATTTCCAAGTAAGTATTTGTATGAATGGTGGAAAATGTGTCGAATGTTCAATAGCCAAAAGTATAATATAATATGACATGGGAACAGACAAAAAGACATTGTATCAAATGTGGACAATACAAGGGCTTGTGAGATTGAAGGGAAGAGGGAGAAGAAAGGTTTAAAATGGGGTAATGGTAGGTATATTTGCCAGTTATAGGTAAAAGGTGTGAAAGGTATATGTCTAATAAAGTGATATGTTACTGTAGGAGAAGCAACGGTTTGGAACACAGTGGGAGTGTGACGAGAAATTGAGAATGAACATGGTGGCAGAGATTACAGATCAATTGACGTCAACCCTTCACCATCACGTCCGCTTCGTTAACGGCGAGCGCTTCAAGACTTGGAGCTCATTTACAACAGAACTTGCTGTAGCAGGTAACCATGGGCAGTGGCATAAGGTAGGGGCTATCACCCCTGTTACTACCATGACGTTCACTCATATTTTTTACATCACTTGACCCTATATATTTTCTAGCCACAATTAATAGCATTTCCCTCAATCATATTGACCTAAAGACAATATACATTGTAATAGCCACACGCTGTTCAACATTAATTCACGAAAATAACAAATGTCGGTTTCAAAATGCCAATGGTAGGCCTACTCGCCTAGTTCTCTAGTAAATACAAACTTTGATTATAAGAAAGTTGTATTATTCTAATCAATGATGATTTAGGCATATTCATTCTGTTGCAGCTTGAGGATAGATATTCATTACTGCTTATTGACAACCCATTTAATTGGCTATAATGTCTTGCTACTAAGTTATTATTTAAGACATTGATTCAAAACCCATGTTAAGGTTTGACTTTGAGACTGAGTTGGTTGTGAATGTACGAGCACAGATATTGCACCCTTACATGCAATCTGTTATCTTTGTACTAGTCAATTAAGAGGTCACACAGATTCAAAACGGATACTAACATTGTATAGTATGTTCACACCACCATCAGTTTCCTTTCAGTTTGATGGTCGAACACGGTGTTAGGAATGTTGGAATCAAGAGTATAGTCATTATCAGGGTATAACGATTTTTCCTATCAAATATATACGCTCATCGCTTTTAATTTGGGAGATGTCCATCATACAATGCCCGTCTGCAAAGTCAGACTGCCCAGATACCTCTTTATATATTAAAAATTGTATCCTCAAGTCTGTTTTTTGCTCTGCTAGTGTAATTATAATAATTTTAAACTTAAACCCCAGTATCGACATGCAGAGTTGGGTTTTTCCTTAAAAAATGGAACTATTCCAGTTACAATTTCCTCATAAAAAAAAGGGAACTTTTTCCCATTCCAAGTTCTCTAAAAAAAAAGGGAAACTAGGGCGTTCCTAAGTTCCTTTCCAAATGGAACTAATTTTCCAAAATTTCCCTTTTTTTTTTTTAAATAACCATTTTTTTTAGATCTTCTCGAAGGGTCATGTAGGTATCCAAATTTCTACTTAAAAACCAAGATTGCAAAGAATGCAAACTTGTTTGAATTTGGGGAATTTAAAAATGTGGATATATGTAGGGTTTCACGACCTTGAACAATTTTGAATGATCTTTTGGGGGGGGGGAAAGCACGCACCACGTTTTTTGCAACACAAGGGTGGTTTAACACGACACAACGCAACAACCTAAAAGATCATTCAAAACCAAGGGTGAAGTTTCTGGGAATGCGACTAAATGGTGAGAAACCTTGGGGGGATGGGGGGGTTTACGATGAGTGTAGGAATGGGGTAGGGGATGACAAGAATTTTTGAAAATAGAGGGAAATTTTAATTTCCTGGAAAAGGAGTATTTTACAATCCCCTTCATCTTGTAAGTAAACTTGATTTACTCTTCATTCCTTAAAATTTTTACAGTCCCAAATTATAAAAAGGAACTTATAAAAAAAGTTTCATTCCTGGAAAATTGAAAATAGTTCCCACCTTAGTTTCCCGTCTGGAAAAAGGGAAATAGTTCCTCCCTTGTTTTCCCTTAAAAAGGGAAATATTCCTAGGAACTGGAACAGTGTTTATTCCGTTTCCTACCCAACATGTCGACATTATCATGTTTCTGGGCTATCCACTGTTTTTTTCAGGGTGTACGGTGAGGGGCTCCCCCACAGACCCCCACCCATTGTTTCTGTCGCCCTAGATCACGCCCGACGGTGCCCCCGCACAGATCTCGTGCCCGGGCCCCCAACTGAAGGTCGGGGTGGAGCCCTTTATTTCGTGTCTGGGGGTCGGTACTTTTAGGTGTTTGTTTTTTTTCCTCCCCCTTTTCACCTCGTTGATCTGAAAAAAATAATCAGAAAGTGAGATAGTTTGTCTAAAGTTCAAAAGGGGAAAATTATTTTTCAGGTACCCTTCTGCAAAAAAAAAACAGTCAGTGCACAACGTGATATTCATTTTTATTTTGTTGGGTTGGGACTATTTGTAAGTACCGCAATTTCGGTATGGTGGAGGAATTGTCCATAACTTAATAT
The DNA here is from genome assembly GCA_024449915.1 of Sweltsa coloradensis. Classification (NCBI taxonomy): domain Eukaryota; kingdom Metazoa; phylum Arthropoda; class Insecta; order Plecoptera; family Chloroperlidae; genus Sweltsa; species Sweltsa coloradensis. The sequence continues at coordinate 295,803 of JAMZAV010001954.1, read as the reverse complement.
TGTGATGCATTGCTTCTGATCTTGAAATCTTCATGTTTGATGTTTATAAGTAACCTCCCCATCCCCCTTCCCTCACTTCCACCTTACCCGTAATTTCTGGCCCTTAGTGTTTGCAAGTTGAGTTCATCCAAAATTAAACGAACAATTATTTTTATTGGTAATATTTGAAGATATTATAAATATAACTTGTTCCCCATGTGAATGTTAATTAATCATGTAATGAAAAGTAAGCACTTATTGCCTATTTGTCCACGTTTAGCTGGCCGGTTACACATGTTGGAGATAACACAATCACTCCAGTGTGTCATACTGCGCTCCATGTGGCTGAGGAATGCAGGAAGCTGGGGTATGTGGGCCATCTTGCACTAGATTTTGTCATCTTCCAGAACACAAAGAAACACGTAAGTGTACTATTTCTTATGCCACTTTTCCATAATAATATACAAATTGTTTTTTACATCATCTTTACAACAATGGTCAAACTTAATTTCGTAATTCTGTTGTTATAAAATGTGCCTATATGTACTGGTTATAAAGCGGAACCGCCCCCCCCCCCCCCCGTCGATCAAGGAAGCTCACTTTTTGGTTATTTTTTAAATTTTAATGTTAAGTGATCAATATCATAAACTGAAAGATGAGTAACTAATGTTCTTACTTTTATAAATGACGTGTTATAAAGGTCGAAATACAACTTTCCTTAAAATTTTAGTGTATATATATAATGTACATGAAAACTTGAATAGTGGGCATATATATACCTCCCAAACATACACGCCATCATAAAACTTTTCAACCAGCTCTAAGTCATCTCGACCTCCATAAAAACTTCATGCATCAACAGATAGCAGTATTCATTTAATATGTTAAAACCTCTTGAAGGAACAGACATTGATCTCTACTCACAAAATATTTTTAAATTAAAATCTGTGATCACTCAAACTTTAGGATATTAACATTATAATTTACTCACTAGCTTATTTCCATTAGTCTCTTCTTTAAAATGCATTTTTCATTTCTTTCCTTTTTTAAGAATATATGTTATTAATTTTCATTGTTAATAATCTTGATAGTTTCACATTTAAATTGAGGATTTTAAATATGTTTTAAAAGTTACATGTATTATTTTGTACATATTGTATATTTTAATGGCAATAAGTTTATGTTTTCTATCAATAGGCTATGCTATGATTTACACTTGTGGAGTATTTGTACTCTGTTGTAATATGCATGATAATAAATAAATAAATATCGAAACACTATATTAGTAAAACGTGAAAGAACGTAATGTTTATTAAACAAAGAAGTGGTGGCGATGCCACCAAAATACTCTTCGTATTATTTGGAGGTAATTATTTTAAATCTCTTTTATGTATTTCTCATTATAAATAATATTTAATTATAAGTATCGATATACTGATTTTTCGTTTGTTCAATACAATTATATACAGAGTAATTAAAAAACGGTATTCTACATACATTTTTACTTTTTCCATGATTGTGTTTATATGCTTTGTGTGCTGTGCTTATGCTTATGCATGTCCATGCTTATACGTGGCACGCGTTTCTTCAGATGAAGCTAAAAAAAAATCAGCACGTTTGTCATAACATTTGAAGTATTGTGAGCTCCATGAATTTATTGACATGAAACTATTTTGTAAACATTTAATAAAATATCTCATCTCACTTATTTTTTCTCACCGAGCATTCTTCTCAAACCAGTGGCACGACATACATTCTACTTCTACTTCAACTTTTTCTTACACAAAACAATTTGTTTCTAGGTGAAGCCAACACATGAGTTCTGGCTGGTGGATTTAGACCCATATTTCACTGAACTGCACTCTTTCCACCGCTGCGTTCTGAAACTCGGGGGTGATGGGTCAGAGGCCAAACCAGCAGTTTGCAGTGCAAGACTACACCACTCGAACCTGTCAGTGTATCGGTGGAACACGCTGGAAGCTGGCTTAATAGAACGCGGCATCGTATTCAATCATGTAGTAAGCATTTGCATGTTTACGTTTTATATCCTATGTTTTTGCAATTGGAAATAGATAAATACTAAATTAATCGCCAAACAAAGTCCCAATTTCTGAACATAACGATCAGGGAAATTTTGGGTGTGTAGATAAGTTAGGAGACAGGATGGGAAGGACTCGTTTAATTAAGATGGTATGAACATATAAAACTAATGTCGTAAGTGAAAGTGAGTATGGCCAAAAGATGAAAGTAATGAATGGAAGAAGAAGCTGATGGAGGCCAAGGAAGGAAGAAGGAGACCATAGCTGGAAAGATGTGGGAGAGATGCGATTGTGGGACGATTAAATAAACGAGGAATTTGATTTTAAACAGAAATTAATTTAAAATTAAGTTATGAATGAAGATAACAGTAAATGTAGATTAGCAAGCTATTTTTAGAAGCAATTCTACAACAGCTATGTAACATAGACCTAATGCTACTTTCGATGGTCGAGCTACAGCTGCTGTAGCAATGCTTTTCAAACTAAGTTTACATGCATTTTCATTATTGGATGAGCGTAGCGAGCGAAGCGAAGATTCCATTTCACTACACTGGAGAAAAAAATCCGGAATGTTTTTTTTTCTTTCTTTTTTTTGTATTTTTGTGTGTCTGTTAACACACGATTGCGGCTAAACCAATACTCCATTTGCAATGACATTTTCTGGAGGCCTTCGAAATCTCTGAACTTAGAACTGCCACGTTTTTGAGCGTATTCGGAAAATTATTTTCTCATGAAAATCGCAATTTTACGATTTTTTTCGATTTAAAAAACAAATCTACTTATAACACCTATATGCTTTAACCGTTTTTTATAATTTTTGTCACAGAACCTTAATTTTAAGAATTTAGGTATTCGTGTGAAATTTGAGCGCAATCGAAAAATTATTTCTCATGAATAATCGAAATTTTACGGGTTTTTTCTTTTTTAAAACAGTTCTTTGATTTATAACACCTACATGCTTTATCCTATTGTAATGTTTTTTTTTCACAGAACCTTAATTTTATGAATTAATATATTCGTTTTAAAATTTGAGGCTTTCGAAAATTTATTTTTTTTTGAAATTGAAATTTTTTACTATTTTTTTCTTTTTTAAAAATTATGTTTAATTTAAAAAAAAAAAAAAATTATTTTTTATTTTTTTTTTTTATTAAATTTAAAATTTTTTCAATTTGTAATGATTTTTTACAGAACAAAAGAAAACCCGCAAAAACCAAAGGGCAGCCAATGCACCAATTACGCTCATCCAAAAACGCGGCGGGACTTAAGCTTTTTCCTATCGAAATTTTTACGATTTTTTCGATTTTTAACATTTTTTTTGACTTTAACCCGCATTTTTATCCGATTGGAATGATTTTTTCACAGATCCTTTTTTTTAAAAATTTTATATATTCGTGTGAAATTTGAGTGTAATCAAAAAACTATTTCTCATAACTGGGAAAACGCTTAAGTCCCGCCGCGTTGTTGGGATGAGCGTTTTTGGGTCCCTTGATGCCATGTGTTACGCGTATTTTTGTTTTTCTGTGAAAAATCTTTTCTTAGTCGAAGATTTTTTTAAAAATTAAATTAAAAAATAAAAAATAAACTTAACTTTTTTAATTGATCGTAATTTTTAAAAAAAAAAAAGTCGAAATTGCAATTTTCACAAAAATAATTATCGATTGCGCTCAAATTTAAAAACGAGTTATTATTCATAAAATTAAGGTACTGTGAAAAAATCATTACAATAGGATAAAGCTTAGGTGATATAAGTCAAAAAATTGTTTTTTAAAAAAAAAAAAACCCTAAAATTTGATTTTTATGAAAAAAAAATTTTTCTATTACGCTCAAATTTTACACGAACTCTTAATTTATAAAATTAAGGTTCTGTGAAAAAATCATTACCCAAAGGATAAAGTAGTGGTGTTATAAGTCCCAAGATCTTTTTTTTAAAAAAAAAAAAAAAATCGTTAAAAATTGCGTTTTTTATGAGAAAAAATGTTCACGATTGCGCTCAAAACGTGGCAGTTCTAAGTTCAGAGATTTCGAAGGCCTCCATAAAATTTCATCGCCATCCGAGTACCGGTTTAGCCGGAATCGTGTTAACAAACACACAAAAATACAAAAAAAAAAGAAAAAGAAAAAAAAAAATTCGGATTTTTTTCTCCAGTGTAGTGAATGGAATCTTCGCTTCGCTCGCTAGGGCTCATCCAAAAATTGAAATTTTTACGCTTTTTTCGATTTTTTAAAAATCTACGCTCATCCAACAACGCGCCTGAAAAAGCGTTTGCGAAGCTTCCTAGTTTTAAAAAACTACATCTCAGAAGTCCTGGGAAATTAATTTATCGCCACGATAAAAGCTATAACTTTGAAATAGTCTGGACGACCGGCACCTCCACCATCATACAAAATTTTTTTTGGGGGTACCCGTACCCGCATACCACCACAAAGTGAAATTCAAAAATATCACTTACTATTATTATGACTTCCTTATGTGCAGGAAAGGAATGGTAGTCTAGTGATGCTGTTTGATGGAGTAGAAAGAGAGTCGATCGCCATGGTGACAATGCAAAATGACTACACAACGCTCTCCAGTTATTTTCTAAAAACTTGATAAGCTGCACGATTACATCAGTGTTCCTTTGTATGAGTACAAAACCAATTCTTGGTATGTATGATGATAAAATGTGATGTATAATATTACTGATAATAGTTCTAGAGAAGTGGTTTTTTTATTTTCAGTGTCTCGATAGGAAAGTGCGCAGCGAATTCTGCATGGAATACACTGTAGGTCCCACCGGTAAAAAATCTTCCATGAGAAAAAAAATTACGTCGTTTTTTATGCCCGTGACCTTGGGAGAATTTTGATAAAAATAGTAATGCATCAATAAAATACTCGCCTGTATTTTTCGTTCAAACAAAAGCTTAAATTTGTGCGTTTTGGGTTCGCCTCCAGTACAACGTAAAACCCAAAGAATAAGATAGTATAAGAGTAAGAGAATAAATAAGTTGGGGATCACAAATTTAAAAAAATAATGAAAAATCTCAGATAAGTATTATTAGACGAGGAGCGAAGCGCGGAAGTCTACAATTCAACTCAAACCGGCACTAGATCTGGTTTTAATTGTCTGTGAGTGAGTGTGTGAGTGAGTGAGTGAGTGAGTGAGTGAGTGAGTGAGTACTCTCAAGAACGGCCAAACTGCTGAACAGAGTGAGCTGAAATTTTAAACAGACATTCGGTACAAATATCTAGCGTGCAGTTAACATTTTGAGCAGAATCCGTTACGATTTAAACTCACAATAAATAATAAATTCGAAATAGGCTGAGAATGTCACATTTAATTTAACCACAAGTTCTTTGTTTGTGAAAAAATAATTTTAACAAATCACGTTTGCATGAATTGACAACGGTGTATTGAATGTTATAGGCTGCAGAGGGCAGAATTGTTGCCCTATATCGGCCTTCCCGCCCAAGGGCGGGAAAATATCAATAAATACAATACAATCGAATGTTGCACGCTCTGCAAGGTTACCCAAAATTCCGCTCTGAGATTGCGTAAACTTTGCAATCATTACGCGTATTTCGTACTGGCTATGTTGTCCATAGTATTGTATGCACTTCAAAAACATGTTTATACTTCTCCAGAAATAATAAAATAATCCAGAAAAAATCTGTCCCTACCGTTATTTGAACCCGCGGGTTTCCAACATTCCGGGTATAAAGGCGCCTAAGCCAACTGGACTAGGAAAAAGCCAAAATCGTTGCTAGACGAGTGAGATAGTCATGAGTACCCGGGAACATTTTCATTTAAGTTGATTGATATATAAGGTAAACATGATAGGGTTTTGAGTTGGTACATGGGCGCGTCAACTGTAAGGCCATAATGCGCCACTCTAGCGCCTATATGATATAGGCTTGAGAGGAAGAACCATGCTGGATTCAGCCTTATGTAAGGGGAGGAAATGGAATGATACCAAGTACTCAACCCATGACTCGCTCACTCGTCTAACAACGAATTTGGCGTTTTCCTCACTGTTCAAAATATTTTCGTCAAATTACTGCAAATGTCGTTGGAAGTACTGCTTACTAACTAATTCCAGTTTTTCTACTGCAAGTCCGATTTCTTTATTTTACTGCAAATGTTGTGTTTTACGACTTTAAAAAGCGTAGTAAATTTTCGAACAAGATTGGCAATTTAAATCATTCTATTTGTTATTTTACTGAGTTTGAGTTGTCGAAGTTTTACGGCAAATGTTTATTTTTCTTACTACATGATCCAGTATTAATACGGCATTTTATTCCGTTTTTAAACTCAATATTGGCAATTAAAAATCTAGTCCACATGCCGTAATTTTACGTATTCGACTACATGAAACAGTTTGATAAAAGCATTTTATTTCGTTTTTGAACTCGTATCGGCAATTTTAAATCTAGTCAATATGCCGTAATTTTACGGCAAATGTTTAGTTATTTGACTACATGATCCAGCAAAAAATTTCGACCCGTACGAATATTATTTTAGTATTCGTCAGGTTGAAATTTCTCCTCCTGTAGTGGGATTAATGGAGCATTACAATTATTTAATTTAACAATTAAACTATGATAACGAACGTTCCTGTAAGAAAGACAAGCATCATTTAATAGCCAGTAGGAAGATTAATATTACATATAAATTTCATGGTGTTAAAATCTCGGAAGTCAGCGAGGCTCGAACCTGGTACACCTGGAGAGAGAGTATACACTGTCCTAGTCAATAAACCCAATACACCAAGACACCGTATACCTGAAGCGCGTCTGTAGTGAATCATGTTGGGAGATGTAGTTATGTTTTAAATGAGAAATTCAATACGAAAAGTAGGGTTTCGGATTCCTGGTCATATTATATAACAATATAACGATAGGCCTATAATATAATTAATATTAATTATTAATGTACTTCTCGGGGTCGAAATTTCGTCCTTTCGGAAATCCGCCATGCATGGTGATATAAGATATTAATCTACTCTTCTGTGTCGAATAACCGTTCTTTTAAACGCTGTTAACTGGTCACTAGTAAGAGAATATTATGAAAATATGATTACATTATTACTTTGACAACTCTTAAATGGTGAAGATTGGAACCATATTGGGCGATTGTTAGAATTTCATAGGGATATATTGTTTCGGTCTGCCAAGTGATATTTATCTACCCTTCAGGAACGAATTCTCGTCCTTTTAAAGTCTGCTAACTGTCCATTTTTAAGTGAATATTATTCCAATAGAAGTACATTTAACGACCTAAAAAGTTGAATATTAGAACCATACCGATCAATTTATGATTCACTGTTTGAGGAATTATTGGTTCGGCCCGCATTTTATTTCAAGCTGCAAAATTATATTTTTATTTATTATTATTTATTATTATTTATTTTATTTAAGTCAACATTTGCCGTATATTTACAGAAAGTAGATGATTTGATTGGTGAAATAATTTAGTTTACTAACAACTGACAATGGATAATATTCTAACTATGTGCAGTTAGAACACTGATTACTATGTTCGTACAATGAAGTGAACATTTGCCGTAGATTAACAGAAAGTAGATGATTTGTTTGGTGACATAGTTTAGTTTACTTACTACTGACACTTGATAATATTCTAACTATATGCAGTAAGAACACTGAAAACAATGTCCGTAGAATAAAGTGATCATTTGCCGTAAATTTACAGAAAATCGGTATTTATTTGCAACAATTAACTCGTTTGATTAACTATTTGTCTAGGAATATATTTGATATTAGTTTCGTCGAAGTTCCAGACTGTGATAACATTTATTTTAAGAAGTCGTTGTCGTAATTTTCCTTGATGGTGCATTCAACTTAAGCTAATGTTGATTAGTTTTTTTACTGCATTTGTCGTCTAATTTGTAGTTTACTACAACATTTCCAGTAAATTAAAAAAAACTGAATACGTGCAGTAAATTTACTAATAAACATTTGCAGTAATTTGACGATTTTTTTGAACAGTGTAGTATATTCTACAGAATATATATTTTTTAAATGGGGTAATAGCTCCTTTATTGTTGTTATTTATTCTTGGTGCCCCTTCTTCTTTCTCCTCCGTTTCTCCTTTTGAGTTTCAATGACCATCACAGCAATTAAAATGTAATGTTTGTGGCTGAAGCCGTTGCATAATGCCCAATTATGGGTACTATAACTTATCAATTTGACCTGGTAATTGAACGAGTGAGCGTAGCGAACGTAGTGATTTCCATTCGACTTAAACGGCCCTTATTGTTTTTCTGCGTGCGTGCGTGTGTGTGTGTGTGTGTACGTTAAAAATCAGCCGAATCGCTGAACAGATTGCGCTGAAATTTTAAACGGACATCCGGTACGAGTTTATTGAGAACTGCTAACAAAATCAGCAAGATTCATTGCGATTTAAACATACAAGAAATAATAAACTGAAAATAGACTTCCAATGTTATGAAATTATTTTAACGACAATGTTTTAGATTTTGAAAAGATATTTTTTGTTTTTTATTTACCTGGCAGTGAAATGCCGTGTCCATTCAAGGTCTGTCGAATGTTTTAAGTCAAAGTACCCCCAAATTCCGCTCGTAGATTGAGTAAACCTTGCAATGTTTTCACGTATTTCGTACTGGCTATGTTTACCATAGTAGGCCCTATTGCCACAGATGATGGACTTCACTGCGTTATATGCATTTCAAAACATGTTTAATAATTTTTTTAAATACAATCTCGAAATTACAAAATCTTTCCCGACCAGGGGATTGAACCCACGTCTCCCATATTTCGGCTATAAGGGCGCTTTAGCCAACTAGACCAGGGAAACGCCAAAGTCGTAGTTAGACGAGTGAGAGAGTCATGTGGTGAGTACCCGGGAACATATGCATTTAAGTTTGATAATTATATTCGTATAATAATAGTTTTTTAAAGTTTAGTTGGCATACGGGGACGGGCGCGTCAACTGTAAGGTCATAATGCGCCTCTCTAGCCTATGATAGGCTAGGTAGGCCTAAGGTAGGGGAAGAAAGTAATGTAATCGGGTACAATGTTTTAGATTTTGAAAATATATTTTTTGTTTATTATTCGCCTGGCCGTGAAATGCCGTGCCCATGCAAGGTCTGTCGAATGTTGCACGTCAAGGTACCCACAAAATTCGCTCGTAGATTGAGTAAACCTTGCAATATTTTCACGTATTTCGTACTGGCTATGTTTACCATAGTAGGCCCTATTGTCACAGATGATGGACAACACTGCGTTATATTATGCATTTCAAATCATGTTCAATTATTTTTGAAATACAATCTAGAAATTACAAAATCTTTCCCGACCAGGGAATTGAACTCACTTCTTTCACATTTCGGCTACAAGGGCGCCTTAGCCAACTAGACTATAGGGAAACGCCAAAGTCGTAGTGAGACGAGTGAGCGAGTCATGTGGTGAGTACCCGGGAACATTTGCATTTAAGTTTGATAATTATATTCGTATATAAATATAGGTTTTAAAGTTTAGTTGGTATACGGGGACGGGCGCGTCAACTGTAAGGTCATAATGCGCCTCTCTAGCCTATGATAGGCTAGGTAGGCCAAGGTAGGGGGAAGAAAAGTAATGTAATCGGGTACTTAACACATGGCTCACTCACTCGTTTAACAACGACTTTGGCGTTTCCCTAGTGTAACACATACTGCTCCATTAGACAATACAGGTGTCAGGTAAGTCTTCGGATAGGGTTGGTTAGCTGTGTCTTTCCCGATTTACCTTCATTTATTTATCTGATTCAAGGATGGTGCGACTCAGATCCAAAAACTGCTGTATGGAGAAGAACAATCAAGCCCGTCACAATTATTAGATAGTTCTGTCGTGGAGATGGAGTTTAAGGAGGATTAATTGCTCCCTTGCTCACAGCAATCAGACACAGAAAAGTTGATGAGCGGGAGCCAATTCCAATCATCAATGAAGCATTGTTTAACAGGCAAATAACTGTTGATAATTTTCGTATGTGGTGTCGGAAATCGCTGTTAAACAACATGCGTACGTAATACTTGTGGAATACATTTTGGGGTTTCCCGTTACCAACAAACTTAAAACATTGCGTTGAAATTGTAGTACTTGTAAATGGTAAAGAACCCATGTTACGGATGTTAGTTCATTATCAATTGTGTTCCACATTAATTTTGTAAGTTTGGTTTGTTTGTCGCAATGTATTATGATAATAATTAGTTTTTCTCAACATTCTTAACTATGAACTCACAACATAAATTTTATTCCATCATTGTTATTGATTTGATGCAACTTTTAGAGCAGGTGGTATTTAGGTGTAATATATAATCTATTGGACTATATAATGCACTTTCATAAATAACGACTTATCAGTCGTCTTCCACTGGTCGTATTGATATTATTTTTATTTACCAGTGGAAGACGACTGATGAGTCGTCGAAATATTGTTTTAAATCTTTGTATTTATTTATGAAAGTGCAGTGTATAGTCCAATAGAGTATAATTACATCCATCATTGTTATTAAAATACACAATTCTTACATGTTGGATAATATTGTCTGTTTTTAGCACATACAAATTGATTATAGTGGAAAAGATAGAAGCCAATGCGTTCATGCAAAATAATTCCAACAAATTACATTTTCAAAAGATTTATTTAAAAAAAGTTTATCATGTTTTATAATCATGTTACTCTTGATAACAAAATATTTACATTATGTGATATCTTGGTACATCAACATTAACTACAATGTTTCATACCAACATTATTCACACAACCTTTTTATTTATAAAGCCTTAACGTGTTCAATGAGGTGCTGGACCATATTCACTCAAATAAAAAACCATACACTGTATGAAATTAAAGAATGATTGAAAAGAGTTAATGATAACTTGTGATAAGCCCTTCGACATTCTTAGCCTAGTTTATAACTATTGTGATATAAATAAATAAATAATCTATACATTATAATGCCTTATTTTCAATAAGTTACCTTGTGTTACACTCAATGAGACTACATTTCAGTCCTTCCTTACTTTTCTGTTAGTAACTAAGTGCTATCAATATGTTGTTGACGATATCAGCATTGTGATGTTAATAAATAAATGGATGATGTTAATGATGATGACAAATCCCACGGATTCTAAGAAACCGATTTGAGTGAATATGGTCGGCAATTGTTTCTATTATCAGATACCTAGTTCTCGCAGAGATCTCTTGTGTTGTCTTGAATGCGTGTTTAAAGGTCGGCACTGACGTTTTTCCGCCGGATGTACCTGTTGAAGTAATCCGGACGCCAACACTTGCAGCTGCCCGGTACCAGGAACCAGTCGTAGTACAGACGAACCTACGAACAAAAAGTTCTTGATGAAGATCGGCCAAGGGACGGTTGAATGTCCGTCTTCAGGTGCCCAACGAGGTTTTTAGGGTATAGTCTTCGCCATTTGCTGAGAGCTACCGGAAAAGTCTTTGACTGTAAATCCTCTTGTATCTCTAACCTTTTAACATGTTGACAAGTAAATTGGCGGCTACAAGAGTATCTGAAATAAACTCAACGAATCATAAGTGTTAAAACGAAAGGTTGTTGTCTTTTTGGTCATCCTGAATCTATTGAGTGAAGAGGGGGGAGGAAATTGGGGTTTCCTGTTCGAACACAGACTTTAAAAAGCAAGGTCATATTATCTTCACTTCTATCTCGAGAAGTGAATGGAATCCCTTTATGTTTTTTTTGCAGTTTAGGATTAGCAGATGGAAGAAACGAATCATGCGAATGTGTTGAATGACTGACTCAGACAGACGAACACGACCAAGGGTTGTTTTGGCAACATTTTAGAGTTGTTATGTGTAGGTGGAGAAGGATGCACAAAATCCGTAAAGGTTTGTCAATATTGTTTCCGTTGTTTGTTTCCAGTCGTTGTCTGGCTCAATGTGCCAGTTGTTCTGACGCGATGGTCTGTAATACATTTTGGTGTGTGATAATAGTGGTAAATTAGTTGTTTCTTTGTTTTAAAACGAAATTTTTAATAGTGGAAATGGTGCTAGAAGAGTGTTCAGTTGGTTGGCTTGTTCCGTACAAAGTTGGTTTATGAGGTGACATTGTAGACGGCAACAAACGATGGTGTAAGCTTTCAACTTTATTTATTTTAAAGTTTGTGTAGGCCTATGTATGTATAGTTAAACTCTGAAATACCAAAGACGAAACTCATTTTTGTGTGTGTGATTTGACTATAAAGTATGAAGTGTAGTTGTAATAGCTCAGTGTTATGTTTAATGCGTGTTAATGACCGAAAATAATATAGTTATCCCAAATCCAATCCTGACCAGACCCGTGCTGCTACAATTGGTAAAACTTGCAAATATTCCGCGACGGTATGTGATTGACCAATTAGCAGAGACACTTGGCCATAAAGTTGTTAGACTCCCTCCTTATTATTGCATATTGAACCCCAATGAAATGGTGTGGAGTAATTTAAAACAAGCTGTAAGACGCAACAAGTCGCCCGGAGTTAACGCGGTAGTAGTGGACACAATACGACGGGAACAAAAGCAAAATCGGACGAGATTTGAGGTTGAAATGCACACAGCATACTGAAAAAGTAGAGCTATCATACGCAAATTGGGACAATTTCAACGATGATAAACATTATAATAAACCTTCAAGACGACACCGACAGCAATACATCTTCCGGCGAAGACGAGGATGCATAGATCGTAGCGTGTGTTTAAATGTATTTACATTTTAGTATGCCCAATGCGATGTTTAGGGAAACAGCATTTTAATCGTGATAATCATAATAATTGTATTCTTCATTTACGTTTTTTCATCAGCTATCTATACATTTCAAAGTTTTTTCTTGGTTGTTTTTATTCATCCGGTACACATTATTTTTAGCCTCCCGGTAGTGCGGAGTTTTTTCGTCACTGTTTACACGGATCGCACAAAAGACGACAACTTGTAGCAATCAACCTCCCACTCGGAGAGCAAAAGCCGGTAGCTCTCAGCAAATGGCGAAGACTATAGTAATGAAGAAGATGTCTAAGGGCTGTCAATTCCTTTCTGTCGCATTGATGACTAAGGAAAAGCTTGGGGAAATGGATTGCGGATGGCAGGTATCAAACCGAAACCTGCAAAATCAGAGCTTCGTGCTGTATGCTTGAGCTTTATCTTACCATAGAAATGCTTGCTAAACATGGTTTCAAACTTCCACCCAAAACCTAGGTACACCCAATTGCAATTTGAAAGTATTCCTTTAGCTGGTTTGCTGATCAAAGTTTTAACTCAAGAAGAGTTAAAATGAAATGTTTCTTAATGTAAAGTATTTCATTCAACTAATCAGATTTATTATTGCCATATAAGCAACACATTTCTGTCCGTTGTCTGTGCGTGTGTCTCGTCTCTCGACAAAAAGCCACACAAGGATGATACAGAATGTATTTGGTGACCATGAGAGTAAGAAGGGAGTAACTAGCCCCAGAAAGTTCAGAATTTCCTTACCCGGCACCTCCACCATTTAAAAAGTTAGAGGAGTAACGTGTGTATAATATTGATATGGGTTGTTAAGTTATAATTATTTTATTGGACTATAGAGTGCAAAATAAAAGTAAAAAGGAGGGGAAAAGGAAAAGTTTCATCAAATTAATACCGATGGGATTGTGTAGAAAAGTTTAATTGAAATTTAGTAGTGATTTAGTAGTGATGATTTGATTCATGTGGAAGCTTTAGTTGGCAAGAGGATACAGGCATCGTAATGTAAGGTTTGGAAGGAAAATACCTAAATATGTCTTTCTTGGCCATTACTACATTCTTCTTTGGCTAGGTTATGAATTGTTTTAAAATTAAATTAAAATGTAAAATCTCAAATATTAGTTTATAATTAATTTGTTTCTTGTGTTTATTTAAAAGTTCCCTGAAACCAAAGAAAACATAGGCCTAATTATTGGCTGTTAAATAAATAAAATACATACATTCTTATGTAGAGTCTACCCACTCAGTTATATAACTGATTTTTAGTGGGGAACATTAAACCAAAGCGACCAAGCCAACCCGTAGGCCCCGACGCAGTTTATTTGCACTCTACCTGATTGTCTGACATATTCATGGCTACGTGTTATTGTAATTGATATAATTTACTAAATTTGACAACCCTGAACCGAATACAGTTTTTAAGTTGGTTTCTTTACCTGGAAACAGCCTATATCATCAACGCCATCACAATGCGAAGGCTTCTTCGAATGTTCCGAGGTGGTTGGCGTGGCTGCAGTTCCCGCTCGTTTGTTCAGATACTGTTGGTAGTTCTGGAAGTCGTGCACTGGTGGTGGGTTCTCGCCGTTGACGGGCTCTCTGAAGCGCGTGTTGGTGACGGCTGTAGGGAGGACGGTGTCGGGGTAGTAGATCTCGGCCACCAGCAGGGACACCCACCGAGGGGTGGAGAGGCAGCCACCGTCCATGTAATGGCACTTGGTGTTCCTGAAGCATAAGTACAGACAACTGTGAGCGCAATAGTAACGTCAACGTTCATATACACTACAGCTACGCACATTTACATTAGAGTACACGAGAGCTTTGTCAATATTGGATTCACATAATATCTATATATACCTTCACAAACAATGGATATTGTGGCCAAAAAATACATTTTCCCAGACCACATTGAAATTGTTTGCATTTGTTATTGTATTTGTTTAGCATGTTTTTACGATTTTACACTTCAATGTTGCCAAATGTTAGTGAACAGAAATTCATCCGTTTTGCATTTGAGCTCCATTCTCGTGTAATTTGTTGTTGAACCATATTTAGGTCGACTGAAACGTGTTTTGCCTCATGCCTGAATAATGCTGCAATAGTTTTCACCTACACATAATGAAGTACTTTCAAGATTTAGGATGCGTAATCGTAAAATGATAATATTTCTTACATGCACCGTGTGACTTCGATCGTCTGGGTGAAGTATCCCTCATACGGAATCTGCACCACGTATCTCCACACTCCCTGGTGGTTTCGTGCAAAGACAGGGGTGGCGTAGTCAACCTTGGCGGGGCAGGGGGTGGGTGGTAGCGACTCTGATGACCGGTACTCGATGTTCTCTGCCTCGTCTCGACGCTCGGCCAACCCTGATGCCAGAGACTCGCCGTTCAATGCCTTGTACAGCATGCACAACCTGGAAACACACACAGTCAGTGGTTCTACGGCGACTAATTGCTGGAACAACAAGGGGAGAAACACATAACACATAGACTAGATGTACACCAGCGACCATAACTAAATCAAGGGGTCTAGTGGGCTACTTATATCTACTGTACCCAGTACTTCATTTACTTCTGACCTAGGGTAGGTCTACGAATATACAATTTGATTAATTTTAAGAGGTTTCGTTATCTAACCATAACAACAGTGAGCGTTTTGTTTTTAAACTTTTTTCAGTACCACTGTGAATCTAGGTGCCCGTTAGGGCGCCGCAGCCAAGCCGCGGTGCGCTACACACTCAAGCACCTTATACACCAAGCAGAGTTGGGGTGATTTCGAGGTGTTACCCAGCCGTCATGTAACGTGATGTGAACTTGAAAACTATCACAATCGAGGGGATTTAGGTACCTGACAACACATGCCAAATTTTATTGGGGTACGACCATTCCTTCTTGGTGAAAAAATGTCTTCAAACATGCTCAAAATCACTTTAAGGATAGCTACTGCTAGCTACGCTACTGCTAACATCTAATACGTCGGCAAAATGGAATTTGCATGTTTACGTTTAAATTAATTACAAAAAAGAACTTGGATAAACTACTACGTTAAATTAATAATCGCAAATTCTATTTTGCCAAGCTTTTCGAGGATGCTGTTATGGGACACTGTACGTTTATGAATTAAGAATGCGCAAATGTGGAAGGGTAGATGAGCTTGGGCTTTTTTTTAGATCTCATTCCTTTTGAGTGTGTAAGGCTTGGCTGTATTTCTACAAAGTTTTTGTTATGTGTGTTCAATTATTCTAGGAACAAACTTCCACCCTCAAGCATAATGCCGGCAAAGATTTGTTTTCAGCCAATTAGGTCTACATACTAATATATTAAATAACGCTTGAAAAACGTGCGTAAAATATTGTACTTCGTTAAAAAAACTGCTACAAACTAATTTAACTTAAAAATACGAAAGAGGACCAATACATTCTAGCACATATTATACACTAGCATACACTGGTGCATATACATTATAGCATATTCAAATTTCAATGTTTCCACTCCTTGAACCACAGTCACCTGGCTTTATTGCGATGGACCCACCCACCCATCCCTTACATCTTATCCATCCTTGTCCAGCCATTTTAGTTTAAATTGTTTATATGCACTACACTATAGAGAGAAACTACAAAACAATCTATGTCTATGGTGTACTCACATTCCCCCTCCATTGTCGCAGAACTTTCTTTACTCTTGTGTGCTACGAGTTGGACCAGCCTGTCGTTTACTGCGCCACTGCATGGGGCTAGCCCTATTACAAATAACACAAGGACAGTGAGATAAACACAACACAAACAAATACGAATTGTAATCTTGTAGTTGATAGTGAAATAAAATCATTGTTTTATTATAATAATAACAATTTTGTTTATCGTTTTAATGATGATGATATTTGTATTAATGCTCTAAGGCTATTCGAGACGATGAGTGGTTAAAGATGACGATGAAAGTCGATTACAAAAAACATGCTGTAAGCAGGATTAGAACCCACGTCCTCGAAGACCCATACGATCGTGTGCCACCGCGGACGGCGTTATAAATACATAAAGTTTGAACTACCAAATGATGAAAGAGAAGTTTCGCCAATGTTCGATTATGAAGTAGGTTGAACTGTGTATAGTTATGGAGGGTTGCTTAAAATACCTCAATGGCCAGTTTTGTTTTATAGCAAAGTAAATAATTTGAAGGGGGTAGGATGCATCTATTTTAGTTCGCTCGTTTTTATTTTATATCTTCAATCAACCTTTAATAAAATCGTGATTTTATAGCTATCTACCTTATCATTTATCATTATTGGCTTCATCATCACTCATCTCATCAGTATCATCATCCAATCATCATTGAAGCAACCTATTACTACTATTCCGCTATAATCAAACATACAACTGATTGCCCTAGTTTAAACTGGTTCATGAGGTCGAAAGAGATACAACAAGAGTTGTTTGTGTAGGCCTTTATACTAATACGGAAATCACGCTTTCAGCCTGTGGGGAAAGTGTTCTTTATTCTGAAGAATAAGTTGAGATATTATCTCGTCATTTCCATATTAGTAAATGGTTATCAATGACAAAACAAATAAACAATTTTAAATTGTGATGTTGTTTATTTATTTTGGGTTTATCTGGAGGGTATAGCAGTATCTATGATCTGCTAGAATAATAATCTCTAAAAGTTGTACATATTCAAAAGGAGTGTCAATTGATCAGAAAATTATTAAAGTAACAACTTACGTGCTCTGCTGATATGAGCTAGAATCAGGTGGCTCTTGTCCGTAGCGCGCCACTTTGGGCAGAGTGTCATCTGCTTTGAGGATCGGCAGTGTTTTACTGAAGAACTCGAGAGTCTTGTTCTTTATCAGGTCACTGAAACGAAAATGAAGGTGTGTTATTTGTATCCGTGCAAACTGCAATAAACTACTAACTTGAACAATCTTACTTGGTTATACGGTGTCATATACAATATACATGCATACATACACATACCATTCTGCATACTGTTTTCTGTTACCTGTTGTGTTATTTTTATGTTGCACTTAATTTTCATAAAATTTAGAAAAATTTAGCGTTACATTAAAATATACAGTCTCAACTAAAATATTAATCAAAAGTCAAAATGTGCTCTAATGTGCATACATTATCAATGCAAACTGTAATTTGTGGGCACTAAAAAAGTCCCAAATATGTAACTTTTTCCAATGTTACCAATGCCCCTTTTGCACTAATGTTAACTGCTTGCATTGTACACTTACAAGGGGTATGCTGCCCCCAACACATTCTGTCTGAGGGGGTTGAGAGGTATGACCCCCTTGTTCAGGTCGCCACACAGGTTGTTGGCAGCATTGCCGTCATCGAGGAGGCCGGCACAGTCCTTCTTGGCATTCTTGTACGGCGGTCGGCGGACCTTAGGGGGCTCTGCATTCGGCGACTCCACGAAGGTGTAATAGCCTTCGGGTGGTTCTTGTAGCCCGCAAGCAGATAACACACAGCATAACACCTGGATACACATCGAAATGAAGTTATTAGTTCCACTATATGATACGTTTCAAGACAATATTTAATATTTAGCATTATTGCAGTCATTATGCTAGTATGTGCGATTTGTGAACGAAAAATGCAAAACAAGTTGCGCCTGTACTTGTGTAAACAAGTCTGACAAGGTACTACGCTCGCTTCAAGTTAAAAGCTCCATTTAAAATATAATTAAAACGCCATTTTTGTATTTCATATAAAACATTACAATCATTACATATTCATGGAACGAACAGTAGTTGGAGTTCTCTTCTGTATGATCCCTGGGCTGTTTCGTCGTGTCGATGATGAGGCACTGCTCGACGTTTCGCCACCCATGTTGGTGGCTTCTTCAAGAATCATTCTTGAAGAAGCCACCAACATGGGTGGCGAAACGTCGAGCAGTGCCTCATCATCGAAACATTCTTGAAGAAGCCACCAACATGGTTGGCGAAACGTCGAGCAGTGCCTCATCATCGACACGACGAAACAGCCCAGGGATCATACAGAAGACATCTACGGGTCGTGAAAGCCTACAACATCTCATCAGTAGTTATTACACTTATGGGGTCGCTTCCAACTGGTTACATATTTTCGTTGGGTTTTTATGTTACTGTGCATGCGCACATTCGTTCTAAAGTGATCAGAACAAAATTAATGTGCGTATGCTCAGTACTATAAAAAAAACAACCAAAAACTGTAACCAGTTGTCGGCGACCGCTGTGTAATACCACTACCCCTTTTATAGGTAGACAGTGCACTCCAAGTCCAAATAAACGTCACTTTAGGCTGGAAATCAGGGAAGGCACATTTCCCATTTTCCTACCACGACAACCATTCTCTGCATGGACGCCCTGAGCAGCGGCATTTGACCTTACCTTACCTTTCTCAATGATTGGTCATTTGGAAGATGTGCGTACTGTTAAAAGTGTGTACTGGTCCTGGGTATGTGTGTGTAGTGTAGTGTAGTGTAGTGTAATGTAGTGTAGTGTAGTGTAGTGTGTACTGTGAAATGTAATGTAGTGTAGTGTAGTGTGGTGTGGTGTGTTGTAGTGTAGTGTAGTGTAGTGTAGTGTAGTGTAGTGTAGAGTGGTGGTGTGGTGTGTGGTGTGGTGTGGTGTAGTGTTGTAGTGAAGTGTAGTGTAGTGAAGTGTAGTGTAGTGAAGTGTAGTATAGTGTGTAGTGTAGTGCGTGCTGCAGGAATGTTGGCTACCTCGGATCTAACTGTACACGCCTCCGCCCTAGCTCCAGGTCACTCAACTCGCTACACACCCGAAGGACTTTCGGTTTCCCAGAATCCAAGGTCATCGGAGACACCTTGGCCCTCGGCACTCTCTTGTTTACCTTCTTCTTGTAAACGTCACTTTTTACCCCATTCCCGTTGTCGTTGTCTTTGGTTTACAACTAGATCCATGCATGCTTCCATGCATCTGTTGGATTCACACGTACTTTCGTATATATAAGTATAGTGGCGTAGGAACCGGGGGGACGGGGGTTTGCCCCCCCAAGTTTGATCCAGGGGGGGGGCAGAGGGGGGGGCAAAGCTAAGTAAATACGCACATATACTTAGGCCTATACAATTTGACAGTCACCTTGGTAGAACGTATATGTTTGACTGTATGCTTCGTAATAATTTCAAAATTTATGTTGAAATTTACTAAAATGAGCCACTTTACGTTCTCTTTTTGAGGTTTTAGATCGCATAGTTGGTGTAAAACATCGTTTACAGAGTCCGAGTCCAGTTAAAACATGACGAAATAACTGTAGTATGGTGATTTTTTTTTTCGCATTCGGGGAAAGGGAGGGCCTCCGGCGGCTGGGGCTTAGCCCCAGACCCCAGCTGCTGCACACAAGATCTGCTAATGAATCCCCCCCCCCCCCCAACTTTCAAAACGTTTCTACGTGCTGAACGATTTTGCTGGGAATGCCGGGGGTTGAAGGAAGGTATGGTGCCCGTCCATTAGGGACTTGAATCTTGCCAGAGTTTATTGGGCTCCGAAGAGAACACGATAAAAAAATCCAGTCAGTCTTCCCGAATCAATTAACTACATTGTCCATAATCGAATGACTCGCACAGAAAATACAAAATAACATCGACCTCTCGTTTTACCACAAAATCCATTTCACAAAAGATGAAAAATTCAAATTGTATCCACTCTTATGTTGTGATTTCATTTTAGAGTTATTTGCGTTCGATTGAAAGTTGGTTGATATAATATTATGGTGGCGGTACTTTTTATCATATTTTAGATTATCGATACGACCGATTTAAAAAAATATATATAATGTAAATAGATTTTCGGATTAACGAGAGCGATTATCGATATAGAAATTAATTTCGAACCATCCAGTCTTAGATTTAGAATTTCGTATTGGTTCTCTCCAATATAGGCGAAGAATTATTTATCTAGTCATACATGTTCATAATTATAATCAATTTATTATTTAGTCAATGAATTTTACCTGGCCATAGGGCAGGAATGCTAATGCACGGCAGGTGTTTATTTTTTAAACCATCATAATTATACGAATACTATGAAGACTTTATACCATCGAACGACGAAGATAATCGTATCGTTTAGGTTTATTGATGTGTCGAGACCCATCCGGCCATGACTCAAGATCTACCAAATAAGTGACGTCACAATACTGACTGGGAATAGTCTCCCGCCGAACTTGTAACAGCAAATGACATTCGAAGTATTACGGTGTTTATGTGTGTGCATGAATCATGCTCGAATAATACATTCCTAAGCTCCTAATGAACATAACCAAGTATTATTAATATCAGGATAACATATACCACTGTGTACATATCTAGTGCATGAGTGATAGGTTGATGAACAGTTGGTCGGGCTATGGAAACTGTAAGGGTAATTACTAATTACGGGTATGGGCTATCGTTAGGCTTGACAATAGATAGTCTAAATCAGTATTATATATTGATACACATCTATTTCACTTATCACCATTTTCGAATAAATAATCTTGAATTAACCGCTGCATAAGACATGTATGATTTAATTAATAATCAACGTTTAACTTTCAACGGTCACACTGCATACCCTATGCGGTCACAACTTGATGCACATGTGAATACAAATTGATCGATCATTGAGGATAATTAATTGTTTTCTAAAAGAAAAATAACTTCCCCAAATTCGATAACAATGTTCTTTCTGGATAAATTGCAGCCTCATTTGGTTACACAAGGCTAGTGGTTTGCCAAATGACTTTAAAATTAATATGATTTTACTTAAAAATATAAGATAAAAGTTTGCGAACAAGTTATAGCAGGGCCGATCGTAGGACCGGAGTGACATTATATTTGGCCGCCCCCTACAAAAAATATTAATTGGGTATACGATCTCTCGTGGGCAAAGAACATGGTTTTGTACAATGGGGGGTCTGGGGGGATGGCCCCCAAGGTAATGCGGGTCCGGGGCGCATAGACCCGGAATTTTTTTGATTCTTAGATTGTGATTTGAGCATTTTAACGAGTTTTAGGCATGTTTTTTCAAAACATTTGTTAGTGGTGACTAGTGACGATTGTTGTGATTGTAAAATTATGTTATGTTCTGTACGTGCTGTGACCTGACATTGGAATTCTGTAACTTTCGGGATTGTGGCAAAACGGAGCCCCGTGCTGGACAGATTAAACTACACGAGGGCGGAGGGTGGCAGCCATCAACCCCTTTGGGCTATAGTTTCGGAAAGAATATATCTCCTGTGCAGAGTAAAAGCGAGTCAAAACAATGGTCAAACTATCGAGAATGTTGAAATCTGAGCTTTGACGATCTGATTCTTTTTGCCGCCTTTGCGATCGAGAGGCGACAAGATTGATTGATTCATTCATTGATTGATTGAGTGCACACTCATATGGAAAGTCAATGTTTGGTAAAGTGTTGAATGATACATTTTCGTTATAGCACTATAAAAACTATTAGGATTCCGGATCAGTGGTATTTTTATCTTGTTCTTTCAACATGAAAAATAAGTTATTATAACATGATGAGTCGGGAACAGAACTCCCCTAGAAATGTGCCGCCCTAAGCGTCCGCTTACGTCGCTACGCCTAGGACCGGCCCAGCAAGTTATAGGTGTAAGAAGATGTATGAGTTCGGCTGAAGAATACATAGTACGCAAGTAAGTACGACACGTTATTTATAATCGAAATAGGCCTATTATGAAAACTTACGTCTACTGATTTCTTCTAAATCAATAGCAAATTAAATTCATTTATATAAAGTAACCCTTACTTATGTTTCGTTCCTTTAAAATGATTAAACATCTTCGATTCAGAAACAATATATTGTCTGTAAAACATACTCTAGTACGTTTAGTTTATTTTAAAATGATAGTGTATGAGCCATTTTTACGGGTCAATTTAAACATTTCAATGAACGCGGAGAAACTGTACTGTGGAGGTAATGATATAGTTGTAACCTAAACACCAATGTATCGTTGAAATCAAGAGCGTTGCGAGTTACGACCTCAATGTCGGCTGTAGTCAGTATACAACACTCTTACATCCGTAACTCTTTGCAGCTTCACTTTCGATACAAATAGAGATGCATTTTATTATTGGTTTGGCAACGAGTATTAACCAAATAATAATGTATTATTTGAATTTCCCTACGCCAAGCCACGCTCCAACGGTTAACTTTTATCCTAGGGAGAAGGGGATATATAGGTTTATGTTAAGTCAGTTTTAGATGTTCGAATTTGAAAACAGGTATCTGAAGACCTCTATCATTATCATATTTGGTAACAGCTTCAGGAGAGAAATATTTTAATTTAGAAGTGTAGTTTATACAAAACAGGTACGTCTGCTCTGCATATGAAAAGTATTTATGGTCTGGATAAATTAGACCCCCCCCCCCCCCCCCCTAAACTCAGCGCTGCACCACTGCACTGATCATTTTAAAATTATAATATTCGTTGTAGTTTTACTACTCCACACTATAACCTCAATCAATGGTAGCCTACCACAATTATTATATATGCGGCGTTTTGTTTTTGAAGTGCATTCAACTCGGTGCAACAGGGTAGGAAAATCGTCTCCGAGTGCACATGTGGAACCACTTTCTCATGTCTGTCAGGTTAATCAAAGTGGATTGAAAAGTCCCATTCGCTTTCCAAAGCGAATTGAAACGGAACCGATTTGGGGCAAGATGGACTCGATACGTATAATACCATGCGTGCAACCGGTTAGAAGCAAGCTGCTTTCATCCGAACCATTTCGAGCAAGTGTGATATACGATGTCAATGTGTCACCGTAGAAGACTTTTGACATAGATACATTAAAGTTCAAATCACATTAATTGTGTGCCCCCTCCAAACAGCAAAATGATTATTGTTCGTATATTAGTAGTTTTAGGGCGCTTGAACAGCAAAGATTATATTTGATTGTATTACAAACGAACCTCGATTTTTGTGTTGTGTGAATATCATAGATAATATATAACTGTCGTTAAGAAAGGCTATAACTCGAAACATAAACCAAAACATACTACTCATAGTTCGACGATCTTGCAATTGGGACCACAATAAGGCAGACGATTTTAGATGTGATCGATGATCATTAAATTATTTTTCACTAGATTACCATTTTAGCACAATTACAATTTAATTTACCATTTATCAGATCGACCACTTTTGCCATCACTGCTAGTTCATTGCAAGGATCCCTTTTAAAATGCTTTTTCGAGGCAACGAGTAATTATTTCGTTCGATTGAATGTGTGTACCACAGGGTGGTACCTAGTATATTAGACCTTTCTCTCTGCACTGCACCCATGCACACGCTTGACCCAAGCGTTGTGGAGGTGGTATAGGGTGAGGCGGAGGAGAACTATTATTTATTTCCAACGAGCTTTAGATAAATGGTGGGTTTTTGGAATCTACCAACCTACACAAATATAACATGTTATTTACTTGCTTTTCACCTGCATTAAATTTAAAATTCTATTCCTCCGGGTCGTTTTCTTGGCACCTGAACAACGCCGTCTGTGGTGGCGTATTCGATTACAGGGCGTAGGTCCGGAGAATACGGGGGGTTCGAGGCCCGCTTAAGGCATGGACTTTAGTAATTGTCCTTCATCCTCATTTATCACCACTTATAATCGTTAAGTTTGTAGATCACGCCAAATGGCATAATCTGCTGTATGTAGGCTTAACACAAAACACACGAACAAAAACCGTGGTCAAAAATAAAAAAACAAAAAAAATAGTGTTTTTTTTATTTCTGACCGTGCTTATTGTTGGTGTGTTTGTGTTTTTGTACATTTTCGGAAGCTCCGTTTCTCTCCTCAGACGCGAGGAAGGAAGCGGAGCTTCCGAAAATTTACGCAGTTTTGGTGTTTTTTTTTTTTTTCTGACCGTGTCTTGTCTTGGTTTTAATTATCTGCTGTGTGTGTCCTGATGTTTAAAAAAAAGTATGATGAACATACTAACTAGGAAGCTTCGCAAACGCTTTTTCAGGCGCGTTGTTGGATGAGCGTGTTTTTTTAAACGAAAAAAGTGTAAAATTGCGATTTTCATGAGAAATTATTTTTCGATTGCGCTCAAATTTTACAAAAATATATAAATTCATAAAATTGAGGTTCTGTGAAAATATCATTACAATCGGATAAAGCATGTAGATGTTATTAGTCGAAGAATTTTTTTTTAGAAACGAAAAATGCGTAAAATTGCGATTTTCAAAAGAAATTATTTTTCGATTGCGCTCAAATTTCACACCAATATATAAATTCATAAAATTAAGGTTCTGCGAAAAAATCATTACAATCGGATAAAGCATGAAGGTATTATTTGTCAAAATGTTTTAAAAATAAATAAAAAAACGTAAAATTGCGATTTTCATAAGAAATAATTTTTCGATTGCGCTCAAATATCACAGGAATATATTTATTCATAAAATTAAGGTTTTGTTAAAAAATTTATAACAATCGGATAAAGCATGTAGGTGTTATAAGTCGAAGAATTTTTTTTTAAATCGAAAAAAATCGTAAAATTGCGATTTTAATGAGAATTAATTTTTCGATTGCGCTCAAAAACGTGGCAGTTCTAAGAGAAAGAAAAAAAAAAGAAAAAGAAGAAGAGAAAAAAAAAAGAAAGAAAAAAGATTTCGAAGGCCTCCATAAAATTTAATTGCAATTGGAGTATCGGTTTAGCCGGAATCGTGTGGACAAACACATAAAAATACAAAAAAAAACATTCCGGATTTTTTTCTCCAGTGTAGTGAAATGGAATCTTCGCTTCGCTCGCTACGCTCATCCAAAAATGTTCACCTCGCGACTGACGCTTTTCGCACGTTGGTCTATTCTATTTCTTATGGAAAAGCGTGAACTTCAAATTAATCCCTAAGAACGTGGTTATTGGACAATCGTTAATCGTTCAGGATTAAGTGGATCCAAACCAACATTCAGATCTTTATAATCCCAAACATAACATCGTCTTCCTTGCTTATTTACGAGGTATTCAAGAAACTGTTACAAAATTCCGGATTATGAATGGTTATTTGTAATTATCAGTCATCGGGTTCGAGCATGAATTATGTTTCATAAATAAGTTTATCAAATTAAGACCCGGAAAATACGTGACGAAAATGTTTATGTGAGCACCATGATGGTATGCATGCTGGAAGCACCGGTATCTGAGGCCACACGTTTGTATGGGTTGCAATGTGTGTGTGTACGAACATGGACAGCATACAGCCTGCAGGGTTGGCTTGGTCGCTTTGATTTAAAGTCCCCCACTGAAAATCAGTTATATAATTTATGGGTAGACTCTAAATAAAATTTATTTATTTATTTATCACACATGATTGGACATCAGTGGTGAGCTCTCGATGGGAAAGGTAGCGAGTATTTGTCATTGGGGTTGAATGTGTAGATAGTTACATTTGTCTTATAAGTACTGCATGCACGCATATAGCCGAAAAGTAGTATATCTATAACGAAAGAAACTGTACAATTTTCACAAAGGCGTTATTCGTGAGCAAAAAGTAATAATAATAACTTATTATAATACACTAAATTAAATAAGGGATTTTGAGTCTACCACGTCAGTTTATAACTATTTCGTGGGGCCCTTTATCGCCCGGCGAAGGCCAATGTGGGGCATACGAGTGCAGCCCTATAACAACCAAGATCGTGATTTTATATAGCAATATCAGCAACAGTTGTATGGGTGCAAACGAAACACGGACAGCAATCAACAAGGACATCAGTGAGCATCTCGATGGAAGGTGTGCGTTGATGTGTATGGGGTTAAAAGTGTGTAACAATTTCTTAAGAAAGTACTGCATGAGCATAAGCCGAAAAAGTTAAAAACTCTACTAGCGGGAACAAAACTGGACAATTTATTAAGCAGTTACCAAGCTAAAGAAAACGGCAATTTTATTGGTCTAGAAGTAACAGCAGAAGAATTCAATTTGTGACAGTGAATGACGAAAGGAATAAGACATCGTCCCTCTAAATGCGAGTGTCAGTCACTTGACTGGGGTGAGGTAGTTGGTTTTCATGGCAAGTTTGTAACAACTTATTAAATTATCGTTCAGAGTATGTTGCGTATTTTTATAGCCTGCACCATATGTGTGAGATTAAGATCGGTAACGGTTTAATTCTCATTTAGACTGGAGTAGACTATATACGCCCTATATGAACAGTTCTTCCTGTCGTCGAATGAAAGTTGCAACTAATGTTTAGAGAAGACGGAGACATTCGATCTGTAAATGGATATGCCCAACCCACCCAATGTTGCTTAAAAGTAGTAATCTTTAACGGGAACTAGCGAACCACTGTTTCGCAATTGCCATCTTGAGTCTTACATTTTGTCACGTAGTTTCCGGGATTGTGTGGCAAACCATTGAGTATTTTGTTATTCGTTAGTGAGCGTGGCAATTAATATAAAGTGACTCACACAAACGCGACGAAACATAGACTTTGTCGTACTCCATCAATTTATTTCCAGTTTGCATCCCAAATCAACATTGAGTTTGCATGAATGAATACAATATGATCAGGAGTTGAAACTGTGTATCTCTAAATTGATGTTAATTTAGAGTTAGTTGTTGGCGGTGGCGAAAAGATAGGGGCTAAAAAAATACAAAAAATATTTGCTTGTCCAGGCCAATATTCAAACCCAGTACTTTACTATTCTCATTCATCATGGAATCAGTCCGTTTGAGCAAACTTTCAAAACACAGGTTTATGACGGAATAATCTTGGAATAAAGTTAAATTGAAAATTATATTCACTATAGTTTCAATGTACAAGTAATGTTAAATATGATCGGTGAACCGATTCAAAGGGAAATAGTTAGTACCGGCTACCGTTGCCACTACACAACACCCACGTGCAAATAATTTGGGGTCCAATCCTTATCCTGTTCATAGTGCCAGGTAATGTGATTGTTGGCACTCCCAACCACCGAGGTCACTCACATTCGGATGAATATAGTGGTAAGCTGTCTGGCCGCGTGGATTGATTATTTTTCACGAATATTGTTCAACAAAATGTTGTGTAAATTTGCCGAACCACCAGTTTTTATACACACAAACATTGGTTTGCCCTCTTCGGCGATGGAGAATCCACACGGAGAGGAGAACATACTTCCGGATAATATTTGATAACTCAACCGGTACACCCGGGTTCGATCCCCGGTCGAGTAGAATTCTGTAAATTTTTTAACTAACCAAATCGAGAAATACTTCCAAGGAATATATTATGTATGAACATCAAAGGGTAATTTCGAGAATTTTTCAGTCGTTCAGTAACTGTTTAGAATGATATTGTTACTTACACAGAAAACAATACTGCCACAGGGAACAGTGATATTACAGCTGTAGTGCAATAGACCACTGATCACTTACCTTCTATGTTAATACTTGTTCATTTATTAAACATATTATCTTACAAGGTTATAAAAACTTATTTTCAAATGACACGAAAGTGAGAGTATAATTAATTATGTGGATTAAGCTTAAGTGTGTCATCTAAAAAGTATAAACGAAAATGCAGGAGTAAAAATCTCGCTGTGGTAAGATGCACAGCAAGTAACATTTTAGTTATTCCAGCGGAAAGTGCTGCATTTCCTGCAACCTACTGCACGAATGCGATCCTACTTGCGCCATGTCCCAAACAAAACAACGGTTCTCCATGGCCAACACCGGTCAGTGAACCCGTGACCGAGAGACACACAGACGTGACAACGAAACGTCGAGAGATGTGGATAGATAGAGGACTTACCATTGCGACTGTCAAGAGTCCCATCTTCCTTGTCCCTTTCCTGTGGGATGAGACTGATACGAGTTGCAAGTCCTAGCTAAGCTGCTGACGGCAACGTCTTCTGGAGGCGACTGACTGACTGACTGACGGCTGGAGAGCTCAACGCACGATTAGCACGGAAACAGGTCCAAGACGCTAGGCGGCATAGCTGGAATACTCTTCCGTACGCGCGGTATGCGTGGTTACTGTGTCAAGTCACGGAATGGAGGGGGGGGGGGGGGGGGTGATGCCGCGGTATTGGCGCACGAGGTAAAACTCGGGGGTCGCGGGTTCATTCAATTCACGCCGTTGGCAATCTTGGCTGATTTTGCTTCACCTAGGGAGGGTAAGTTATTCTAAGACCAATTAGTCAATTACAAACAGTTGAGAGCCCATCACTGTGACTGTCGTACCATCACTTTATCTCCCCTTATATCCCAGGACTGTTTCAGCGTTTAGAGACCACTGTGGTACCATTACAGCATCTTTAAATATATTCTAGGCCCGAATCATCGCTGAGAAACCGATACGGTACCATCACAGCACCTCCCAAGGTATTCTAGGAACGTACCATCGTTGAGATACTACTGTGGTACCATCACTTTATCTCCCCTTTATATACCAGGACTGTTCCAGCGTTTAGAGACCACTGTGGTACCATTACAACATCCAGTGTTGAATTCAGACATGTTTCCCTGGGGAGGGCAATCGATAATTGGAGTGGGCGACACCAAGTACTAAGCCTGTTATAATGTATGGTGGTAAGATGTTCTGGCAAATCTGGGGGTTTTAGCTCAGTTTTCTGGTGTCCTTATTTTGTGGGACCCTATTTATTCTGGAATTAGGCTCAGATCATCACTACCAGTGATTTTTCGTTTGTCAGGTCCTTACTCAGCGAGTTTCCAAGAGTTGTGGAAGAATCATAACATTCTCACGTATTTTGGTGTTTTAAACTTTTTGACTGAATCAAAATATGAAAATGGATGTGTATTTTTTTTTTACTTTTATCTCCAAATAATCCGGCATCCTCCTTAGCAAAAATATGAATATATGCAATAATAAATTGTTAATACATTTCGATAATATGGGTATGAGTGGGGGGGGGGGGGGGCACTGATCAGTGCTGGGGAGGGCACTGCCCTCCCCAGGGTATGCCTGAATCACCATTACAACATATTTAAATATATTATAGGACCAGACCATCGTCGAGATACTACTGTGGTACCATCATATCACCTCCCAAAATATTCTAGGACCGTACCATCGTTGAGATACTATACTGTGGTACCATCACAGCACCTCCCAAGGTATTCTAGGACCGTACCATCGTTGAGATACTACTGTGGTACCTTCACTGTATCTTCCAAAGTATGACCATACCAAATTGTTATGACACTACTGTACAATCATATTATATTATTGCATTTGTGTCCAGATTGCAATCTAGGTTTTGTTGTCTTCAGGTGACGAAATAGATAATTATAGCGTGTTCGGGTAGTTGAGTCATTGATTAAAGAAGGCAATCAATGGTTGAGTACAAGCTCCCAAGGGGTGTTTAAGAGGTGCAGAGGACAGTTGACGCTTAAGGTTAAAATTAATAAAGCTTCCAGTGCATGGATTTCAGGTTCAATTCTTTCTTTCTTTTTTTTTAGATTCTTTATCACTATTGAATATGGAAAGCAAAATTGGGTAACGGTGACCGGAGAAAATCAAAATTATCAAAAGTAGGTAATTCCGTACTCTTATGAATAATACGCTATACTGAGAAAACAGTTCATCTTAGAACTTTGAAACTTGGGCCACACTCAGATGTACCTAATATAACCAAAACCGGGCAATTGGGACCGGGGAAAATCAAAATCTAAATCAAAACGCGTAATTACTCAGGCGTAGTAATTTGTACAAGCTTGAAATTAAACATGCTCTTAACCATTATAAATATCTAGTGCTTTAAAACACAAGGGGTATCTTTGGGGGGACCGTGGGCCCAAAAATGTCAAAAAAACAACTTTGAACTTAACAAATTTAATCATTCAAAGTCCATCATTCACACCTTGATAGCAAACGAACAACAAATAGATGTAATATCCAACCAAATACAAAAATTTGTAAAAAAAAAAACGGCAGCCAAGCTCTCCTTCAAAAGTCTTCGGCTGTGAATGCTGTGAGATATAAAAGTTGAGCCAAGCTTTTTATTCTTTCTCCCTAGTTTCGCTTTGAAAATAAGTAAGATCATTTTGCCTGTTGACGAGCGCCAAGCTAACGATTTTTGTGGTAAAAAAGTAAAATTTTTAAACTCGAAACAAAAAAATGGCTTGGCCATTGAATTTGGTTCATGGCCAAGAATTTTTTTTGTGATTTCGAGTTTAAAAATTTTACTTTTTTACCACAAAAATCGTTGGCTTGGCGCTCGTCAACAGGCGAAATGATCTTACTTATTTTCAAAGCGAAACTAGGGAGAAAGAATAAAAAGCTTGGCTCAACTTCTATATCTCACAGCATTCACAGCCAAAGACTTTTGAAGGAGAGCTTGGCTGCCGTTTTTTTTTTTTTTTTTTTACAAATTTTCGTATTTGGTTGGATATAGCCTACTAAATGTATGTATGGCTGGTCCGGGGTCCCCAGCAAATGCGGCCCCGGATTTTTTTCCTATTCTTAGTGTGTTTGGAGCATTTAACGAGTTTTGGGCACTTTAAATATTAATTTTGTTCCTAGAACAGTGAATTTATACAAGTATGATATGCATAAAAGCCATTAGACCTTAACTATTGCTTTTTTTTAAATCGAACATTGCGAATCTTTACACAAGGCGTTTTCGTTGCGCCCCATTATAAGAAATAATAATATGTAAATATTACAATGCATTTACATTTTACCAAAGCGATTTGGTCGAAGACGATAACACTGTTACCAAATTAAATAATGCTCAAGAAAGTATATTCACTATATTGGCAGTGACGAGCACAGAAAAACAATATGGAAATGGATTTATTTGGGGGCTCCCTAGATCGAGGAGCCCTATAGGCGCGCGCCTAGGCCTTAAATCGACACTGTAAATAATACTGCTGCCCATAACAGAGGCTCTGACTGACAGTCTTGACAGTGTTGTGAAAGTTCTAAAAAAAGTATTTATTAATTCAGTTTGTAGTGAAAATAGCTACTAAACTCACTTGCTACAACAATATTGCATTTTTGGGGAAGCAACAAACCCACCATGAAAATTGCTGGAAGTTGCGGGTTCGATTTCTGTCACCCTGCCATTAACTTCAATACCTAGTGTGTAATTCCTCGTGTTATCATCAGGTCTTAAACAACAATAAGATGAAGTGAAATAAATAGGCTAGACTTAAAATAATCAAATAATTTTGAATTTCGGTTACAAAACAAATAATCAAACTTTGCTTGAATGATAAGTTTTAATGAGTGAGAATTTGTATATTAATCTATCAAAATTCTAAGATATATAGGCCTACATTTATAAATGAAAGATGAAGAAATGTTAAATGTTGTGTTTCTCAACTTGTTACGTAGGGCTGGATAGTGAAAATGCTACATTATAAAAAACTTTTGACTACACAGAAATGACGTAATTCAACAGACTTCCAGCACTCGTACAACACACCCGATGCAGCACTAGGGTCACGGTCTCACTTCTCTCTAATCTAGAGCGCACCTTTACTGTTCTCGCCATCCCACGCAGCTTCTACAACAGATCAAACTCACTTCCAGCACTCGTACAACACACCCGATGCAGCACTAGGGTCACGGTCACACTTCTCGCTAATCTAGAGCGCACCTTTACTGTTCTCGCCATCCCACGCAGCTTCCACAACAGATCAAACTCAAGAGAGACTTACTTACTCCTTACTCGTTGGTCGAGTTTATGCCTAGTTACTATTATTAGTAATTATCGTTCATCTAGGGTTGACTTGGTCTCCTTCAATATAATGTCCTCTACTGGAAATTAATAACCCCCACAAATACAAAAATTTGTAAAATAAAACGGCAGCCAAGCTCTCCTTCAAAAGTCTTCGGCTGTGAATGCTGTGAGATATATAGAAGTTGAGCCAAGCTTTTCATTCTTTCTGCCTACTTTCGCATTGAAAAGAAGCAAGATCATATTCGCCTGTTGACGAGCGCCAAGCCAACCATTTTCGTGGTAAAAAAGTAAAATTTTTAAACTCGAAATCATAAAAAATTGCTTGCTTGGCCATTGACTCGTAATGAACCTAATTTAATGGTCGAACAATTTTTTTTAAGATTTCGAGTTTAAAAATTTTACTTTCAACCACGAAAATGGTTGGCTTGGCGCTCGTCAACAGGCGAAACAATCTTACTTCTTTTCAATGCGAAACTAGGGAGAAAGAATGAAAAGCTTGGCTCAACTTCTGTAACTCACAGCATTCACAGCCGAAGACTTTTGAAGGAGAGCTTGGCTGCCGTTTTTTTTTACAAATGTTTGTATTTGTGGGTTTGTAACCAATATTTCAAAGAAAGAAGGGAAATTTCAAATGTAATTTTCCATCACAATTGCTCGGATTTACGGCTTGGATGGAGTTTGATTCACTATCTAAATACGTACCTAGCTATCAATATATTTCGGGTGAAGCAAATAACGACATGATTTCTTACCAAAATTAAATTGTTTATTACAATCGTCTTTTGTAAGTTCATTGACATTAGTTCATACATATTGCCATTCACAATCACTAGCAAATCATAACTAGAAAGTAACCGTCATCGGCAGAATACTGAGCGTTATTTACAAATTAATTACATGTTATTAATAAATAAGAATTATTTAATGACAATATTACACTTTTTATTATTTTTTATTATCGTATTATTTTATTTATTTTTACTATTTTTTATTATGTTTTGTCGCAATTTTACAGTTAATATTTTCCATAAGTAAAGAGAAATGTTTTGTTATTTCATTTGTTATTTCATTTATCTACATTTATACACTAATTATTTACATGTCTAATAGTAATTATTCTAAAATACCTAAGCGTAACTTTTTGTATTGTTAAATTTAAAACCGACAGTCTACATCAAATTACAATCCATCACATGACAATGACAGAAAGAAGCATTGGCAGGGAAGAGAAGACACTTCTAAGTAGGCCTACATTTTGTCGCTGAAGTGAGTGACTGAGAGAAGCAGACAGGAACGGCAGTGATCGCTGCCGAATCTTGTCTCAGCCGAGTCGTCGGGGTCGACTGTGGTTCAACGCCGAGGATGTTTGAAGAGCAACAACATGTAGATGTCTTTAGCCAGCTTTGGCCAGGGAGACTTCTCCACGGCAACGTCGTTGGCGCGTAACCGAAAATCGAACATTGCAAATCTTTATACAAGGCGTTTTCGTTGCGCCCCATTATCAGAAATAATAATATGTAAATATTACAATGCATTTACATTTTACCAAAGCGATTTGGTCGAAGACGATAACACTGTTTCCAAATGAAATAATGCTCAAGAAAGTATATTCACTATATTGGCAGTGACGAGCACAGAAAAACAATATGGAAATGGATTTATTTGGGGGCTCCCGGCCTAGATCGAGGAGCCCTATAGGCGCGCGCCTAGGCCTTAAATCGACACTGTAAATAATACTGCTGCCCATAACAGAGGCTCTGACTGACAGTCTTGACAGTGTTGTGAAAGTTCTAAAAAAAAGTATTTAATAATTCAGTTTGTAGTGAAAATAGCTACTAAACTCACTTGCTACAACAATATTGCATTTTTGGGGAAGCAACAAACTTTTGTAAGTAGCTTGTGTAGTGACCGGAATCTACCGAGGGTCCGTGGTGGAATATTGCCGACATCGTTTTGTAGGTGTCGCCCCCTAACAGAATTAACGCTTTCGGTATTTCGGTCAGTCGGAAGTCTGTTTTTGTCTCCGTTTTGCCAGATGAGAAACTGCACCACGAGGATGTTACCAACTTTGGTGAGCGTCATGTGGCGTTCTCTCATTCCGCGACATTCTCCCTGATCGCAACGCAGGTTTGCAAACTTCTCGGGAGACGTCGAGGCATCGAACAAGTCCTGCAGCGTCATGTATCATCCTTTCGACAGCTTACACAAGGGCAGGTTCAAAATTACGCCTTTTTGAAAGGTCTCCAAGTGTGCTCGCACCGATCGTTGTAGCGCATCTCGTGCAGCACTTCTTCGTACAGAACGGGCGACTAGCGAACGAGAAATGTCATGAACTCCGCCACGTCTTGTTGAGCGCACTCCTGGAAGCCTCGGCCGACCATTCTGCGCACCTCCATCAAGTCCATGGTGTCTCGACCGGCTGTGTGTTTCTCTGCCAGCCGATACATGGCATCTACCCTAGTACAGTTCAGCAGTTTCGGGCGGACCAAGTTGACGTGCAGAAAACACTGCAAAGCGGCGTTCGCGTAGCACGACACGTGGTCGTCATTGCGAAAATTGTGTCGGTGCTGTGCGCTGCGGCGCGAGCCGGGATCTTATCTTTGCTGGAACAGTACTGACCTTCTGGATTCGAGATGCTTGCGCATTCGATGCCCAAACACGATCTCCCTTGCCTCGCCGCTTGTGCTCCTCGGTCACATTCAGGGTACCGACGTCTGGCCGGTGAAGGCGTCTCAGTCGGTCGTATTCAAAGATGGCAGAATCGAGCGCGATCACCTTCGACGGTTCGACATTTATCAGGTGCAGGCCGTCTAATGTCGTGACTCGTGACGAAGCGACGTAGGCCTGACCCGGGGAGAATATCGTCGAGCCGATGTCCATGATGTACGACGACAAACTCAGACCCTGGCTCTTGTGGATCGTGATGCCGTACGAACAGGTGATGGGAAACTGTTCCCGGTGAATGAACGCTTTGGCGCACACCACGAACTTGGCCTTGACTGGCAACAGCTCGTGCTGGAACTGCCTTGCAGTGCCACGATTGAAGTCGATCTTGATCGACTCCACCTTGTTGCCGGCGACGCTGCTTTGACAGACAAAACGCCGATGGCACTGTTCACCATCCGACGGTAGGTCGATGTTTCGCCTGAGCATTACCTTTGCTCCGCACTTGATGACAATCACCTTCTCTAGACCAGCCGTCCGAGTGCTGTCCTCCTCGTGCTTGTCGATCAACTTGTCGACCTTTGCCTTCAGCCGAGGAGAACACTCGACTGTGTCCACCACAATGAGACGGATCTCCTCGGAGGCGATCGAAGCCAGCATGGCATTGTTAAGTTCGTTGCACATGTGACGTGTGGCGAGCAGGCAGACCGTGTCAGCGGCAGCTTGTTGATGTACGCCGTCACCTGTCAATCTACCCGCGATAGAGTTCGTGTAGAGAGGGATCATCCGATCGGTCAACAGAGCCCAGTCAGCACCCATCACGAGGCCGAGT
Source organism: Sweltsa coloradensis (assembly GCA_024449915.1). Taxonomy (NCBI): domain Eukaryota; kingdom Metazoa; phylum Arthropoda; class Insecta; order Plecoptera; family Chloroperlidae; genus Sweltsa; species Sweltsa coloradensis. The sequence continues at coordinate 259,914 of JAMZAV010001954.1, read as the reverse complement.
CGAACCCTATTGAGCATCAGGCCGAAATCTCGATCGTTCTGCTGGCGCATGTTAATCGTTAGCTCGTCATACGAGAAGAGCTCACTCCACAGATTGACGGTGCACAGCGCGCGGCAGTACTTGCCGATCTCCTTCTTGGTCAGCTTCACGAACGGGGACTTCTCGTGAACGGGCGGCAATTGCAGCAGGTCGCCGAACAGCAGCAAGTGCTTGCGTCCGAACCAGCCGTCGTTGTCGTCGCTCGTTGCGAAAATCTCGCACAGTCGCATGTTGATGTAGAGCAGCGTGATAGTCGAGACCATCGAGATCTCGTCGATGATGAAGAGCGCCACGTTCTGCAGTTCGCTCCGTATCACCTTCAGCACTTGATCTGACAGCTGGGCAAATGCTGGCGTTTGGCCGTGCTCCACGGGCAGTTGAAGCAGCCTGTAGATCGTCAAGCCGTTCACGTTGTAGGCTGCGATCCCTGTAGGCGCCATCACCGCCACGTCTCGCTTGAGATTGATTTTCACCCAAGCTTTGATTGTGTGGATGAGAAAACTTTTTCCCTTTCCGCCCTTCCACTCACGAACTGGCGCAGCACGGGGGCGTCTCGGGCTTCGCCTTTGACTGCGTTGATCACGGTGTCGAACACTCGCCGCTGGTCGGCATTGAGTTTCTCGATCATGGCGTCAACGTCGACAAACGCGGGCTCCTCACCGCCGCCTCTTGGAACTAGGGCATCGCACCCTCGGCTTCGAGTGGTTGGAATGCCAGCGGATTGCAAGTGCGCAAAGCAAAAGTGCCTAATTTAGATGAAAACACATACCATGCAGTGGCGTAGATATCGGCTGTGCAAGTGGTGCAGCCGCACCGGGGCCCACGGCCTCTGAGGGGCCCCCCGAGGATAGGGGTCGGTCGCCAAATTTTTCAGTTTAGGTTTTAGCATTTCCTAAAATCCCTAGAATGTCATTTAACTGTGAAACATTGAAAACATGTCTCATCAAAATTCAATTGCAACGGGTATGGATACGTGGGGGTGGGCCCTGGGCCCCTGACCATTGTGAGTTGACAAATTACCGTTTCTAGGAAATAGGAATAATATATGGCTTCTTCTACCCTTTTCAATTTAGAAAATAATTTATTGCAAAAATCTGATTGGCTATAACTTTCAAAGACCTGTTAGCCAGCCAGTAAGATATCGAAACGAGATCTGCAATTTTAGGTGCATTTAATTTTGTACCTTGGTCAGTTCAGTTGGAAATGAAGATCGAAAAAGTGTGGGTGTCGTGACTCGCGGGTGTACAAATAGTGTATAAAAGTTGAGCTTGTGTTGTGTGTTACTGTTAAGCTACGTGTGCAATGCATGAATATTTCGTTCAGTAACGTATGCTTTGTATATAATGTATTCGACTAATAAACAGAAACGACCAAGTGGGGCTCAAAAACGTAAAGTTAAAAAGTTTCTAAACTCACTAAAATTATTTTTGTTTTGTTTCCTCGAGTAACATAATCACTAGTTTTGAGGAAGGTGTTAATTCTCAATCTAGTATTGCAAGTGATATTGCGGGAACAAGTGATATTGTGGGAACGAGTGATATTGTGGTGACTGACTTGGTTGGTGAGTAGGTCTTTCAGTTATTTAATGTTGTTGTTCTTTGTTTACTAATAAGAGGCCGTATTACCGTGAAAAATGGGCCAGAAGGGGTGCTTTTCTGCATTATTATGTAACATGGGTATTTTTTATGTTTATTATTACGAATTAGAAAAACAAATTTAAAAGAATAAAGGATGCAATGTCTGCGCTTGTTCCTATAATGCCTATTTATTATATCAGTACAAGTCGCACCCATATTGAAGGATATCAGTTGCAGTGGGAGGAGCCCAAGATCGGTAAAATATATAGGCCTAGGGAAGTATACCGCTTATATATTTTACCGATCTTGGGAGGGGCCCATTTTATTTTTTTGCACCGGGGCCCTTCATCAACTTGCTACGCCACTGATATACCATGCATATTACCCTATGCTGTAAATTTTCGTTCTGTGCACTTTCTATCTAGAAAGTTTATTTATTTCTTGTCTAAACAGTACCATGCATATTTTGAAAGAGGTCTTGTCGAAATCCGATCACTAGGTTTTTGTCAATTGAATTTGTTTTAATTGGATGAGCGTAGCGAGCGTAGGGAGCAAAGCGAAGATTCCATTCTACTACAAAGGAGAAAAAAATCCGGAATGGTTTTTTTTTTCTTTCTTTCTTTCTTTCTTTCTGTATTTTTGTCTGTTTGTCCACACGATTCCGGCTAAACCGGTACTCCGATTGCGATGAAATTTTATGGAGGCCTTCTTAATCTCTGAACTTAGAACTGCCACGTTTTTTAGCGCTATCGGAAAATTATTTCTCATGAAAATCGAAATTTTACGATTTTTTTTTATTTTTTAAAAATTTCTTCGACTTATAACACCTACATGCTTTATCCGATTTTAATGATTTTTTCACAGAACCTTAATTTTATGAATTTAGGTATTCGTGAGAAATTTGAGCGCAATCGAAAAATTATTTCTCATGAAAATCGAAATTTTACGTTTTTTTTCTTTTTTTAAACAATTCTTTGACTTATAACACCTACATGCTTTATCCTATTGTAATGATTTTTTCACAGAAACTTAATTTTATAAATTAATATATTCGTGTGAAATTTGAGCACAATCGAATAATTATTATTTCTTATGAAAATCGAAATTTTACGATTTTTTTCTTTTTTAAAATTACGATTAATTAAAAAAATTAAAAATTAAAGTTTATTTTTTATTTAATTTAAATTAATTTAAAAAAATCTTCAACTAAGTAATGATTTTTTCACAGAACAACAGAAAATCCACATAACACTTGGCAACTCAATGCACCAATTACGCTCATCCAACAACGCGGCGGGACTTAAGCGTTTTCCTAGTTTAATTTCATAAGTAACAAGTAAGTCTTAAATTTTATTTTGATACATACATTGATATAACAAGTTAACGGCTGTCTAGAAACTCAAAGTAATCGCTATTAGAAGGAATGATATATTTGCTAAATATTATTCCTCTTCAGTTTTTCCCCAAAAATGAATAGGATAAAAGTTGGAGCGTGATTAGTGTTGCGACGTTCAGCAGGCGTCAACTTGCGAAACGATGGTTGCTTGTCCATCAGTTGGGCGAATACCCGGCATGCTCCTGGATGCGTGACGTAGTTGTGTGTAGCCTACCCATGGCCTACCCTATATACAATACAACCAGTTGGAAATTTATGTCACAAAAGCACAACATCCTAGTGCTACGTTGAACGGTGCATGCCTTGGCAAATTGAAGTTTGAAATTATTTTGAGGTGGCGATATTGGCCGTGTACCGAATCAGAAAATTTTGAAAAAAAAAATAGTTTTGATTTTCTTATAAATAGCCAGGTTTCAAAGACATTCACTACATTTTGACTTGGTAGCATATTTTGGAAAATAAAAAAACGCGGTCGAATAGCCTTAAGGGATAGCCATAGAGCGTCAACCAAGGTATGGATCAGAGTACTTCTTAGTTCAAAACAATGCAGGTTGGCCTTTGAGTAATAAAGCTTGAAAAATTGACTATATTTGTATAGGCCCTAGCCTTCAATATCTATGAACAGTATTTAATTATTATTATTATTTTACCATAATTTTGGAGAAAGATCCCAGAAAGCCAGTAGGCCTAGTATCTTTGGCCAGAGGCAGTACGTTCTAGCAACAGCTGTTCGTAGCCAAGCCAACAAGTAGCCAACCAGTGTAGGCAACTTAAAACTTGAAAAAGAGTTGTCACCAACGTAAAAAAAAACAACTGCACCATTTTCAAATCTATGTGATGTCTTCTTTTCAGAAAAAAACAAAAAAGTACATAGCACAAAAATGTGGAGACAACATGAAATAGGCCGAAATTATCTAGACTACCACTACCATCACTACCACTGTTTGTTTGATTGTTTCAAAGGGGCTGGAACTAAGGATGGAACAACTTGGTACGACTTCAAAATGTTGTTTGGTTGAAGTTGGTGACACTGATGTTGTAAAGGAAAGGAAGGAAAAGACAGCCGTGGCGTGCCTGTCAGTTGACTCATTTTGTCAGTGCCTTATTTGTTGTGAATACCTTGAAAACAAACTTACTATCATTGCAAGCTTGTATCGCTTTGTGCATTGGTTTACATTATTTCAAAATTGTATTGTCAGTAGTAGGGCCCCTACCCTAGACCCCTGTGCTAAAATCTGAAGACCTTTGTAACGACCCTGGGCCTAACCCAATTTTTTGCCTAGGGCCCTAGCTGGGCGTAATGAGGGTGTGCCTTGCTCTCGTAACAGGTGGTTTGTCTCTGTCTAACAACGTTTTGATTACCCTGCATATCTTATTTTCATTGGGCCTTAACGTAATCTGATCATTGACATCAATAGCTTAGAACAGAAATGGATAGCTAGGACCCTAGCAAGCCATTTTAGACTTAGCCTAGGGGCCTAGGGCTAGCCTACCTAGTCTATATACTTTGGCCTAGGGCTAGCTTGGCTAGGCCTACCCGAGCACTAGCGCTAGCATAAATAGTGCATAGACCTAGTAGGTCTAAACCTAAATCTTAAGAAAGACCCCTAAAAAATGCCCCGACCTCTTCCTGAAACGCCGGGGGCGGTTGGCTTCGTTAGCAAACCAACAAGAGGTTGGCTGCACCCAGACAAGATCATCTCGAAAGAAGGGATCAGTTATGCAGTCAGGGTAAGTTAACAGAGCTTTTAAAGCTGGGAAACACAATAGGCTTAAGTTATGCGGTTATGCCTAGATGGTAATTACGCCTATGTAGTAGCCTGCTGGCCCCAGGGCTATGCCGCCTTGGCGCCTCGTCACTTTTTGCTACATGTTTTATAGGGTGTTATGGGCGGTGGTGTGGGCGCGAAACGCGTTTCCGAGGCAGCATAACAAATGAATTATCAATCTAGCTTCAAGGTACAGACACAGCGTTAGAATGTTTAGAGCAAAGTGCTTGGTGCAAAGACCAATAATTGCACATTGGGTGGTATGATTGGTAGGCCTACGCTCTATCTCTAGCACCCTAATGGACCTTCCTTGTAAATCAGTTTTTAAACTGAATAGGACCTTTTGACCGGCACGCTGGTTTTTGCCCCCCCTTGGCCGGATGCCGATCTTTCGACCGGCAATAGTGTTTTGCTGGTTTTTACGTAACTTAGCAATGATACTAAAAATATTACTAGGCCTAGGCCTACATAGGCCTACATTAACAAATAACAAAAATAAATAGGCCTTTTTAAATAACTAACCTACTCATCACTTCGTTCCCAAATCCCAACTAAAGAGTAAACATCCCTCTTCTCCACTTCCCCACCCCCACTACTCTAGTCTCTCTACCTAGCCGAACTCAACACACAGCGACCGAGCCGAGCGAGGCTGAAGACTGCCACACTGCACACTGCAGTCCGCTGTCAATGCAGACAGTCAGTAACTCCCACGCAAAGTTTGGGACAAGTTGTATTAGTTACCGTAGGCCTACCTACCTACCGGTACTTTACTTAGTTAGGCCTAGGGGCATTTTAGTTCAAAATAAAGATACCAAAAATAATTTATAGGCCTAGCCTATAGGGCACACATGCACATGTAGGTCTACACATGTAGGCCTACATGGTTTAGGCCTATTTGGTATTTATTATCCTTAAACCACTTTAATAAAATAAAATAAATAGGCTAGGGTCTACTCGGCAAATCAGTGGATGTACCGTAATATAGCCCGAATACCCTAATGTCAAAACAAATTTTGAATTAAAGAGAAATATCTATTTCCTAGTAGGGTATTCCCTAATAGGTCTAGGGCCTATACGAGGCCTAAAATGATGTAGTAAACAAAAAAAATGTCTCTGGGCCTACGTAATTAATTCCAAATTTTGTTTTAATAAAAGCAAATTGTGGTGTTTTGTGGTGTTAAAAAAAAAGGAATTCAATATTTAGGCCTAGGCCCCTACCTTGTAAGTTTTAAGATCCAGATCCCTATCATCCTTCTACACAATGCATTTTAAAAAAATCTATAAATAAAATGTAAGTAAATGACAAGGTATGAAAAATCCCTAAATTTATATTCTAGCTTTAGGTAGGCCTGCTTACAATAAATCATTAGAACCGGCCCTGAGACCTACCAAATTAAGTTAGCCTGGAATTTACGATTTAACATGGCAAGAATTAAATATTTACTTGATCCTTGTGTTTTTTCAGTACATTGGATGCCTTGAAGTTCATGTCTCGATGAAGAGTTTGGATTTTGATACTCGCTCTCAAATAGCAAAGTGAGTAGATAAGTGTCTTAAAGATAAATTTACGTACACTTCTAATGTAGACCTACCTTCCAGCCCAACCTGCACACTGTCAATCTTCAAACTGAAAAGAAGCTGATTGTATTAAGTGGCCTCTCGCCTTCTTTGTTTAAACTTGTAAACGACTTAACGCCAATCGTTTCTAAATCTTAATGTAGGCCTACCATACTAGTAGGCCTAAAGCTGCCCCCAGACACCCAAACATTTCGTACAAGTTGCTTGCAAACATCGTGTTTGGCAGCATGTTTGCGTGTGTGGGGGGGCGTGTCAGCGTGTTTGCAAGCAAGTCGCAGTTTTCAAATCGTTTTGATATTTTGACCGCGCTTGGCAGCATGTTTGCGTGTGTGGGGAGGTACGCAAACATCTCGTACGAGAAGAGGTCATTAGTCATGTCTTCAGGGAGAAGGTTTGTGCCACCAACAATAGCACACGCAAGTTTATGCTTGGATAATGAAGGAGACATTCTTTTTTGCGTGCTTCCGAACTCAAGGAATGGCCTTTAATGAGGGTGTGCTAGGGGTTGGCCAGATGTAACCCCCCCGCTGTGTCCATGCACATCGGTTTCATGTGTGGGGAGTAGCATGCTTGCAAACACTATGTTTGCAAGCAACTTGTACGAAATGTTTGCGTGTCTGGGGGCAGCTTAAGTTGGTAGGGCATAGCGTTACAAAAAGGGGACCTCCTCAAAACAAATAGGGGTAATCCCCTAATTGGAAACAGGGCGTAATTGGAAACGCCCTTTATAACTTCCGTATGTGAAGTTCAAATTTAAAAAAAATTGTTAGATGACATGGTCCAAACCTTCATGGAAAATGTGCAAGTTGTTACAGCTTCTTCTGTTAGATGATGTGCATGTCATACACATTTCAACCAACTTCTACACAAAAAACTTGTTTCAATTTGAAACACTTCTCAAAATTGCCCCTGTTATGGTCCTTATTTTGTTTTTAAGAAATTTGTTCTTGGATGAAAATTAATAAAGACACATTAGTCAACAATATGGTAGGCTTACAGGCAGGCCTCCAAAAATGCGGTCGCCAGGTCGCCACTGGCGACTAAAAATTTGACCCTGGCGACCCATATAATGTAGCACAATATGGGCCTGTACTACGGATATTTCCAAAAAAATTCAGATTCAAATTTTCCCGCTCGCTATCCGACATACGTATTTCCAGCGGCAATGGCTAGCTAGGGCGTGGCTTCGTAGTCGACCCGCCCTCGCCGATCCCCCACCCGCCCACCCAAGCCACACGCTGCACCAATCAAAGTGTGACTACAGCCAAGATCACCACGTCGTTATTCAGTTCGATCGATCGATTCCAAGCCTGCTTCGACTCGTCGAGTTTTACAATCGTTTCCATCACGGCGTCAGTCAATGTGGGCAATGACTCAGGTCACGGACATCCGTTACCCAACTGGCCGCGAAAATATTTCACGGACTTCGCGCGCATGCGCAATAACACGGCGAAAAGGAGAGCTACAAAAAAAAAAGTACCTACAAAACCTTTAACGTCGCTATTTTAAATCTAAAGTAGGCCTAGGCCTAGCCCTACCTACTGATCAAAAACTGGGCATACCAAACGAAAAAGTTCGCTCCATGCCGTAAGAATAGTGTGTAGTAATTCTTACGGCATGCCGTAAGAATATCCACTCCGAATAATATATCGCTTAGCTGCTAAAGAGTAGAGCTAGGCTAGCCCCCGGCTAGGCCTAGCCTACCTACCCTAGGCTAGGGCCTAGCCCTAGGCATCATCTTCTTAAAAAAATTAAGCGATCCAGTGTTTACGTCGGTACAGAGTCAAAGCCCTAGGGGCTTCGTTGCGGCACACGTAAGTGAATATATTTAAAATAGATTTTTTAGTTTTTTCAGACACAGAAGTTGTGAAAGCTTCTTCTGTGTTTGACACTTTTCTCTGGCGCTGGCCTAAGGATACCTTGGAAAATTTTGGAAATGATAAGATTCAATTCCTTGCAAATCACTTCAAGCGCCACATCTTTCCTAGTGATTCAGATGATGAAAATAAATCTAAAAAGCAATCTCTGATGGCAGAATGGTATGAGTTTAAAATAGTGGGTCAGGGTTTGCCAATTGATGAACTGATTGAAAAAGCTTTGGCCAGACAAGACAGATTTCCAGTGCTTGGACATTTGCTGTCAATAATGGCAGTTTTACCCACTTCAACAGCCTTTTGTGAACGTGGCTTCAGTCACATGAACATGATAAAAAACGACAAGCATTCATGCATTGATTCATTTACATTAAACAACTTAATGATGATCCATCTCAATGGACCTTTACTACAAGATTTCCAACCTCAAAAGGCAGTGGACAAGTGGTACTTCTCTGCCAAAACCACAAGGCACACACAAGGTCACAAGCGACACACTTTGGCTGAGTCTTCTTCAACATCTGGAAAGTGCAGTAAATCATCGTGACAGGTAGGCCACCCACCCGCAAGACTGTGTTACATTATATTAGATTTGTCGACTCGATGGCGATGCATTGGTTGAACAATTAGGCCTAAGTGTTCTGGCTACTAGAAAATTTGGCTGGCTACTAACATTATGGTAAATTTTTGGAGGCCTGCCTACAGGTGAAATTTAGATAATTACCATAGTTTCTCCTGATAAGCAATGTTTCCCATTCCTTTATTATCTCATACTTGAGGGTAATTGGAAACATGAATTAGGTGTAGGCCTAATTGGAAACACACAGAGAAATTGGAAACAAAGCCAAAAGATCCATGTTAAGATGGACAAATTTCAGAGGTAAATGGAAACACATTTAAATGTTTGGTTTTAAATTAAGGTAAGTTGGCAACAGTGTCTGACTGCACAGCCTTCTTACTTATAGGCTTCAGATTATCATGTTTTGGAAGGAAAGATACCCTCGAAGAGATGACCAGGGTTCTGTATTAATAAATGATATATTTGCTGGTCCAATAAAGATAAGTGGCACTGTGGACTTTGTCTTGGACCCACACCAAGATGCCATTGAAAAGAAGTGCATTTTTCTTTTTTTTTTTTAGAAAATCACAGGAAATCCAAAAAACCGCAGGTTACGTTTCCATTTGCCCAATCGATGCATGTTTTGTTTTTGTTTGTAATTTACCAATCTGTTAGTTTTTGTAAATTTAATTTTAAGTGATGATTGTATTGATATTTAAATAGGTACAAAATACAATTTTTTTATACAACAGCCTTAATTTCATGCTTGTGATGCTTTTGAGATTTTCCGTACAATTCTGCGTTGCGACGGAAGGTTTTCTTTAAATGTGCACAGAATCTACAGTTTGTATCATAATGTATTAATTCTTTTTGTGTTAGAATCACAGCTTAAAATGCTTTGTTTCCAATTACCCTACTTCAGTTTCCTTATGGGTCTATGAGTTGTACAATGGCTGTTTCCATTTACCCCAATATCCGGGGTATCTGGAAACAAATTCGAGCTTTTAAAAATTTAAGCAATAAAAATACCATACAATATTCTTCCGTGAAATTCTTGTTGGTGTCATGATTTAGTTTACATTCCAATGCACAATTTTGCTCCTTACATTTTTTCTCTCCTATCAATACCCTAGCCTAGGCCTACAAATAAGGTCAAAGTTTAAAAACACAAAGTGTTTCCAATTACCCACATTACCCCTAGGCCCCCTACCTACTGTTTAATATCCTTGATGTCAAGATTTACAATGCTCTCCCTAAACATGTAGGTAGCCTAAGTGACATAAAATAATCAAGTAACTTTACTTTAAGTGTAGGCCTCTAGGCCTACTCTGAAAAACATTTTAACTTTAAGGGCCTTAGTCCTTAGATAAGATTTTGAAGTTCTTGGTTAGGCTCTATGATTTGTTTTTGCTTCAATGTTTTGTTGTTATTTTTTTAAAATTTAAAATTAATTGTATTTCTATTTACCCTACTTCCTATGTGTATCCTTGTGGTGTGTGTTTAATGGTGTTGACTATGTAGGCTAGGTATTCTATGTGTAGACCTAATTTTTTTGACGTTTTACATTGTATTCTGTATTGTTTTATTCGTCAATTGATTACATGGGAAATTGAGAAAAACACTTGTACATTTGTTGGCGCTTAGGCGAGATTGTGACTAGCGTTGAGCAAGAAAGTCCCAAAAACTGCACTGGGTAGTGGAGCGAGAGGGTAGTGGACTGTATTTTTGACGGGGGATCGAGGGAAATGCAGGCTAGAGATAACCCGAGGAACTAGGAAGATGCCATGAGCAGAGCTAATATCAGGTACCTGGTTGGCCGGACTGGTTGGCAAACGTTGTGACGTGACGGGCAGTAAAGCAGCATGTAGTAGTGCACTAGTTAGAACTTATTCTAAAACTTGCGAGAGAGGTTTGTTGTAATAATATTAGTAAAACACACACATAGATTGCCTCCAGAGAGAGAGGCGAGGGCGATGAGATGAGCGTACACGGCGAGAACATTGAGAGAGTAGGCCTACACACACGTATTGTGTCAGCATCGCAGTGATTTTAGATGCTCACGTCATCTAGGTAAGGATTGTGAATTAAAAGGAAATTAATTCAGGCGAGGGGAATTTGAACAGTGTTTGAACAACATTTGATATTTAACATACTTAACATGTGTGGATTCCCAATTATAATATAGCCTAGATAGACTTTGTCAGCTATGCTATGTTATGCTATGCTATGTTAAAAACTAATTGCAATATAGATAGACTTTGTCAGCTATGCTATGTTATGCTATGCTATGTTAAAAACTAAAATAAGCTAACCTAATGAAGGCCTACTAAATAATAGGGTCCTATCTTGTCCATTTAAACAAGTTAGTAACATAGTAGGTCTAGTATTATCGTTAGCGGTACCGTATTGTAATGTTACTTAAGTTTGTCTCAACAATGGCTCTTTTTGGCCATATGCAAATTTTGGGTCAATAAGAAAAGTAAAGTTCTAGCCTGTGCAATACTTAATTTTGAGCTAAAATTTTTTTTTTAATGTTTAAAGTTCAAACACATCTTTGTCTCCAACACGAGTTCAGGGTTCCCACTAACCTGGAAAGTCAGGGAAATAAAAAGTGGTCAGGAAAAGTAAGGGAAATGAAGAAAAATGCTAGTAAGTTAGGGAAAGTCGGGGAAATTTGACATTGCTCAGTCGTCGAGATTTCAATAGTTAGTTTTATTTTGAAGTACGCACTCTTTCAGCCGCCACCGCCAAAGTATCCGAAACAGAATTACTAGGGTTTCGGTTTGAGTGCCAGAAACTTATTAAAGGGGTTGCAACTAAATTGATAGAGAAAAGCCCGTTTAAACATGTAATAACACTGTACGAGGTTTGAGCAGTTTGAACCCTGAAGTGGTGGCTACTCAGCCTGGTGTAGACTCGATTCAACATAATTCTTGAAGTATTACATGGTGCCAATAGGATCTCAGAATCTGTTGCTGAAAAAATAAAAACACAGTATGGTTTACTACATGTAGCCTAAGGCTGCTTCTCATGAAGTAGGATATTGCATCAAGAATAAGTTGGAAGGATTTGTCGCTTGTAAAGCTGACGATATACCCCTTGATGTATTTTATGCTTCCATATTAGCAAGTGATAAAAAGTATAGGCCTACTGAGCTCTGGGAAGTAGTAAAGTTATGCCTTGTTCTCTCACGTGGCATTGTCTCTGTGGGGTTGAGAAGGAACAAAGAGGAAGGAAAAAGCTCAGGCTTGAGAAGCAACAAGAAGAGAGGCAAATTGAGCATAGGGCCTACCTTAGGCTACTTGAGTCTTGAAGAAAAGAATAAAACAACTGTCATGAGAACGTTGCGTTTACGCAGTACAAAGTAGCACTAATTAATAATAATGTAGCCTTTTAAATTGTTTCTGTTAAATAATAATGTTTAAAAAATATTAGATTTCTTTTCATTTTTAAACTATCAAACAGTGGTGCGAACGGGTACGGCTTATGGAAGGAGGAGGCTGTATTTAAAAAAAATCACAATTTGCTTATCTATATAGTATATTGTTGTTATATTGTTGTAGGTATTAATAGAGGTAATGAGAAATGGTGATATAAAAACCCAAATTTTGTTTTAAAAAAACCCAAATTTCGCGTTTTTCGCGATTTCAAAAAAATTGTCAAAAACGTTACTAAAAAATAAAAATATCACTAAAAAAAAATTGTATGCACTGTTATTTTGGTATACTATTTTCGCGGAAGCCGTGATACGCGCCGTTATTTTGGAGGTATATTTCCGTGAAGCCCGTGACGTCACGGTACCCCGCCTACCGCGCGCGTAATATTCGGTCTGGACCGGCACCTCCACCAAAACTGGACCGGCACCTCCACATCACTTTACATTTTGCACACTAAAAGGTCCAATTTCGCGATTTAATTCGCGTTTTGACCAGTTTGATGTAATTTCGTTCGTTATTTCGCGCTATACACGAAATTTCGCGAAATTCGCGTTTTTCAAAATGTGTTTTTTCCATCACTAAATGATGTAATTCGTCGACAATTTTACATTTTAGGCAATAAAATGGACATTTAAAAAAATTCGAGAATTTCGTTATCACCATTTTTCACTACCTCTAGGTATTAATCAGAATAGTGTCAGTGGTAAAATGTTACATTTTTATTTTTAATCACTAAAATTATGTGCTAATTTATTTTAAGAGTTGTAACGTCGAGCGAATTGGTCAGGGAAATGTTAAACAATTGGTCAGGGAATGTCAGGGAAATTGGTGGGATCCCTGTATAAGGGAAAATAATTTTCTGAAATAATGTTCGATGTGCGCTTTTTTGTCACATGGTTCAAAAAGTGGTGGAAACCGGTGGACGAAAAAATCGTACATCAAATGTTATTTCAGAAAATGTTTTTTTCTTATACTCGTGTTGAAGACAAAGGTGTGGTTAAAAAAAATGGTTGCTCAAAATTAAGTATTGCACCTAGAACTTTACTTTTCTTATTGACCAAAATTTGCATATAATGGCCAAAAAAGAGCTAATGTCCATTTTTAAAAACTTTTTTCCTTTTTTTTAAAATTCAAGTTTCTCTTTCATTCAACCAACTTTCAACCATTTTCCTTTGACTTTCAAAATATCGGTAAGAAAAATCAACATAATGTAACGATAGCCTAAATGTTTCATGGAGTGTTTGTGGATGGGGCACCAAAATTTGTTTGAGTATTTGTTACCAAAGTGTTTTGTTTTGAGTTGCAATTATTTGAGTTAGATCCACAGTTAGGTTATGGTATCGCGTGAGGGGTGTAAATAAGTAAGTAAGTAAGTAATTGATTTATTTAAATTGTTGCACACAGCGGTCAGCACACTGAGTGATTCTTCACTTTTACCCAAATTTGGTTGCAAAACTCAAGCAGCCCTGCCAGAAGTGGGAAACAGCGATGGATGAATAGAAGTAATGTTAAAAAGTAGGCCCTGGCTGTCAGTATTTTGTTTGTAGGCCTAATTCATTTAACGTTTTAACTAGAGATGGACCGACACTGATGTAAAGAATTGGCCCATTTTCTAGTGGTATCAGAACTATCAGCATTAGAAGTGTTTGTTGATACCTCAACTTCAACCAACTATTTCTTAAGTTTTAGTTTATCTATTTATTTCACATCGATTGATCAAAAGAAACCATGTTGATCTTTCTAAAAGTGTAAGCCCATGTCCTAATTACAAGCAAGTTCCCGGATTGGAGTCAACTGTCATGTTTTTAGATCTCTGTAGGGAATTCTAATTAAATAGGTACCAGAACGGTTAATAGAAAAAGTGAAATCGGTATCAGGCAAATTCTGGTATCGGTCCATCTCGAGTTTTAACAGCCACTGGCATTCTTAAACATTAAATCTTGTTGTTATTTCAATACATTAGCTCTGTTAGGCATAGAATAGTATGGTCTGCTCTACAACAATCTGCAGTCAGGTTTATTTATTTATTAATGCATGTTTTTCCTATTCAGACACTCAGCATAGAGGCGCTTGGTTTTGTTTCAGGGAGTGTATCTCGTTAGTATGCGAGGCTGCTGGTTTAAAAACAGCTGACAAGAAACGTCGTCCCGATAAGCGAGTGCTACGCTCCATTGCAGAAACACCAAATATGGACCACGCGGGGGCAAACGTTAAGCTGAACATTTCAAGTAGCGGGCTGGTTGTTAGTACACTGGATTCGGGCCGAGCTATCGCCAGGCATGACATGCCTCGTATATCATTTGCTTCCGGTGGTGACACGGTAAGAGAATACCGTTAGAGCATAAACGTAAACGAGGGAATTGGCCCCTACATCTTTGTCTATTATCTCCTTAAGTAGTAGGCCTATCCATACACGAATGCCTTCTAGTATAAAATATTAGGAAAACGCAAAATGTTGTTGATACGAGTGCTCTAGCTGTTTGATGACTGCATTGGGCGTGATTGATAACAACAGGGAACATGTAGGCCTAATAGCACTAGGCCTATTATACTTGTATCATGAAATGCCATTATAGAATCTTTTTAAAAACCCAAAATGCAACCAATGGAATTTACACAGTTTTTAGGGCTGCCAAGTACGATGTAGGATTGTTAGGTCTATTCACTTCTGAATATCCAAGCAGAATTTTGGGGAACCTAGCTCATGTAGGCCTACATTGTTCTTGTTATGATATTGATTGGTGCTAAACAAAAATGTTAGAATAATAGACATAGCCTATCATTTAAATTCTTAGGCCACTGCCATAAAAATTGGGCCTAGTAGCCCTATGACATTCCAACTAAAGTTGATTAAAACTGATTAAGGAATTTTTATTCAAAGACAATAGATTTTGACGGTTAATAGGGAAGTCTCATGAACTATTTTATTGGGCCTAATTATTCCGTACAGCTGCACAGCAGATCACCACCTTGTGTTTTGTACTTTCGGAAGTGTCAACGGTAAAATATGAAACTTAACCATCCATTGTTTACATTGTTTTGCAAATTATGGCAATTATGTCAATAGTGAAACTGAAAGATAGATGGGATATTTTTTGATAAAGCGAACAGAAATTGATGAATTCCACCTTCCTGCCGTGCTAGGTGTAGGATATTTAGGCCTATTTTCATATAAAGCGCACAGAAAACGATGTTGGCTTTATAAACAAGAGTTGCCACCTTCCTGTCACGCTAGCTCTAGGACAGGAGGATCTAGCAACAGTGCGAGTTAGGGATGAGTCGTTTAAACGTGCATGTAGAGTTTAAACGTGTGACGTGATAGTAAAAATAAATAAAAAATAAAACAAAATTAGTTATTTTGTTATCACTTTTGGAGCCTACATAAACACAGGCTAACAAATTACGCTGATAATTTTATAAAAGTGCTTAATTTTGGTGGAAGTGCCGGGTCCCAGGCTGTAAATTAAGGCATCTTGTCTGTCACTCATGGTGGAAATGCCGGGTCATTAAATGCGAGTGTGAGAGTAAAACCGTTGTTATTTATTCGTCGGCCGGTCGTAAGTACAAAATTACGATTTTTGTTGTAAAATCTAGGCCTCCGCCTACCTTAAATTTTTATATATATTTTTTTTTTGAAAAAAGGGCTTAAAAACATTTAAACGCAAAAAATTCAATGAGTTAAATGTTTAGGAAACGCTTTTCCCCATCTCATCCAGTCCATCTGATGGTGCATTACTTTTAAATACATGTTATAGTAGTTGTTAGTTGAGCTATAAACACATTGAGGTAGCCTAAATCAATGCTTCTCTAGTCTTGCAATAAAGCAATGAAACAATTATTGTTGGTAAAATAATAAGGGCTTGGCACATTTTAAAAATTTAACCTCACCTAAGATCTTTACTTGCCCAGTGACACTTCAAAGTTGACACAATGGTCAACCCATTCTGGCCAATCATGACTCATGTAGGCGTACCCTACCCTTGTGATACTTTAAACTAAAAAATTAAACAAAGTTGCAATTTTGGTATGTGAAGAAGTGTATGTTACACTCTTACATAAAACACAACTTAAAATTTTATTTGTCATCTGTTTTTGATCAGGATACACTTGACTTTGTGGCCTATGTCGCAAAGGATGCCCGTGACTGTCGTGCGTGTTACGTACTGGAGTGCGGTGGAGGCCTGGCCCAGGATGTCATCACAACAATTGGACAGGCATTCGAATTGCGTTTCCAACAATTCCTTAGCCACTCGTTGCCTGACCGAGACTACTACAACGATCTTCCGGGAAAGATTCCTCCTGAAGCTGGGAGCGGACCCCCTCCTGTACCCCCTCTGCCCAGTCAAGGCCTACTGGATCACAGTAGTGCCCATGGTGAGTTGACACACCTAGGGTATCTTGGGTTAGAAAACACCAGAAACGTCTAATTTGGTAAAATTTTGTAAATTGCATGAATTTTTAGATTAAAGTGCCTACTTTCCGATCCATGAGAGAGAAGAAAAATGATGGCCCAGCCAATCTCTTCAATAATTTTTTTCACTTTGTTCACTTTCTATTTGATCATATTCACCAGGCCTAATTTGGTGAACTAAAATAAAACTACCTATCTTGGCCTAGGCCTACTTGTGCGGAGTGATAGTTATCCACTGGTGTCAGTAGGTTGAACCTTAGATTGGACCTCCAGTTATTCCTTGTATTATTCTGAGCCAGCGGTTTAGCCGAGATCGTTTAACCAGTTCCCACTCGAACACCGAAGTTAAAGGGGCTAATAACCCCAAAAATTATTTTTTACCACGTGATCTATAGCACAACACTACACTAAAATGACAGTCTAAAAAATTATATCTTGATTTAAGAGTATTTCAGACCTGGGAAAAGAAAGAGAATTGGTCGGGTGCAGGTAAAGCAGATTCCATTTCGACCGTCAGTTGGGTTGGGCTGTGTCTGGCCTCACCCCACAACCCTTGCCAACAGCCTTTCACAGGAAATGCGGACAAAGCCTCTGGTATTCAATAACCTGCTATCGGTCGGCCCAGCTCACAGACCCTCATTATATCGCATCTTTTCAGTGACATGCTGTAAAATTGTTATAATTTTGTTTGACTAAATTTATGGGTAAAGAAATCAGTCTTGGGCGACCGTATTATTCGTCACAAGATGTTTATTTTAGATAGCAACATGATATTTGTTGTTTTTTGATAAAAACATATTTCTCGAAATAAAAGCATAAAAGATCACAGGATTTAAATACTGCGCAGCAAAGGCCAGATTAGCATGGAAAAATGCTACTAAAACTTTTGGTGATTTTGACAACGGATAGACAAACTAACGGAAATTTTAAATGAGTAAACCTAGTTTATTTATGCTAGGTCATGAAGTTTGAATTAAATTGTGAATCATAATAAATTGTCACGGCGGTGTGGCACAGTACACATTAGAAAAGTAAACAATTATAAATTATCACGGCGGTGTGGCACAGTACACATCGAATTGTAAACAATAATAAGTTGTCACGGCGGTGTGGCACAGTACACATTAAAAGTAAACATTATACATTATCACGGCGGTAATACGGCGGTAATACGACGAGAAATCGGCCATGACCGTAAACAACAGAAAGGAATCTACGAAATAGTCATCATACATGGAAGCAGGGCGTACTTGACACATGCCCATATAATATGTTAGCTCTGGTTTTTACAGAGTTTGTTCAATGTGCAGCCAATAAATAATATTAATACTAATAAAAACAATTAATAATAATTAATAATAACAAATTTATTCTGTTTAATTTTTCATGTGATGGGGAGGGGGAGCTAGTGCATCTATGTACTCTGGATGAATAACTTCTTTACTAACCTGAAATAAGAACTGATTGAATTATTGTTGTAAACAACATTGGTCGCTGTTGATTTTGAACTATTTTTTGGATGAAACTGATGCAAAAATCGCCTTTCAAAAACTCAGATAACCGGAAAAAAAGCAGGCTAGACAGTGTGTGTAGTATAATTTTTACTCGACTCATCAATTAAATGATATGATTGAAATAATATTAGTTACATTACTGGCGAGTGATTGAGTTTTACACAATACATTAATTTATACACTCTGCAAACCTTTTACAAACACCAAAAACCCAACCCTTTCAAGAAGAATTCGTCTTGAAGTTGAAAGGATGGAGAGGCGCGTGACGAATATAATAGAGGTATTTTACGACAATTTACCCAGGTTTACAATTTTAAATCCAAGATGAAATGGGATGACAGGTGTGGGGTCTCTTGTATAAGTGATAGTTAAATCGTCTCATTTTTTTAAATTTAGTGATTATATGATAGTTCATTCAATTCATGAAGTCAAAACAAGACCTAAAATCTTTTTAAATCGAAGTTGTAGCTCAATTCTAAGCGGAATTGCAAAACAAATAACATAATCATTTGATATGATTTAGTCGGATATTTCCTATAAAACTAAGCTAAACACTTCGCCAAAAAAACGAAAATGCTTAGAAAAATGTAAATAAGACAATGAATTTATTATAATCGAGATCAGGCTTATCAACTACACTTTTAGTTTAGAGATGGTATTTGTCTTTTGCACAATGGGGTTCACTTTGCTACCAAGCACTCTGAAGCATTGTTCAGTTGGAACCCTTCTCTGAGCAAAGGATAACCATCAAAATACCCCCCGTGGTCGGCTGGCGCCTGCTTCCCTCCAAGCTCTACCAAGCAGTTCAGTTTCTGTACGCACTACATCAGCAAAGCGCTAGTAGTAATCACTGTCGGATCAAATTTCTGTGCTTTCCGGAAGGTAATATTTCCCCGAGTTTTGATAAAAAATGTATTTTTCTTCTTGCAAGATCGTTAAGGATGCCATGATCGAGAGAAGTACTGTTTTAAAATCGTGTGCCATTGTTCAATAGTCCGCCATAAGCATTCAAAATTTATTCAGTTTTTATTTTTTTTCACTGGTTCACATAACTCTTATCAACATTATTTAACAGTAGTTCTCTAGATCAATCAAATGTGTAGGTTGTTGAATTTTTTCAATGGTCTATCTTTGAAAACAATACGAAAAAACACCTTCCGGCGAAGTATCTGCACGGCGTACCCCAAAGGCTGTCTCGTGAATACTCTTAACACGAATTTTTTAATTTTTTTGATCCAGAAATTGGCGAAAATTGGTGTTTTGGAAAATTTCCTAAATCGGCTTCAACCTGCTTCTTTTTTGGTCCACATAGATACTAGAGCATAGTACCAATCGAAAATGCCCCTTTATAACATGTCGTGTCTTGAAACTGTGCCCAAATATACCCTCAAACACGCAAAAATATGCATTCCAAAATCAGACCCCATCTTGGTAATCAGCATATTTTGACCGAACTACTTGCCCAAATTACAAAACAAAATATAGAGAATTTACAGAAAAGGCTGTCGAGTACGTCAATTATGGGCAAATATTTTTGGATCAAAATCCTCCAAGGTCACGGGGCATAAAGATCGTCCCCATGTTATTTCTTATGGGAGATTTTTGCCGATGGGACCTAGCTCGAAAAATGTCATGTTTGACAATTTTTTGGGAGGTCATGGTGGCCCCAATAATTAATTGCTAAATTCATTACTAGTTAGCCTGAATGAAATATATTTTTTGAGTTTAGCGGTTAAATACCCCTTTAAGCAGAATTGGGCGTGATCAGGGGTAGAGTGGGTGACCGCTCTGCCCTGAAACTCACGTACATACTGCTGGTTAGAGCAGATGGAGGGTTCGAGAGCTAGTGTAACGGATTCGTTCTCCTCGACGTCTGCTCGGCAGTCCGGGTTCGTGGAGGAACCTATATGACTGTCAAAGTTACACCGTCCTTTTGGATAGGACGTTAAGCTGTTGGTCCTCTTGGTACTTTTCGAAAGGAGTAGGCTACATACCAGTACCGGGTTTCCCCTCCTCCCTTCTGTTCATACTTCATCCTCATAGCCAAAGTGCATCAATATGAGACGTTAAGCAATATCCGATAAATAAATAAATACATAAAATAAATTGTATTATTCTGTTGCAGAGCCCGCTGCTGTAGTAAGCAATCTAATTGATTTGAGCACCGAGGTTGCACCACCAACCATGGCCGCAGAAGTGGAGCACAACTATGTCAACTCTGTTCGAGATGTATTTGATATGCGTAAGGATACACATACAGTTAATTTTATATTCGCCTTAACCTGTAAGATAAAATGCACTAGATCTAGCCAACATTATTGATATACCTATTACTATTAGTTAGGTATTAATTATTACCTTTTATATAATTTGTACTAGTATAGTAGGCCTAGCCTACTGTACTATATTTTATAGAGATGTTCTACAATATTAAATTCGGTAACGGTATCGGTGCCATTTTTCCAATATTGTATTCCGATATCGTTTAAAAAAAAATTATATCGATATTGCAATATCGAATTATTCTCGATAATAGCATTGTTTCATTTTTGCTATAGTTTGTAGTAGACCACAGAGCCGAGCCATCCGCGCATGCACTGCATGCCTTATATTTTGGGGAATAATAATTACTGATTTTATATTTATTTTATAATTATTACTACTTCATTTAGTTCCTGCCAATTATTAGTTTTGTTGCAGATACTAATTTACTTTGAACTTGGCATATTGCGATGCGCGTAGTCTTAAATATGTTGACTAAAGCAGGAGCCAGTCGCGTTGCCTGCTTCAGTAGTGCACGAGGACATAATGTTTGCAGGTTGAAGTGGAAGGCATGCTGCGGTCGTCGGAGCTTTATTTCACGGTGCAAAACACGGTTATGGGTTGACTGGAGCGAGCGAGAGGCTGATTGAGAGAGGGCGACTTATATGGCCCAACGGCGAGATATAAGCTGCGTTGCCAGCGCATGCATCTCCACGGGTCTTGCGGGTTATCCGCACTTGCTGACAGTATGAATTAGCACCAGTGGTTCCCGCTTGACTGGCGCCCTTGTCTCTTGTAGGAAGTATTGTATTTACGAATAATATCATGTGTTGTGTGTTATCAATTAATGTTTAAGTATTAATTTTGTAACTAGGCCTAGTTATGAATAATGCGAGTGAAGGATGCGAGTTATGTAAATTAAAAACTATTCATTTTAGCACATTTACGATTGCAAAACACGCCCAAAGTTGTACTTGAGAAAAGAGCTCTCAAGAAACTATTAAGAAAGAATCCAAAATTAAGTTTACGACTAAGTACGCTTCTCGTCCAGTAGCTAGGGCTACGTAAGAAGTTGCCTTCCCCCCCCAACAAAACCTTTGCTTGACGCATGCATTTGTTGTAAAGAATGATTATTTTTTTTGTATTGCATGCCCACCTTCAAATGTCACGCCTCGCCACTGGTAGACCAATATATGAATATGAAATTGTTCTTTTTTTCGTGCTTGATCTGGGGTGTTATCAATCCACTAGCTTTTCAAGTGAATTTGTCATACTCATATCATGAATAATGCAGACATTTTAGCACATGATGATCAAGAATTTGTGTAAACAAATTACCTACCAGCATACATTCCGCCGATATAGATGCCAAGTAGATTGTCCCTTTACTAAAGTCTCTTAGCAGCACACTTCATAGCAGGGTTTGAGAGGGGGAAAGGTGCGCACGCATTGGCTTTGCTTCAAGAATGCCTAAATGATGCCTTGTATGTTGGCATAAGGTACTTTAGTGAGGACGAGGGTGGCGGAGGAGTGGGAGTGGCAGAAACGTTCACTGCTGACCGCGGCAGGATATTAAATGTTGAGTATGATATTGATAGATAATACTACGTTATTTTGATGTTTCCAATAGGGTTGCCGTTCGATGTGAAAATCGTGATCGATAATCGGAGGCATCGAATCGATTATCATATCGAAATATATCGATATCATAGACCCAAATCGATTATCATATCAAATTCCAAATTGAGCCTAGGAAGCAGAAAAAACGCAAAATTGTAACACTAATACAAGAGATCATTAAGGATTAGAATGTTTAAAATAAAATTGAGGGCTGAATTTCAATTACACAGCCTATATTTTAATACGTCTTGACTTGCATCGGGTGTCACTGTTTACGTGTTCCAACAGTACGCGCATCTAGCGAGCGAGAGATAGTGGCGAGATCTCATCGACATTCGAGCTCACAGCCTTATCTCCTCCCAACCTCCTCGTCGTCGTTCTTTGAATAATAAAAAAAAACTGCCACACTTGACTCATCTTGTTAGGCAGCGTCAGAAGTAATGGCAAATATCTTCTTTGGGTTTGGGACGGAAGAAACATCACGAATTCAATATAATTGGGCAGACTGACGCTAGAGAAGTTCACGCCACAACACGTCGAGCCGTACTGAATACATCGCAAATCGCAATCGGGCCGGGCGATGTTTTCGTATCGCCTTGTATCGCGCTGCGAGCGCATGCGCACTGGCGGCGGTGGGCGTGGCATTATACTTGAGCAGCGATTGGCTACTCCGACAACCAATCGGCGCGTTGATACGACAGCGCGGCATTTTTAAGCATGGTAAACCGCGAAAACATCGATGTCACTATTTAAATCGATAATCATATCATATCATATCAAAATACTTGAATCGATTATCATATCATATTACTGATATCGATAATCGATCGATATTTCGATTATCGACGGCAACCCTAGTTTCCAATGATGCAGGGATATCGCTATAAAAAATATGCTTGATTTTCCCGCGATACTGATATCGTATTGTATTGAATAATCAATATTGTTACACATCTCTAATATTTGATAAAATTAATACATATTGTTAGACTCAATGTTATATCGTTGGATGCTGGTAATCACTTAATATTCTTTATCTGGTTTTGTCCTCTTCCTAGAACCGTTTGGAACAGTGATGCGGGTTGAGTTGCAGAAGGAACCTTGGTTCCACGGGCCTGTTTCCCGACAACATGCAGAGAACCTGTTGGCAAAGGTAGGTTGTATTGTACTATTATACTGTGTAGGTAGTGTATATATATATATAACAGAGCCAGCCCATAACTAATACCCTAATACCTAGGCTACTTGAATATCCTTTTTTGCACACTGAATTAGTAAGAAATAACCCTCAAAATTACTTGGATTTGTAACAAGAAACTTAAAGGGCTCCAAACCTCGTACAATCCGGACTGCTTATCTAACTCTGATTCGGCCTATCATCACTTATGGTATCCCTGCTTGGCATCCGACTTCAAGAGCTAACTTTTCAAAGCTTGAGGCAATTCAAAACCGTGCTACGAAGGCTATTTTTCACCGATCAAGGTTTTATTCAGATAGTGCAACACAGAGGCTACATGCTTGCGACCTTCTTCCATTGAGAATTTCTGCAAAGAAGCAGATGTAAAGTTCCTTCGACAACAAATCACTGGTTCTGCAGATTTGAATCCATTTCATCGCATCACTCTAGACAATAAACCTCGTAGACATAACCCAGGAACTTTGATCATCCCTCCTCGTGCACGAACTTCATCATACCAAAACGGATTCTACTATCGTTCTGCATCGTTATGGAACACTCTACCGGCTGACGTGAAGACTTCCAGACATTTCAATATTGATATTAGGAACCATTTCAAAATTTCTTAATGAGAACGCATTTACATTTTTTAATCAAGTTGTAACATGCTGGAAGTCATCAAATTATGTTTAACCATCATTTGTACACCCTTTACTATCAATTGTTCACCATCATTTAATCACCCTTTTACTAGCTCATTTCATATATGTACCATACCATCACTGTTCACCCTTTACTTTCACCTTTTATAATATTTGTTAATTTATTTTATTGTATTTTTATTTTATAATGTGGTTTTAAGAGGTATAACTTAGGCATAGTAAGTTCTAGACAGATTGTGACTGGGGCCTTATGGCCCTTTTCTAACTTTCTATGGAGTTGTGCAGCTTAATATAAGATTATGTGTACGATTTCAAAATAAATAATACTAATTATTAATAATAATACTACATGATAAAAATTCCAAGTGAATGGAAAAGTATCAGTAGACACAAGATGATTCTCCCATCTTGTGGATGTATCACTATTAACTACTTCTTGTGCTACCACTACCACCTTACAAATGAAGTGATGCTAAATCTGTAGAGGTAGTGAGAAATATTGATATAAAAACCCAAATTTCGCGTTTTTTGCGATTTCATTTAAATGGTCAAAAACATACTATCTTAAAAAAATTAAATCAATTTTTTTTATATCAAAATGCGTTTTGACCAGTTTTATACAATTTCGTTTGTTATTTTGGGATATACCAGTCCACAAGATTTCGCGAATCTCGCGTTTTAAAAATGTGTTTTTTCCATCTCTAAATGATGTAATTCGTCAACAATATTACATTTTAGGCAATAAAATGGATTTTAAAAAAAAATCGTGAATTTTGTTATCACCATTTTTCACTACCTCTATAAATCTGTACTATGTATGTAGGTAGTATAGTGTTGCCATTTGTCCCGAAAAATCTGGATTGTCCCGATTTTGAACTCTGTATTTTTCGTGTAACGGAAATTTGGGAATGTCCCGATTTTCAAATCCTAGTCCTACTCATACTTGTAATTGTTTCAAAACCGTTGTTTTTGAAAGAAGGACTGTTCAAATGTGGCGCGCCGCTCTTCAAGTCTTCACCGCTCAGGTCACGTGTCTATTGGCTGTCCAGTGCAGCGGTGTCTAGCTCAGCGAGCACAGTGCGTTTCTGGTTTTTTGCACCGTCGCGTCAGTCAAGGGCATTTGTCGATAGAGTATGTGTTGTGAGCTGTCCGCTACGACTGCGAGTGTGACGAGGCAATGCCGACGCCTAAACGAAAAACTCAATAGGGAACCTAAGTTGCGTGCGCGGGAGAAATTTGGGATCACACTTGATCACAAGGCATAGGAAAATAACCCGTCTTCGAACTTTGCGCTACCGTATCTCCCGAATGAGACCAAAATAAGACATTTCAAACACACTACGAGAACACTTCATGTTTTCACTACGTATGACAGTCAACAGATTTTGGACAACTTATACCAAATTTAAATGAGAGCAAGTTTAATAAGTATATGTAATTGCAGTGTTGCCCCTTCTGCTGCGAAAAAATAGAAAGAGAACGCGTCGCCACGCAGCAGAGAGAGATGAGAGTACTCGCGCCTGCGCACGAAGGTATAGGCGCATTGTTGAATGCCATGGTCAGTCTAGGGGGGTGAGGGGGGAGTGTGCTGATCGCATGAATGTGGCATCGCGGCCTTGTCATCAAAACTCGATGTTGCCTGCCTCACACATACCCCCCTCACCCCCCTAGACGAGGATGCTCCATGACATTCAACAATGCGCCTATACCTTCGTGCACAGGCGCAAGTACTCTCATCTCTCTCTGCTGCGTGGTGACGCGTTCTCTTTCTATTTTTTTGCAGCAGACTGGGCAACACTGCAATTACACTTTTAAACTTGCTCTCATTTAAATTTGGTATAAGTTGTCGAAAATCTGTCGACTGTTATACGTAGTAAAATCATGAAGTATTCTCGTAGTGTGTTTGAAATGTCTTATTTTGGTCTCAGTCGGGAGATACGGTAGCGCAAAGTTCGAAGACGGGTTATTTTCCTATGCCTTGTGATCAAGTGTGATCCCAAATTTCTCCCGCGCACGCAACTTAGGTTCCCTATACAAGGTTGAATATGAAAAAGAATTTCCATCATTCAAGAGAGGACGAGATGACTTTGAAGGCCATTGTTCATTATGCAAGTAAGATCAGATAATAGGGATGAATGGCACAAACAACCAAGCCAAATGAAATGGAAATCTTTTTTCAAAATAGCCTAAGCACAGAACAGACTACTGAGCTACTGAAAATTTCACAATTTTACTTTTTTTCCAGACCACAATGCTAATGTAGAAAGAATTTTTTCGCTGATGAACTGTCAGTGGGCAGATGAAAAAAACCGACTTCTCATTAGTTCTGTAAGGTCAATCCTCCTTGTGCAATATAATTTTAAGGGTGTCAATTGCTCAGGGTTTTATGATTATGTGTGAAAAGTAATTCCAAGTACATAGTTGGCTGGAATAAGTTCCTCACAAAAATATGACTGGGGTAAGAAAAAAGGTGATGAAGCTAATAATCAGTAATCAGCTTGATGACAGGCCTATGGAAACGGAAGTTACTGAATAGAATAAATTGTTTTTATGTTTAAAAATGAATTGAACACTGTAGTATGTTTTAAACTTGATGGTACCTCTAGTTCCTAGTACCCAACCCATCACCTAAATGTGATGAAATTGTGTTTTCTATCATCACTACAAACATGAAAATGTTTAATGCTTAAACGTTGTTTTCTGGGTACTTACGTTGAAAAAGTCCCCCAAAAATTTTCAGAATCCGGTGGCTGGGGCTTCGCCCCACACCCCTTGCTGTCTCCTCAATTCCTACAAATGTTCCGAATTTTAATCTGGGGAATATGGCAACCCTATGTTTATTGCACAATTGACGCCAATGTAGCTCACGTAAAAGGGCACCTCTATTAACATTCATCCTTAATTGGATCAAGGATTACCGTTTGGTTGAAGAATACATTTAATTAATTTCGGGCGTAAGGTTGGAATATGGCGAGTGGGTGGGGGGGGGGGAAGGGGACAACTAAATTACACTTTAAGCTTGAATTTTTATATTGTCGTCAAAGTTGCATTACATGTAGTCTGCACTAGTGGTGGACAGGATGGGGGATGGCCCGTAATAATCAATCACTTCCACTCTTGATAGGCCAGCTGTGGACATATCGGTTATGTTATCTGTTTCTCGCTCAATCATTAGTATTATTATCATAGTAGTTAAGTCTTGTCACTAGTGTGGACATGGATGTGGATGGCCCGTAATAATCAATCAACATTCCACTCGTTGATGTGCCAGCTGTGGACATAATCGAGTTAATGTTATCTGCTTCTCGCTCAATCATTAGTATTACGTTTTTGATATTTATCTGATCCGTGGATAAGTTCGTCACACGCCTTGTGTGCGAGGGAGAAACGAGCAAGCTGACACCTGTGACTTTGTCGGCGGCGGGTAGTGGCCACGTCAATGTTTACAATTATGACAAAGGAGAGTGCCAGCGAGCTCTCGCTGACAGCAGGCTGGTACATTTATTGATAAAAAATGGGATGCGAGGTTGCAAGCGCAAAGTTTGAAAAATGCAACATTTTCACAAAAAGCAGGACAAAAGTGCGTTCCGCCGGGAAGTGTGGCGGGACACGTGACACATAGCTCAAAATCGGTAACTGTCTCGCCAAAAGCGGGACGTCTGGGCACCCTACTCTAAATACGAATTTATTTATGTATTTATTTTAAGTAAATAATAATGTTAATAAGAATTAATTTAATTAAACGAGAAAGCGAAGCGACTGAGTGTCTCCATTCAACTCAAACGGCGCTTATTCTACGAGTCTGTGTGTGGGTCTGTCTGTACGTCAAAAATCAGCCAAATCACTGAACAGATTGGGCTGAAATTTTAAACAGACCTCCGGTACGAGTTTACTGAGAACTCAAAATCTGTTAGATCCATTGCGATTTATACCTACAATAAATAAAAATGTGATTTTTAAAAATATCGAAAGCATTTGTTTAGATTTTTCATATGTAAAAAAGGCCACAGCCTGCAATATACTAACTAGGAAAACGCCAAAATTGTTGTTAAACGAATGAGTGAGCCATAGTATAATACCTGGTATCATTCCCCATACTGGGCTAGATCCAGCCTTAGGTATATGGGAGGAAAGGGGATGTTCCCGGGTACTCAACGCTTAGCTCACTCACTCGTTTAACAACGACTTTAGCGTTTCCCTAGTATTTATCAAGTGCTCGAGCACCAAAAAAATATTTAATTTAAAATGGTTTAGTCCTACTAGTAAGAGAAAAGAAACAAATAAGCAATTGGTGAAAAGATGAAGAGAATCAAAGATAATGTGCAGTAGTTATTTATTGAGTGTAATGTCTGTTGTAGGACGGTGACTTCTTGGTGCGCGAGTCCCAGGGCTCATGGGGTCAGTACGTACTGACCGGCATGCAAGGTGGGACCAAGAAACACTTGCTGCTCGTTGATCCCGAGGGCGTAGTTCGAACCAAGGACCGCATGTTCGAGAGTGTGTCTCACCTCATCAACTACCATTGCACTAACCAGCTGCCCATCATCTCGGCGGAGAGTGCGTTGGTTCTTCGCAACCCTGTGCATCGTTAGGAGCTAGAGAGAATTGATTGTCACTCGTTCCACTCAGCTCTGTGATAGGGGCATGCTGTTCAATGAGCTGGTAGCTGGCAACAAAGAACAATATGAATCTAGTTGTATAAGCAGCCAATACCTTACAGAGTACACGATGCACAACGCACATTTGAGTTATTTCTAGGTGAGTAGTAGTACCATACTATAGAGCTTGTGTTCTTGTTGCCATTTTAATTTAATTCATTACTTACTTAGATTCAATCACAAAGTATAGTAAATTGAATTTAGAAACAGGAGTTTTTTTGGTATGGTTATCAATTCTCATTTTATTTTATGGATATCACTGTTATACATACTTGCCATCATTGAACCATTATGAACTAACGAGATTTCACGTCTCTTATCCTTATGTAGTATGTACTGTTGTGGAACGTTTTCAATTGTTGTTGCAAATGCAACCTGTGGACGAAGAATGTGTTCAAAACTTGCAGAAGCATCTGCCTTGCGTCAGATGTTGCTGTCAATTAAGAATTTAAGAAAACAGGGTGAGCATTAAGGTTATTGTGCTTTAACATGCCTTACTAACTTGACCATTATAATTGCATAATATTAGTCAATGAAATGCATAATATTGGTTGATAAATGTACAGCCGCGATCAGATGTAAATCAAGGGATCTAAACGATATCGACCTCTTCGTGAATATTCGATAGGGATTACATTACATAAGTTCCCCGGGTATCGAAATGTACCCGGAGCCATTTTTAGGACCTGGCTTTTTCGAGACCGTTTTTAGGCTGAATCGACGACTGTTTATTTTACGCGCTACTTTGTATTTCCTGCGGCGCGGGGACACTGCCAGCGGCAGCAGAGTCGCTTCTTTACCCTCACTCTTCGTCGGGGAAGGGAGGGGAAGTTGCGCGCGCAGTTGGCGAGACAGCGCACATACGTAGCAACTGGTAGAGATAGCGCTTCCCAGTCTGAAAAGAGAGGGGAAGGTGTGTGCGCAGTTGGCGGGACGGCGCACATACGTAGCAACCGGTAGAGATAGCGCTTCCCAATCGGGGAAGGGAGTGGAAGGTGCGCGCGCAGTTGGCGAGTTCGTCTCGTCGTCGTCTTGTCACAGTTACATTACCATCTTGCTCGGCTTACTCGTTCCTAGTTGTCCGCTGTTCGTCTTAAAACTGTGTTGACATTTGTTGTCTATTCATTAATTAATTCAGCAGTGACCTTCAAATTTACTTGAAGTATGAAAATAACATATTTCTAAACATCGTGACGTTTTACAACCCCCCCCCCCCTTCCATTATCCGGGTACCCGGGTAATACGGGAGCTGGAACCGGTTCCGAATTTTACTACCCGATGTCATCTCTAATATTTGGTTTGTTTTTGTATCGTTGTTCGTACAGAGCCATTACTCTATGACGTCATCTCACAGCTACCAGTATTTTACTTTAGCATTTGGCCTGTTAGGACTTTTAATACATTTTATATTACATACATACATTTCATACATTACATACATTTACAACTAGGACCACGCTCAGTTGGACGCGTTGTCGCGCGAGCACCGGTACGTGCAACACGACCCGGGTACGACATGCCCATAATTTTACATACCAATAAGTCTTTAAGGTCTTGACCAATTTAGCTGAAAATTTGTAAAATAGGAGAGAATGGATAAAATCCACCGCCATCTAGTGGACCTTGACATCATTTCTTTGGGAAAACTATTTTAGTCTTGATTTCTTCTAGGTGGCAGTACATAGTGATCAGAATTATTCTTGTGCGACTTTTCGTTGCCATGTTAACGTTACTTTTGATAAAATGTAATTTCTGTCTACACTACTTATCGGATCAAAGTAAAATTAAGATATTCGTGACCGGACGGACATTCTAAATGATTTGGCTACCTCAGATTTTGTCGCCGTTTAGTTTTTAAAAAAAACTTTAGATTAACTTTAATGTAACTTTATTACTTTTGAACGATTTTGCCACAAAACTAATGGCATTCAATCGGGAACGAAACTTGCGGATGGTCAAAATTTCAACTCGATCCGAGCCTCCGTTTGACCGCTATCATGAGCCAAAAAAGCTGTGCGACTTTCCGTTGCCATGGTAACGGGACTTTGTTATAATGTAATTTCCATCTACACTACTTATCGGATCAAAATAAAAATAACATATTCGTGATCGGACGGACATTCTAAATGATTTGGCCACCTCAGATTTTGTCGCCGTTTAGTTTGAAAAAAAAACTTTCGTTTAACTTTAATGTAACTTTTTAACTTTTTGAACGATTTTGCCACAAAACTATACAGCAACCCGCCTAGGTGGTATGTACATGTGTGCAAAATTTCAAGTCGATCAGAGAAACGGTGCGACCTGTATCGAAGCAGTAACAGAAAAAAAAAAAAAAAAAAAAACAGACATTCGAGCCATAAGAGTCAAGTGGAGACGCTCGCTACGCTCGCTCAATAATTACAAAAATGTTTGCATATTTATTTATGGATTCACCAAACACTGCATAACCTTAGTGCAGGCTTATTTCTAGTGTAGGAATAAATTAGGGACAGATTTTCTAGTGACATAAATAGGGCAAGCTGTCCACACCTTGCCCATCCGCTGGGTGCTAGCTTAGTGTGACTTTCAAGGTGCCTTTCAGAACAAATCCATAATTTGCCGAGTGAGGGTCGGTGGTGTCGTTAAAAGATTACCCTTGATTTACTTCTGACGCCTAGTGTACATAAGTAGGCCTATCTATTGGTGTTGTAGATAGAATAAATAATAATACTAGTAATATCCGTATGTATCTGTCATACTAAAAGTCTATAATATGATTAATATGATTTACTAGTTTCTAAGTATTGTCTTATAATAATGGCCACAAGTTGGCTTGAGCTTAAAAACTGTTATTCATTTATTCTTCTTCTTTGCTATCCTTTTATGTAGACCTTGTGTATTAGTGGTAAAATATATGAGAAGGATGGAAAGGGAATATAATACACTTCGGGTGTGTGATTTGTGATTTTAAGGTTTGAATCGAATAGCGAATAGTTGATGATTGAAAGTTTAAATAATCATATATATTTTCCCGTATAGTGTAATGAATACCATATTTACGCCTACTCGATTGTAGGTCGCACATAAATTGAAAGGCATAAAATGAGTGCAAGCCACTTCCACTTAGCAAGAACATTTTAAAACCTGTTTTATCGATTTTAAATACTATATGTGGGTAACAGTGATCCTAAACTTGATTTGTACACCCCTGACCTTGCAAAAAAAGTACAAAATGCTGTAAAATTTCATAGCCCTAGCTAGATTGCAACAGGTGAAGAAACATTTGCCAAACAAGGCATGGTGGAGGTGCCGGGTCTGATTTGAAACTTTTATACAAACTAAACTAGGTACTATTTGAAAAGCTTATGAATTATGATGCATTGATTGATATTTGATTGGAAATAATGTTATGATTATCTCGTGATTTGAAGTTGATTTTGAACTTTGTTTACTGTACAAGTAACTACAACCATGTGCAAATCAAGTTCCGTAGGTCAACTGTGTTCCCTCAGAAAAATAGTCCTGCTTTTGTTATGTCTCGCTCATTATTTAATATTTAGTAGACGGCCTACCTATTCTCAATAGCTAAATTAGAGACACATTATCTTGTATCATAGTAAAGTACAGAAAGAACATTCAATCATTGTTATGGTAAACCAAGGATTGCATGCTGGGATGCTGCATACATGTATAAAATGTGTGTCAATTTGGATTCAAAATTTGAATTGAATAGTATGGTATAATTGATTGATATAATTTCAAATATTCGCACACCCCTGAACTATGTACGTACACCCTAATCAAGAACTGAATGAGTCAGCATAGTGAAGACTGAAGAGATGGTGGAGTTGTTATCAAGAGACCTGCAGAAATAAAGCAAGCTTGAAGAATTAGGGTCTTGTTCATGCTTGGAATTGTAATGTTGCCAAGACTGCTCTGCCAGAATATTCAACAGTGGCGTGATAGGCCTATGTATTGTAATTTAGAGTGTGCAAATTTAGTTTCTTTGCAAATATTATTATTTTAGCAATGTCCTTGAAGATTAGAAGACGGGCTATGAATTCCATTTTCTAAGTGTGTTTTGAATGTTAAATGTCTCCGAATCATTGTCATACTCATAAGCTATGTTTTTCATGTTTGTCTAAGAGACGTGTAATTGATACCAACATAAGAAACAAATTTGATTAAAGAGTAGGCCTACATCTACAATGGTGTACCAACCCTAGTACGTAGGGACATAAATAATAAATGATTTTGTAACATTTTTACACAAACAAATATTTTTACCTTCAGGATGTATTTTTTAAAACAATAGTAAAATGTTGCATTCTATTAAACATGTGATTCACCTTATTTATGTATGCTGGTTTGGAACATGGCTATCAGGTGAAACATAGTTGATTAGTAATCATTTATTATAAAACAGAACTGCTGCGAAAAAATTACGAGACATTGAAACACAAATTGTAATAACTATTTTACGTATTACTATATTTAAAAATAATTAAAAGAAAAAGAATGTCCATATTATCCTATTTTTAATGTACCAGTGCTGCATATATTGTAGACCTACCCTAATTTGTGTGATAATTTTAATTTAGCATTTTTTATGACTTGTAACGTAACGATAGTACATTTTCTTTCATCCCTTGGCATCCAGTCACTTTGTGATGTTTCTTATTTGATATCTGAATGTTATTTTATGTCATTTGAAGTAGACAACATTTTAAATCAAGAACTGTTGCCAACCTTTTGATTTTTCAGATTGTTATGGATGACTATATTTGTTTATTAATACCAGAACTTGTTGTACAGGTTGTTGTCTGTCTGATGGTACACAAAGATCTCTTTTCATAAATAATAATAATAATAATAATAATAATAATAATAATGTACTATTATAGTAAATGAATCAAACTAGCAATTTTGATTTTTGTTGTTGTACAGTACTACTTTTTTTCATAGTATGTGCAATGATGATGACCAACCAATCATTCCTTTCCAACGGAAGATTACAACATTAAATTAAACATCTATTATCTATACTTTTTGTCGGGGTTTTTTTTCTGAGAAAATAGATAGCGGCACACCGATTTAAAAGCCTTATGAGGTGGCGCGGGATAACAAGGGGTCTGCCAGGGATAATTATTGCACCACAGGCTGACGTTTTTAAGGTAGGCCTACTGCATTATTTTTGTTGACCTAAAACATGATTTAAGGTGAATTTGTAGCAGAAATAACTTGGAAATACAGTATATCTACAGCGTATGATGCATTGATATTAAATTAAAAATAAATTGAACATTATCTGATGATTGGAAGTGGAATTTTTGATTTGTTTACTGTATTTGGGGTTCCAGTACTGCGTTCCTCCACAAAAGTAGCCCTGCTTCTTGTTACGTCATTCTTTAGTAATATTGTCAATAAAGCTATTAGACACACATTATCTTGTATCATTGTACGGAACAGAAATAACATTCAGTCACTGTTATAGTAAACCAGTGATCGCATTCTGTGAGTATAAATAATGTGTGTCATTGGTCCTATGTAGACTGCTGCAAAAAATGTTCCTGCTATCCTTGGGTCCAAGTTTTGTAGACACTTGTTCTTTCCACTGTCTATTTTGGTAAGATTATTCAATAACTCCGGGTTACCAGGGTTATTACAGTATTTATGTAGTACCAGTACATATAAAACTTGTTGCCACCCTTATTATGGTAGGTCTGATTATGAATCTCACTGTTCATGGCAATGTGCTATGAGTGTGCTATGAGTAGGCCTACTATAATTAAAATATGTAGTGAACTTCCTGTAGGCCTATTGCATTTATAAGATTATAACCAACATTGTTTTTAGCAGAGGAAATGATTGTTTATTACTTACTAGATGTTATTTTAATTTATGGGGATTCTTATTACCCAAATTACACAATGCATTTTACCAAGTATTAGTGTTGCATTCATTATCCTATTATGCATAATAATTAATAATTGTTAGTAGTTACAATAATTTGAATATATACCCTTATATTTTTATGTAGGAGTAAAATGTTAAAATATAATTAACTATAATGTACATACATTTTAAATGTGAATTGTTTTATATTATGAAATAAACAATTATTTTGCCATTTATGCATTTGCAATTTAATTGTATGCCTCATGAGTGTACCTTCATATTAATCATCATCATCATTATCCATCGCCGCTCCCTACTTCTGGCAGGGTCAGCTTGGGTTTCGCAACCAAATTCTTCCACTTCTTTCTATCCTCCCACAGTCGTGTCTCTGCTACATGCTCCCAGCTCTCTCCTCTAGTATGTAGGTCTCTTGCTATGGTCTCCTTCCATCTCTTCCTCGGTCTCCCCGTCTTCTTCTTCCTTTAATCCTTTTCTCATACATTCTCCTGGGCATCCTCTCTTCCGTCATTCGTTTCATATGCCCAAACCATCTCAGCCGTGTCCTTCCCATCCTGTAACCTAACTTGTCCACCCCAAGCATCTTTCTGATATTTGTTCAAATCCTTCAAATATTTTAATTTTAGTCTTTGATATGAATAAACTTATACAGTTCCAACAGTAATAAGAAATAACAAATACACAAAACCATTATTAAATATTAAATATTAATTTCAAATTCAAAACATCTATCGAGGTCTTGTCTAGCAACGAGGTCCAGGGTATGAGTGAGCAATCATATGCCCCGACCAGGACTAGAACCCGGGTCTGTCTCAGTCAGCCGTGTGAGCTTGCCCTGACAATCACTACAGCCCACACACTTGACGCGCGCGGCTTCGAGTGACTTGGGAGCCGGACCTTGAGCATTGTTCTTATCATGGATACAGCTGGGTAGGTTGTAGCCACCACACGTGTCTTCTCAAGAGTGCGGCGTGGCTCAGCGATAGTACGCGACACACACACACATTTCAAGCTTGTACAAATTACTACGCCTAAGTAATTACGCGATTTGATTTTCATTTTGATTTTCCCCGGTCCCTATTGCCCGGTTTTGGTTTTGAAAGCTTAAGTGATTGCGCATGAGAGACATCTAAGTGTGGCCCAAGTTTCAAAGTTCTAAGATGAACCGTTTACTCCGTATAGTGTTTTATTCATAAGAGTACGGAATTTCCTAGCTTTTGATAATTTTGATGTTTTCCTGTACCCGTTACCCAATTTTGCTTTCCGTATTCAAAAGTGATAAAGAATGATAGATATCAAAGTGAATTCCACCTTTGAAACTTCTCAGTTGTTACGTTTTCTTTGAATGATTAATTTTTAAAGCTCAGATATGTTTTTTGTCATTTTTGGGCCCATGGTCCTCCCCAAATTTAGCCCCTTGTGTTTTGGAAGCTAGATATTTATAATGGGAAAGAGCATGTTACATTTCAAGTTTGTACAAATTACAACGCCTTAGTAATTACGTGTTTTGATTATCATCCAAATTTTGATTTTCTCCGGTCCCTGTAACCCGATTTTGGTTTTGAAAGCAAAAGGCACTGCGTCTGAGGTACATCTAAGTGTGGTCCAAGTTTCATTGTTCTAAGATTTACTGTTTTCTCTGTAGGGCTTAATATAGTTCCGCGGAGAATTAGGTAGCTGTAGCTATAGCTAATTAGCTAGCCAGCCTGCCTGCCGGAAGGTTTTCGACGATTTTGAGACACTTTTTTAACACATACCGGGTTATCGGATCGGGTTGATTTTTTTCTTTGGTAGGTCATGGACCACATATCAGGTCATATACCGAGTTTGAAGATTGTAAATTTTTCGGGGCGGCGTGTGCAGATAGCTGAAAACCCAACTCGGGTAGCTGTATACAGGGCCGCGAGTTCGTCGTCGCCTAAGCAGTCGCACGCGCTTGGCTGCGGGCGACGACCGTCACCCTAGATGAAATGCTATATTAATTACGACTGTGAAAGGAACACGATGGGTAGAAATTATTTTATTTTTTAAATAAAAATGTAGGCAATTACTGTCCAATTTCTTTCATTCTTTCCCTCACTGTTGAGTCAACACTTATTGTGCTGGTAATTTTACCAATTTATACGTCCAAACGGAATAATTCGTAGAGGAGATGATAACTCAAAATTCAACTTCTTTGCTTCAGAAAAATTGAAAAAATCTTCCATCCACGTTGATTCTTCCCTTGGTAGGCCGTATTATAAAAACTTGTTGAAGTGGAAATTTGCCGTGTGTGCATACCAAAAAATATAGAATCAAGTGTTGAATGTTTTTATATAAATAATGTCTCCTGCGCAAATAAGAAAAATGACCTTACAAGTTTTCATTTGCGATAATGATTCACTCCTTTCGTTTTTAATATAGAACATGATTTAGCTTTTTGTATTATACATTCACCCCATTTTAAAAACTTGCGTTTTAAGTTTCGGTTCACTTTAAACTTAATATTCGCCACCTAAAAACTTGCGTTCTAAATTTAAGTGAACATGCAATGTTGAACTAAAAAAAATCCCCAAACATAATTGGATGAGCGAAGCGAAAACTTCAATTTCACCGACCCCCCAAAAAATTTAGTTCGGGTGTTTTTTTTTTTTTTCTGTTTGTCTGTCTGTTTGTTCGCTCTCTACCGGGCAAACGGCATATGCGATCTTGATGAAAATTGGAGGGGACCTTTGTTTTCTCTGAACTTAGACTTGCCACGTTTTTGGGTACAATCGAAGAAATATTTCTCATGAATATCGTACTTTTACGATTTTTTTCAATTTTTAGTACGATATTTTCGTGACATTTGGACCGATTCTGACCAAACGGGTGGGGCTTCAACGTTCATATTTCACATGCACATTAAGGTAACGGTGATGTATTGACGTTTGAAAGAAAAAGTTGAAAAAGTTAGCCAGAATCTACAGAAATAAAGGTTTTAATTTCAGTTTTTTGAGGTGTTAAATATTAAAACCTTTATTTCTATAGATTCTGGCTAACTTTTTCAACTTTTTCTTTCAAAAGTCAATACATCACCCTTACCTTAATGTCCATGTAAAATATGAACGTTGTAGCCTCACCCGTTTGGTCAGAATCCGCCCAAATAGCACGAAAATATAGATAGATTTTAGACCCTTCTCACAGCCTTGTATGAAAACTTCACAGGAGATTTTATTCCTTACTCACAGCCTTGTTACAAACAATCAAAGATCCAACAGACCTAATGATTGCTTTGCATGGGCCGTGTTAATATGTTGTTATTATTTTAAATTAATATTAACATTTTATAATTAAATAGCTCATCCATCAACGCGACTAAAAAAAGCGTTTGCGAAGCTTCCTATAGTATTATTTGCTGGTAATGGTTCAGCTTCTGTAGCACATTATGCAATTTTCTCATAATGATTAATTCCAGGGAAATTATTGGATGAGAGAAGTGAAGACTTCAATTTCACTGACACCCCAAAAAAATTAGCTCGGGTGTTTTTTTTTTTTTTTATATTTTTTCTGTTTGTTCGCTATCTACCGGGCAAACGGCAAATGCGATCTTGATAAAAATTGGAGGGAATCTTCGAAATCTCTGAACTTAGAGCTGCCACGTTTTTGGGTACAATCGGAGAAATATTTCTCGTGAATATCGTACTTTTACGATTTTTCGATTTTTAGTGCGATATTTTCGTGACATTCGGGCCGATTCTGACCAGACGGGTGAGGCTACAACGTTAATTTTTTACATGGACATTAAGGTTATGGTGATGTAGTACCCTGTGAAAAAAAGTTGAAAAAGGAAGACAGAATCCATAGAATAAAAGTTTTAATATGAGTTTTTTTTTTGTGGTTTATAATAACAATTAACAAGAAACAATAGAAACTTACCAACAATCACCTACAATGCATTCAAAAAGAACTTGCAAAGGTAAAGTGGTCCCACGCAAACTAAAAACTTAAAAAAAGCTCTTCCATCAACGCGACTAAAAAAAGCGTTCGCGAAGCGGCCTATTAAAACTCAAATTTATATTACAACGTTTGTATCCAATTAATTCGTATACCATGCCATGCCATGCACTGCTCTGGGGGACTGGATTCGATCCCCGAGAGAAGCAAAGCGTGTTGTTAGACAAGGGAGCGAAGCGACTGAGGAAACCATTCAAGAAAATCGTCTCTTCCGACGCTTCCGTGATTCTGTTTGTCTGTCTTTGTGTACATCGAAAATCAGCCGAATCGCTGAACAGATTGCGCTGAAATTTTAAACAGACATCCGGTACGAGTTTACTGAGAACTTCTAACAAAATCAGTTAGATCCATTGCGATTTCAGCCTACAAGAAATAATAAATTGAAATATAGGCTGCTATGTGTAGGAATTATTTTAACAACAATGGTTTTGTTTTTGAAAAAATATTTTTTGTTTGTTATTTGTCTGGCTGTGAAATGCAGTGCCCAAGGTGTATCGAATCTTGCACGCTCAAGGTATCCCCAAATTCCTTGCAACATTTACACGTATTTCGTACTGGCTATATTTTCTATAGTAGGCCTATTGTCACAGATGATAGACTACACTGCGTTATATGCATTTCAAAACATGTTTATTAATTTTAAAAATACAATCCAGAAATTACAATATCTCTCCCGACCATGGGATTGAACCCAGGTCTCCCACATTTCGGGTATAACGGCGCCTTAGCCAACTAAACTAGGAAAACGCCAAAGTCGTTGTTAGACGAGTGAGCGAGTTATGTGTTGAGTACCCGGGAACATTTGCATTTAAGTATGATAATTATATTGGTATAAATATTAGTTTTTTTTAGTTTAATTAGTATAAGGGCGCGTCAACTGTAAGACCATAAACCGCCACTCTAGCATATGATAGGTTAGGGTGGAAAGACCAACGCTGTCCAGATCCAGTCTTAGGTATAGGGGGAGAAAAGGGAATGTTCCCGGGTACTCAACACATGGCTCACTCACTCGTCTCACAACGACTTCGGCGTTTTTCTAGCAACAATATCGTTCTAGGTTGTGTAATGTGTTGTTGGTTTGCTTCAAGTGGCTGTGTTTTCTCACTCGACAACAGCTGTTAACGACTCTGTGATAAGATTCAAGGATTGTTCTCTATTCTGATTGCAGGTGGTTGATATCATCATGATAGCACCATACTTTGTAGGAGCATTCATTACTTTGCTGTCACCTTATACGATAAATCCGTAGACACCCAGGACATTGTGTGATTCACTTGTGGTTTGACGCCTTTTCTTGCTTTAGGCCTACTGGGGCATCGCGATCGCTATTTTAGGCCCTTTGATTTATTAGGTTTTTTGCAATTAAAATTTGCAGGCAGGACCATCAATCTCTTTATAATAACAACCAACAATACAGGACACAGACGAACAAGTCTGCATTGGCAATACTGAATGACACCAATTGTACAGTTGTACTGTTTTTAATACACTTGACTTGGCTGGATCACACACATAATCTTTATTACAGACGCGTCAAAACATCACAGAGCTATGTTTATAGATTTGAAAGGTTCCATGAAAATTGAGGAAACTTTTTGATACAATTATTGGATGAGCGAAGCGAAGACTTCAATTTCACTGACCCATATAAAAAAATTTGCTCCGATGTTTTTTTCCTCTCTCTGTCTTGTTTGTTGGCACTCTACCGGGCAAACGGCATATACGATCTTGATGAAAATTGGAGGGACCAACTTAGACATGCCACGTTTTTTGGTATAATCGAAGAAATATTTTTAAATATTTCGATTTTTAACTTAATGCGATATTTTCGTGATATTTGGGCCGATTCTGACCAAACGGGTGGGGCTACAACGTTCATATTTCACATTGACATGAAAGGTGATTGTGATGTATTGCCTTTGGTAAGAAGTTGCGTCAGAATTCATAGAAATAACGGTTTTAATATGAGTTTTTGAGGTATATAATAACAATTTACAAGTAACAATAGACAATCATCTACAATGCCTTCAAAAATCACTTGCAAAAGTGAAGAGATCCCACGCAAACTAAAAACTTACAAAAAAACTCATCCATCAACGCGACCGAAAAAAAGGCCTAGTGAATAGAAATATTTATTCGATTGCACCAAAAAAGTGTTTCGTGCAAGTTTACGATTTCGAAGTTTCCCTGAAACTTTCATCTGGATCGGACTCGGGGTAGCCGTTTATCCGGTAGAGAGAAACAAAACCAACAAGCTCTATGTTTGTGTCTTCGCTGCAATCATCATTCATCATCATACCAAATCCCAATCGTCATTCAATCGCTCTTCGCTCTTCTGTCCTTTCGTCCGTCCGTCTGTAAGTGCGCGTGCCATGTCTCATTGGATAAGCGTAGCGAGCGAAGCGAAGATTCCATTTCACTACACTGGAAAAAAAATTCGGAGTGTTTTTCTTTTTTTCTTTTTTTCTGTTTGTATTTTTGTGTGTCTGTTAACACGATTCCGGCTAAACCGATGCTCCAATTGCGATGAAATTTTCTAGAGACCTTCGAAATCTCTGAACTAAGAACTGCCACGTTTTTGAACGCAATCAAAAAATTATTTCTCATGAAAATCGCAATTTTACGATTTTTTTCGATTTTAAAATTTCTTAAACTTAGGCCTATAACACCTACATGCTTTATCTGAATGTAATGATTTTTTCACAGAACCTTAATTTTAGGAAATTATGCTAAAAAAAAATTATGCCTGTGAAATTTGAGCGCAATCGAAAAACTATTTTTAATGAAAATCAAAATTTTATGTTTTTTTTTTCTTTTTTAAAACAATCCTTTGACTTATAACACCTACATGCTTTATCCTATTGTTCTGAATTTTTCACAGAACCTTAATTTTATGAATTAATATATTCGTGTAAAATTTGTGGGCAATCGAATAATTATTTCTTATGGAAATTTCAATGTTACGATTTTTTCCTTTTTTTAAATTACGATTTATTAAAAAAATTTAAAATTTCAGTTAATTTTTCATTTATTTTAATTTAATTTCAAACAACAAACACAACAACAAACAAACAAACAATTTTCAACTCAGTAATGATTTTTTCACAGAACAACAGAAAATCCGCATAACACATGGCAGCTCAATGCACCAATTACGCTCATCCAACAACGCGCCTGAAAAAGGGTTCGCTTCGTAGTTATGTAGTTATATAAAATCCGAACACCACGTCCGCTTAACATGCTCTTTTTGTTGACATTATACCCCTCATCAAGGATGATACAGATTTTGTTGTTGACCCTGAGAGTAACGTGGGGGGGGGGGGGGTGACCAGCCCCCCAGGAAGTTAATCGAATGAAAAAGAAAATAGGTACGTGGAACATTTTTCAATGATAGGCTTTGTCTTAACAACCCGACGCCGCCACCAAATGATCAACACACGGCTAATTATTAAAAGCACTTCGTTTCTGTCCAACCGTCCTTCTGTCTGTCTGTCTGTCTGTCTGTCTGTCTGTCTGTCTGTCTGTCTGTCTGTCTGTATGTTGTCTGTCTGTCCGTCCGTCCGTCCGTCCGTCCGTCCCTCCGTCCGTCCGTCCGTCCGTCCGTCCGTCCGTCCGTCGTTGTCTGTCTGTCTGTCTGTCGTCTGTCTGCTCTGTCTGTTCTGTCTGTCTGTCTGTCTTGTCTGTCTGTCTGTCTGTCTGTCACCTCTCACACGCTAACAACCGGGAACGACCTCCGATTGGCCTGCGTTGTTTTATTGTCATTGCTCTTCAACACTACAAGGATGATAAGGAATGCTTCTGACGACCCTGGGGGTCAGGGGGCGGGGACTCATCAACTAAACTTTTTATCTAAATACCCGGCACCTCCACCAATAACGAGAATTCACCTCACGGACTCAACATATTTTGTGTTTTATAATATGTTTAATAATTGGGTGAGCGTAACGAGCGAAGCGAAGATTCCATTTCACTGGAGAAAAAAATCCGTTTTTTTTCTGTTTGTATTTTTGTGTCTGTTAACACGATTCCGGCTAAGCCGATACTCCAATTGCGATGAAATTTTGTGGAGGCCTTCGAAATCTCTGAACCTAGAACTGCCTCGTTTTTGAGCGCAATCGGAAAATTATTTCTCATGAAAATTCGCAATTTTACGTTTTTTTTTTACGATTTTCAATAAATTTCTTCGACTTTTAACCCCTACATGCTTTATCCGATGTTGATGATTTTTTCACAGAACCTTAACTTTATGAATTAAGATATTCGTTTGAAATTTGAGCGCAATCGAAAAATTATTTCTCATGAAAATCGAAATTTTACGGGTTTTTTCTTTTTTAAACAATTCTTTGACTTATAACACCTACATGCTTTATCCTATTGTAATTATTTTTTCATAGAACCCTTATTTTATGAATTAATATATTCGTTTGAAATTTGAGCGCAATCAAATAATTATTTCTTATGAAAATCGCAATTTTTTTATTTTTTTATTTTTTGAAAATTACGATTAATTAAAAAAATTTAAAACTTAAGTTAATTTTTTATTTAATTTAATTAAAAAAAATT
The DNA here is from genome assembly GCA_024449915.1 of Sweltsa coloradensis. Classification (NCBI taxonomy): domain Eukaryota; kingdom Metazoa; phylum Arthropoda; class Insecta; order Plecoptera; family Chloroperlidae; genus Sweltsa; species Sweltsa coloradensis. The sequence continues at coordinate 216,948 of JAMZAV010001954.1, read as the reverse complement.
TCTTCAACTAAGTAATGATTTTTTCACAGAACAGAAAATCCGCATAATACATGGCAGCTCAATGCACCAATTACGCTCGTCCAACAACGCGCCTGAAAAAGCGTTTGCGAAGCCTCAGTATATGATAATAATACCCTAGTGCTATACAAAATCCTATGTTTCTCAGTAGTGTTCAACCTTACCGTCCTCTTCTTTATGTATTCTCAAGTTACTCTATTTTTGATGTTTTTTTACAACTACATGGTAGTCGGGGTTCTTAGTTTTATCAGGAAAAAAATATTATAGGTGATCGAGTGTATAGTAAAAAAAAAAAAACGAATGGTAAAAAAAATTGTTTTTACCTCTAAACTAGTACAAGATATGCCAACAAATTAAAATTAAAATATTTAAAAAACATATCGTACTAAGAGGAAATTTAATGTTTCAATAGGAGGACCTACTACACAATTACCAAGCGAATTGTGTAAAGTTTCAATAAAATACCAATTTTATTCACAAACATTCCAAAGTAAAATATGTGAACCCTACATCCAAACACCATCACAACTCCAAAATATAGGTATTTCAATGGGGTTTAATATACCCCACGCGCGAGTAATGCAGGGTAAACTCGGCACCTCCACCAACAACTAAATTTTAGCTGTGGAAAGGATCGTACATTATTTTAACATCTTCATTCTTCCTGGACGATCTGTTGCTTCGGTCCCGTTGTTTTGCTCCTCTTTTGGGTACCCGTGCGTGTTTATTTTGTTGTATATGTTCTTCTTCGACCATCTGTTGATCAAGTATAAGTTCTCCCGTCCGGCGTACCAGTGTTTGTGAAATATATATTCAGTCCAATGTCAAAAGTTATATCGAGTCGACAGATAGCATGGTATTCTTTATTTGAACGAGTGAGCGTAGCGAACTGTGTGTATGTGTGTGTACGTTGAAAATCAGCCGAATCGCTGAACAGATTGCGCTGAAATTTTAAACAGACATCCGGTACGAGTTTATTGAGAACTGCTAACAAAATCAGCAAGATTCATTGCGATTTAAACCTACAAGAAATGATTAACTGAAAAATAGACTTCCAATGTTTAGAAATTATTTTATGGTTAATGTTTGAGATTTTGAAAAGATATTTTTTGTTTGTTTTTCGCCTGGCCGTGAAATGCCGTGCCCATGCAAGGTCTGTCGAATGTTGCACGTCAAGGTACCCCCAAATTCCGCTCGTAGATTGAGTAAACCTTGCAATATTTTCACGTATTTCGTACTGGCTAGATTTACCATAGTAGGCCCTATTGCCACAGATGATGGACTACACTGCGTTATATGCATTTCAAAACATGTTTAATTTTTTTGAAATACAATCTAAAAATTCGATTCCACCCACGGGAGTGTTTCCCGATCAACCAAATCGAGAAATATTTTTTTTTTGGTTCAGTAAAATTGAAGTCTTCGCTTCGCTCATCCAAATATAACAATATGCTTTGTCTAGGCAATTTTGTCTTTCCAATTTGTTTTTTTTTAAGAAGGTAGTTAGAACAGTATATGGTTCTAGGGTGATGATATTATATACGAACCACTAGGGAAACGCCAAAGTCGTTGTTAAACGAGTGAGTGAGCCATGTGTTGAGTACCCGGTAGCATTTCTTTTCTTCCCCCTACCATTAGGCCTCCCTAGCCTATCATTGGCTAGAGAGGCGCATTATGACCTTACAGTTGACGCGCCCGTCCCGTATACCAACTAAACTTTAAAAAACTATTATTTATACGAATATAATTTTTAAACTTAAATGCAAATGTTCCCGGGTACTCACCACATGACTCGCTCACTCGTCAAACAACGACTTTGGCGTTTTCCTAGTAAATAATAATGTACACACTTTGAACAGTGTTCCACCATGCTTGTTGAGTTGTTGTTGGATGAGCGTAGCGAGACTTCAATTTCACTTCCGTGGGAAAATAGCTCGGGTGTTTTTTTGTTTATATGTATTTTTGTTTATGTATCGGTCAAACGGCTACTCCGATCTTGATGATATTTTCAGGGGACCTTTGAAATCTCTGAACTTAGACCTGACACGTTTTGTTGGGGGTACAACCGAAGAGATGTATCACACGCAGGGGCGTAGGAACGGGGGGGATGGGGGGGAAACTCCCCCCCCACTTGTTGGCTTGACCCCCCCCCCAGTGGGGGGGTCAAGCCAGGTATGGGTGCCATTTGCTAACTTATAGCTTGTTGGGTGATATTTAGGATTTTTACTACAGTCGGGCTTGCAAACAAAAAGGAAGGTTTTTGTTAACATTTTTTAGAAAGATTCAGTATAAGATACGTGATTTGCAAAACAAGACTAGCCATCTGATTTTAGACTAATATTCATTATATTTTGTGTGCAGTGTTTTCACTCCCAAGCAGACTGTCGACCGATTTCAGTCAGGTAATCAATCTTCAATGCAATATAAGCTTCAAAATGTAACCATTATTCATACTTAAAATTCGCCTGAAAACGTGTTTTAGGCCACTTATCAAGGGCACCTTTTAAAAAAAATCTCGCTTGGGGCGAAAAAGCCTCCGGCGGCTGGGGCTTCGCCCCTGACCCCGGTTTGCCTACCCAACCTCCTAGTCAACTTTAGTGTGACCCCCCCACTAAAAAAATTGTTCCTACGCCACTGATCACACGAAACATAGCACTTTTACGGATTTCCCCATTTTTTTATTACATTTGTTGGTCTGATTCTTTGCTCTGAATGCTCTCTACAGTACAAACGTTCTCTCAAATCTTGATGAAATGTTCAGGGAACCTTCTAAACCTTCAAACCTTTTTTGCTATGAGTTAGGATGCAATCGAAGAACTTTTAGAACGTGCATGTTTGTAATATACTCTTAAATAATTAGCAATTTTCTAGATTAAGTTAAGCTTTTCCTTTTATTTCTTTGAAGCATCTATTTTGTATGTTATTCGTGTTGTGAATAAAATTCTTGCTTTTTTCAATTTCTGGAATTATCTTTTTTATGTTTGATTTATTTAAAAGTTGGTTTATTTTTACAATCACTTCTTGTTTTTCGTTTACGGGTAGTCTATGTTTTCATTATTTACCTTGTTTATATTTTTTCCCGTTTTAATTGCGATCCCTTAATTTTAATTAGGTTTTTCCTATGTGGTTGTCGTTTGAAACCTTGCATTTCTCTTTGTTTAGCTTTTTCCCTTTTCCTTTGTCCTCTTACTGTGTGCTTGCTTATAGGCACGACAATGTATATTTTTATTTATTTTACGTCTATTCTTTTCACTAAAAAAACTGATTTACAAAGGAGGACAACTAAATAAATCTCTCGATGTAGATAGTGCTTCTGTGCTTCCTTGTGGCTGTCACAGCCGTCACAACAGAAGCGACATTGTGCGAACGCACGGAGTGTCCGATAAGATAGAGCACGCGGCCAGCCCAGCTGCTCGCGCTTGGCGCTTTGTTCCCTCAGAAGAGCAGAGTTCAGTTCAGTCGTGACACGCGCCTCGAGGTGAGAGGTTCTCTGTGTGTTCGAGTGCGAGAGAGAGTGACAGAAGCATGGTGCGCGCTCCGAAGGTAACAACAAAAGACACTAGTCAAGTTTCAAATGATTGCGAGTGTTTGAATTTCAAAAGTGTTCGAAATGTCGGACGTCGCGACGAGAACGTCGACATTGTCCAAGCACTTGTCTGGCAGTGTTTGTTCCGAAGTGTCTAATGGCGTCGCGACGCTGGTGTGCAGCAATGGGGTGGTTGTCGACTACATCAGTGACTCGGAAGTGTCGGACAACATGCCCAGCGGGTTGTCCTACGGTTCGAAGACGGACGTTAGTCTTCTCAAGGCGGACAAGAAGAAGGGCAGGCATGTGCGTCCAGCACAGCTGACCTTTGCGCTGCCCGAGGTGGACCCGTGTTCGAGCCCAGGATCGCACTGCTCCGAGCACCGAGGGCGACAAGTAAACATTCAGTTCACCGACCTCTCCTACTCGGTCAAGGTCGGGATGCTCAAGAGAGGTAGGTTCAGGATTGACTCGCTTCCCGACGTAGGAGTTTATCCCGTCCCGACTTCCGTGTCCCAAATTATTAGATGAGCGAAGCGAAGGCTTCAATTTCACTTACCCCGAGAAAAAAAAGCTCGTGTGTTTTGTGTCTGTTGTTCGCTCTCTACCGGGCAAACGGCAAGTGCGATCTTGATGACATTTTCCGGGGACTTTAGATCTGCCAAGTTTTTGGGTACGATCGAAGAAATATTTCTCATGCTTTTCGTACTTTTACGATTTTTTCGATTTTCTTTAAATGCGATATTTTCGTGATATTTAGCCCGCGACCGGGCAAACGGGTATTCCGGTCTTGATAAAACTTTATGGGAACGTTCAAAATCACTAAACTTAGATATGTTATGATTTTGGGGGCAATCGAAGAAATATTTCTAAAAAATCGTGCTTTTAGGGCAATAGTCAAATAGTCAATTAAAAAAGCTCATCCACCAACGCGGCCTAGTGTAGGATATGTAAACTGGGCTTATTTCCCGCTCGGAAGAATCAGTGACAGGGAGGAGGAATTCCTTGCGAAAATGATTACTCGTCAACAAAGGATTAATTTTACATCGTTGAAACTTTCTCACCTCAGATTAGTTTTTTGATAAAACCTAAACGAACTTGTTGGATGACCAAAGCGAAGACTTCAATTTCACTTACCCTGAGAAAAATAGCTCGATCGGGTGTTTTTTTTAATTCTTTTTTGTCTGTTTGCTCTCTAACGTGCAAACGAAAAAATAAAATTTTTGCCTTTAGCACTAAAGACAAAAATTTTACTTTTTTTTTAGATAGAAGGTTTTGGTTCCTAGCCATCGATATGCGATCTTGATAAAATTTTCAGGGGACCTTTGAAATTTTATGTATTTTATATATATTTAATTTTAATGTCTGTCACTCCGATATAGAAGAAAATTTATGGGAACTTTTGACATCACGGAATAGATAATGTTATGATTTTGGGTACAACCGAAGAAATATTTCTCATAAATATCGTACTTTCACTATTTTTTACTATTTTGAATGCGATTTTTTCGTGATATTTGGCCCACATGTCTGTCACTCCGATATTGAAGAAACTTTATGGGAACGTTCGACATCACGGAATAAATATGTTATGATTTTGGAGACAATCGAAGAAATATTTATCATACAAATCGTACTTTTCGGGCAACGAACAAGAAATCATCTACAGTTACCTATTCAAGCTCATCCATCAACGCGATTTGATAAAAGAGTTCGCGAAGTAGCCTAATATACCGCGTGCTCGTGGTCATACCAACGTTGTTATATTGCAATTATTGAATTTTGGCGCAAACTACGCATTTTACTGTCATTTTTTTGAACGGAGAACGGCACTCTCCTACATTATCAAAAACACATAAATGACTGTTGAATACCTAGACAGTCCTTAACACGATTACTTGTGTGTCTATACAGTACAGTAAACACACAACATACTGGTTCCGCAAGCTACATAATTTTCAAGTTTGTTTTACATTTTTGATATCGAAGTATAGTAGTAAGTAAGTAGTAAGTAAGTAGTAAGTAGTACTAATTAAGTAATATCAGTATTTTACAATCCATGACAGTGGCACCTTAATATCGTAACTAAATGAGTTCTTCAAAATCATACCTGATCTTTAAAAATGGTTCCATTGAAATATTTATCATCTGCACTACTTCTAATTAAATGAACGCTGGAGGAACACCGACGGCTATTCCTTTTTATGCGACGATCAAAATAATTACTTTAAAATTTAATTGATACAGTTACTGGTAAGTAATTTTACTTCTCTTGTTAAATTCATATAGATACAATAAAAAACATTATTAACATACTGTAATAATTATGTCGGCACGTTTGATAACCGAACTCTGATCGCGCAATTCTTACGTGTGTACCGAGTGTGCTTGTTCTTGTTAGCTGTGTCGAACTAGGCCTACATTCACGTCTTTGTCCATGCTTATCTTATCTACCGGTACTAAGGTATTTAACACCTGCCAGTTAAGACATTGTCAGATAAAAATACCAAAGAACTTCCGGGACGCAGGATGTTCAAGCAAATCAGCTAGATCCATTCCTAGTATATTGGTATTGGTATATCAGTATTTTGTTTGCTCTTATGCAAGTTGACACACTTTAGTTTAACATACCCAAAATCTAATGCTTGGTCATTTAGCAGTCATTTTGAAAAATGGCGTCCATAGTGACGAACTATGGTTAAATTTTCAACATTTATGCGAGAACCGTGCCTCACACGAACAAAATGTACCGGACCAAAATTGTAGAGTACACAATTTGCTATTTGATCATGTATACGCATGTGTATTGTGTAATGTATGTTTTTTTGCTTTGGAATAAATGTCAATTTGAATTGCGTTCATAAAATTTGCACTTTTTCAAATTTCAGATTTTTTGTCGATTGTCGTATCTATTGAGAAAACGCCTACAACTACAACGACAACAAACTTTATTTGAAAAAAGCTATAGAGCTATATTTATACGGTACGTTAAAAAACTAACTTATAATGGGACTTGGGGTGACTGGAACGGGAAAGAAGGAAAAAACAGGATTTCATGTTAATAGCACTTCTCCGTTCATACAAGTTTTTATTGCCATCTTGTTTAACTCATAAAATATATTTAATTCATGCTTAGTATAGGATTTATGAATTTACAAACTAACAGAAACCATCCATATTGGGTCAACCCTGACCGTTTTTTTTTTCAAAGTGTGGAATTTTTAATCTAGGTCTCATCGGCAAAAACCTCCAATCAGAAAAAAACATGGGGATAATCTTTATGCACCGTGACCTTGGAGGATTTTGATTAAAAAATATTGGCCATGATTGACGTACTCGGCAGCCTTTTCTGTAAATTTTCTACGTTTTGTTTTTGTAATTCGGGCAAGTTGTTCGTTCATAATATGCTGACTATCAAGAAGGGGTGTAATTTCGGAACGCATAATTTTGCATGTTTGAGTGTTATGTGTACACAGTTTTAAGACACAATTTTCTACAATGCCCATTTTATATTGACATGAGTTAGTAGGGGCCTATATGACACTAAACATAGCTAAGCAGGTTGAAGCATATTTATTGGATGAGCGTAGCGAGCGAAGCGAGCGAAGCGAAGATTCCATTTCACTACACTGGAGAAAAAAATCCGGAATGTTTTTTTTTTTCTTTCTGTATTTTTGTCTGTCTGTTAACACGATTCCGGCTAAACCGATACTCCGATTGCGATGAAATTTTATGGAGGCCTTCGAAATCTCCGAACTTAGAAATGCCACGTTTTTGAGCGCAATCGAAAAATTATTTCTCATTAAAATTTCAATATTGCGATTTTTTCCTTTTTTAAAATTACGATTAATTAAAAAAAAAAAAGTTAATTTTTTATTTAATTTGATTTAATTTTAAAAAAATTTCAACAAAGTTCTGATTTTTTCACAGAACAACAGAAAATCCGCATAACACATGGCAGCTCAATTCACCAATTACGCTCATCCAACAACGCGGCGGGACTTGCGCGTTTTCCTAGTAAGGAATTCACTAAAACGTAAATGTTAGAAATCGGGAGGATATCGAAATGAAAATGTGTTAGATTTTTATTTGTCTGACCGTATTGTCAAGTCAGAAGTTGAATGATATTGATGCGTTTACAATATCTCGTACTATTCTCAACCGCTGATCCTGAAAAGTGGTGTCCCACAAGGAACCATTCTTGGACCACCCTTCTTCCTCCTTTATGTCAACGATATGCCAGAATGTTTCACCGCTGGTACACTAACACAATACGTCGATGATTTCAGCCATATACTCACAGCACAAAAAGGAAAATCTTTAGCACCACTCTCACAAATGTCCAACGAACAAGCTTCCATAATGTCACAATACTGCAACAAAAACCTCCTTTCTATTCAACCGTCAAAAACGGTGTATTTAAATTTCCACTCACAAGTAATTGGATCCACCGAAAGCCTCCTCATTCGCATCTCATCTAAGAGCATTGCCTGCTCTGACGCCATCAAGTTCCTGGGTCTACATATGACTGACACCCTTGATTGGACAGACCACATAGACGCTGTTTGCTCAAAGATAAAGAGTGGTTGTTTCCTCCTCAGAAGAATAAAAGCCCTAGTCAACCACAACGTCCTTATTCTCATATACCATGCTCACATCCACTCACACATATCGTACGGACTTATTTTCTGGGGAAACTCGCCACAAGCTATAAGAGTTTTTAGATTACAAAAACGGGCCATTCGAATTATAGTAGGAGCCTCTTGGCGTACCTCGTGTAGAAATATCTTTCCTACCCAAAAAATCTTGACCTTAGCAAGTACTTTAATACAACTTGCAGCAGTCTTTATCAAATCAAACCCTCACCTCTTCAAATTAAACTCAACTATTCATGACTATGATACACGATCACAATCAAAAATTCATGTCCCAACTCACAATACAACGCGTTTCTCCAAAGGACCTCATTACCAATGTCTAACAATCTACAATCATCTACCACCAGAAATTAAAAACATACAATCACTAGACTCTTTCAAATACACATTGAAATCATTTCTAATAGAGCATTGCTTCTACACAATCAATGAATACCTTCATCCAGCTGACTTTTAACTTAATTTAGTGCGCCCGGACATACAAATACCCCATCCATAGCTTTACACTCAACTTTCCTTCACATTCCTGACACTTGTACGTATGAACATGAATATAATTGAAAATAATGCAATTCAAGACAAAAATAAGTACCTATTATGTATAGAAATAGAAGGAAGATATTATGAAATGTATATTTTTATGTATAATTTTATAAGTTAACAATGTATGTATTATTCTTAACCATAGGCTAGGCTATTCACTTTCTCCATTAAGAGTTATACTTGTGCAATGTACCAGTCAAGGTGAATAAAATTATTATTATTATTATTATTATTATTATTATTATTAGGACTATTTTGTATCAGCTGTCCAAAATCGCATTGCACTCGAATACTATATCAAATTCAATTTCCGGCAGAAAAATTGGCTAGGTATTTTGTATTCTCACCAATTTGTGTTTAGAATCTGTTGTCTATATTCTCTATTTTCACTCTTATTTTTTTTTAAGTAATTACCATCGTGTTTAATTGCACAGTTGTAAATAAATAAATTAAAATAATTGAATTTAAAGGAACGGAAGGAATTGTTGTGCAACTTTTCACGTACTACAACCAATGATTTGTCATCATATTACCTTGTCATCAAGGTCCTGCGACGTAATTATGTCATTTTGTGAATATCAATCGTGAACTTCGGTACTTTCGGTGCGCACTTTCCTGTGTGTGACCCAGACAATGTGGGACCTTTAGCTGCCGAAATCGCTGACTTTCGTTTGTCGTAGGTGGAGTCCCAAGGTTGCGATGCGACGGTTTGAAACCTGAAAACCATCGAAAGAGAGGGAGCGAGAAATGTAGTTTTGAGGGAGCGAGAAATGTAGTTTTTGCGTTTAGAATTTTTTTAAATCGATGATCATACCCTCTTCAATGTAGTAGGGCATGGCCAAAACCATCCTAATCCATAACAGCGGTCGGTGTACTCATAATCTTATTATATGTATGATATTCCAATATTGATTCTAATGTAAGTAGCATTAATTGTAATTTGTAATTTCCCATTAACAAAAAGCAATTAAATTTAATATCGAAACTTTTATTGAGGTTCAAAATTTTACATTTTCTATCTCCTGCTTATTTATTTTTTAAATACCTCGACCATAGTTTGTGAAATAATTTTTGTCTTTTATTCATACAACAATGGTTTGGTATTATTAATATCAAAACAATGTTTTTATTTAAAAAAAAAATAATTTAATACACTATCATTGCAATAAATAACAAAGAAAGTAAATTCGCAAGTTACATAACTGATTTGCATTGAGGGGATATTAAATTGAAAGCAGACCCAGCTAACGAAACATTTATCATAGCCTATTAGAATGAACTGGGCTCCTTGATTTCAAAATATGCTTCTACAACCGAGATTTAATCAGCAAAAACGACTTATGTTATTACTCATTATTACGTGATTGATTGGTTGATTGACGTAACGTTAAATCAAATCGAAGTTTTTGCATTGAAAAATTGTTGAATTATCAAAATATATTATAAAGCAACAATATAAAGCAAGCTTTCCAGCAGCTACAAGTAATTTGTTATAATGTAGTCTTACTGTCGCACTTTGCTTTGCCAGTAAGCCTTCCCTTCCCTGGCCGTATTAGATAGGATGGGTAATTACATCACCAAAGCAATTGCACTTGCACAATAATAAAATAGGCCTAATTAACCTTAATAATTAAAAAAAAATTGTTTTACAATACCTTCCAATGGTGATATAAGTATGACCATCAAAAGCTTAATCAATGGTCATATTTATACAGTACATAGACTCGAGTAGTCTACTAACCTAGAGGGAGGCATTAGAATCATTACGGAATAAACAGCTCATTTAATTAGCTTGTAAATACGTAAACGTAAGCAAAAGCCTCGGTTGAAACCACTCAAGCGTGTTAATTAATTCTCCAAGCACAACAAAGAATACATTTCACTCGGCCTATACATCTTGCCTAATAGGAAGTAGTAGCGTATAACCGCTTTTACTTTCGTTGCGTCCTTGGAGGGCGATCTTTCAGCCTCTATTACCAATACACCAACAAACTCATGAGTGACTTTTTAAAGTTTATTGAATAGGCCTATCTTTGGACGATGCGCGAGGCATTTTGTTGTCGCGTTTATGGATGAGCGTATTTAGCATATCTAACTGCATTACTACATTTAAAAAAATAGTAAAAGTTCGATTTCCATGACAAGTATTTATTTGACTGTATTGTTAAAAATCGTGGCAGGTATTAGTTGAGAGATTCTGAATGTCCCCTGAAAATTTCAGCGAGATCTGAGTAGATATTTACCAAGTAGAGAGTGAACAAACAAAGTGACCAACATCAATCATATGAAAATTTGAAAAAATCATCAAAATAATGATTTTCGTATGAAATATTACTAATCCAAGTTCTGAGATATTAAATGTTCTCTGAAAATGTAATCAAGATTGGAGTTGCAGTTTGTCCGGTAGAGACAAAAAACAGACAAAAAGAAACAAGAAATGGAAGTCTTGAAAGTCAACTTGAACTTGTCCGTTTTGAGGTCGAAGTCTGAAAAACGGACATTGTCTCGTCAAACATTTTGCTATAAGTTAGTTATTCAATGCACACAATGTTGTAGATAACAATTATTGCTCAGAGTACACTAACAGCACAGGTCGAAAATACCCGCTTAGAATAATATGATAGTTTTGATGCTTTATTAGACTTCGTTCGTAAGGTCGTAAGCCTGTACTTGAAAATGAATTAAACTGACAGTAAATATGTCGTAACACATACAATTTATAACAATTTCCCAAGCTTTTGTAGAAGACTTATTTATTTTACATTTTGGGTGGTGGTTGTGGTGGTGGGGTAAATTTGGAATTCAAAGTGGTCAAGAATGTAGCCTACGTAAAATTTGCCGGATTTGGTAATCAGGTGATTTTTAAGAAGGCATCTAACATTGTAAGAAAAAAAAATACCCGATGTCATCCAACGTTAGGTTCTATGTTTTTCACGTAGTAGTCCAACATTCTCTTTTATCATCATGAAGAAGGTACACACTCAACGTGTTGAATAGTCAGAACAATATAATAGACTAATTGATGTATCCCTAGCTGAACTATCAAATTATATTAAGAGTAAAAGACCATAAATACTTTTATCACACTTGCTCGCTAGCAAGGCCTTGGTGTATATATTTACTTATATATTTATTTTTTTAGTGCGGGCGAAACGAACAAGCCTAATGCAAATGCTGTATAACTTTAACCATATCAACGCTCTCTGATTCTATGGCATTGGACTAGGATGTCTGAACAAGGTTAAGATCGTAGTCAGGCATTCTACGGTTTAGATCTTGCAATAAGGAAGTGTGATTAGTAGTGGTGGTAATGTGGGTATTCTTCCAGTATTATATCGTCCAGCTAGAGTCTAGACCTGCGTATATGTTTCACAGTCTCATGTTAAATTTTGATACCTCCACTTAAAAGTTCTCAGTGCTCTCAATATTTTGGCTTAGAGCGACCGCAATGTCAATAAAATGTGATTAGGTTAGATGTAGGCCCTAAAGCATAACACGATGCTCAGTTTGCTATATTGTATTGTTTTGTCCGTTATAATTATTATTACCGTTATACATTGTCATTGCATGTGAAAAAATGATTCTATGCGTAGGATTTCGAAGGTTCATACTCCTCCACCACAGTAAAATATAATGGTGTGTTAAATTTAGTTATGGTGGGTAACGGAATTTCTTTAGTCATGAATTGCTACCTATATTTTAATGGCGTCTACGATAGAGAGCAATGGACACGACGAATAATGTTCTGTGATTATGAATAATGTTTCTTGAGTGTCCGTTCAAAGTTTCTAGAGGGAATGAGATAAGTCACTAATTTATGCCTGCCAACTTTCCACATAATTAACTCTTCGTATATGAACCATGAAGAGGTTATCTAATTACTTAACAACACTCTTTTATTCATTTCTGTCTGAACTCTGATAGTGACTTTTACAACAAACTGATTGCCATATTTACAGACATTCCGATAAGATTGGCAGATACAAATTAGTATTTTTCCGTTTTGTGTGCCGATAACTTAATCAATGATATAGTTCAGTTTCAATGTCCTGACAATGGATGTATTGGTTCTGGCTTGGTGTGTGGTGACTTGATGATCAGGAGGATCGAGCATGCAAATGGGGGCGCTCTTCAGGTTGTTCATATTGAAAACTATGAGATTTATGGCAGGTACACGGACCTCACTGTGCGATACACTGACCGCCATAGCCAAGCGAAGAAAGAAAACGTTCCGAACTTAGATAGCATTGAGGTAGGCATTCAAGGACATTCTGTTCGTCATTGTTCACTACAAATCTAGCGTATACATTTTTTACGTGCGATGATAACAATCGTAGTGGTTTGAACTGTGGTTTACAAATTTTGGGCTTGCCAGTTTTTCAGTGCAAATTGACTTTACTGAATGAATTATTTATTGATCTCTAACAAAAGGTGTTATAACCCACAAGTGTTAGGTAACTAAAAACCTCAAAATACAATTCAAAACAATACACATGAACAAGTACTATGAAATTAAAATTTTACAACCAATACAAGAAAAACTTGAAAAACAAAGTAATACTTCCACACGACGAACGAGAGAATTTAATTATGTCATATATATAATATATATATATTTATATATATAAACGTCTGAAAGCCCAAGATGAATAAAAAAGAAAAGATATGAGGTTATAAAATACAAAATTGGTGAAAAGGTGATAAGGTGACAAGAGTGATAAATGAATCATGTTGATAAACTGGCATAAACAGCTGCTTTAAATAATTGAAGTTTCATGATTGTGGTTGATGTCAATTTCTGTATTATTGGCTAATAATTTGTTGTAGGTGTCTTGAATTTGGTTAAGAATGAATGTCATTCCTTGTAAATCTAATCGTTACTGGTTCATTGACTGGTTCAAATTCTTTGTTCTTTGCGTTCACAGTGGAGAAACGTTGTGTAGTGTAAACAAAGGCAAGATGCATGGATGTTCATGACGTATTTTCACCTTCACACAGTCATATCGCCGACTCATTGTCTGGATTAGATTGATAATGAATCAAGGCCGAAATGTCGAATATTGGCGACTGTAATGGTCATCACACCCGTGATCGGCATGCACGTGGAACTGAATGTCCGAGGTAGCAACAGCTGCTGACCCTTGACCTGTCCAAGACGTGACGACACGTGCCAGTGGTCAACCTTGACGGGCTCTTGGGCGTATGTGTGTGCGTGAGTGTGACCCGAGTAGGCAATACTGGCACCGATCTTCTCTGGATGGAGAAACGATATGCAGATGTACATTATATATATATATATATATATATATATATATATATATATATATATATGGATATATATATATATGGATTCTTATGGATTCTTAGGCTTTCAGGGCCGCTGGTAGATGTAGATGTGGATTCTGCGGTGATTTGCCCTGTGTTTTGAGTTGATGGCTCTAAAAAGAACCGTTCTTCTCGACGTTTCGAAAAGCTGTGGCTTTCCATCTTCAGGAGTCGATGCTGAGTCTGTGACGGACGGCAGTCGAATGGCATGAGCTCACTTCGTGCCTCCTTATATAGCCTGGCCTGGTAACCAATCAGGGCTCAGACGCGACCTGATTGGTGCGGGCGTTGTACCCCTGCGCCCTGATTCGTGCGCGCGTTGTACTCCTGTGTACGCGCCCTACTCCTGGTATTGCAAGCTGGCGGTCCAGATGATGGTTGTACCGTGGAGTCAGTGATGGTCTGAGAAGTTATTTTCCTCCTCTTGTCCAACTTCTTAGGCGGGTGGCGAGATCTGTGGCGAGCCTCGTCGTCCGGTTCCACTGGTTGAACCGTGATGGAAGCGATGATTGGTTTCCAAGCACTGGGGAGGCAACTCCCATCGTCCCGCTTGTTGAGGTTATGAGGCCGCTTTTCAATCTCCACCCTTTCCCGGACTTCGCGAGGGAGGAAGTTATCAATGGTGGCAATGCAATGGGTATCAGTGAAGTTAATGGCATGTCCAGTTTTGTTCCACATGTTGGGCAAGAGCAGAGGAGGTGACCTTACTGGTCACATTTCTAGAATGCTCCTGGACACGGACAGAGATCTTCCTGCCAGTTTGGCCGATGTATGATTGGTTGCACTCACCGCATGGGACCTCATATACACCCTTACCCTCCAAGGGAATACGGTCCTTAGCAGTTCTCAGGAGACTACCTATTTGTCTGTCAGTTTTGAAGAGGGGCTTTTCCCTTAGATCTTTTTAGCGTTCTAGGCCCTTAAAAAAGCGAAAGGTGGGAAAGGGTAATTCCCCTTAGTTCTTTAGGGGGTTTAGGCCCTATTAAGCGGAAAGGGTGGGAAAGCAATTCTTAAAGGGGTTTACGTCCTTGGCTTCACCCTTTGGGGGTTTCCCCTGGGATTTTTTTTTAAAAAAAAAAAAAAAGGGGGGTTGGGGAAGGGTCCCGGGTTTTGGGGCGGGGCAGGTGGAAGTCGTCGGAGGTAGTGGGTCGGTTTCCGTAAGGTTGGCCGGCTCCATGGGTTTTTCCAAAGGGCCGGGGGTTTTTTTCCCCGCCCCAAAGGTAATTTAAGGGGGGGGACCGGGTTTAAATTTTTGGGAAGGGGGTTTTTTGGGGTGTTCCGATGGCGCTCTCTGGGTGCCAGCCGGGGTTTAAGAGGAGCGCCCAGACGGTTTAAAAAATTTGAACAAGTTGCAACCCCTGAAGTGGCCCCCAGGGGGGGTTTCATGCCCCATTAAGAAACTGGTAAAATAAAAGTTTTTAATGAAAGGTGGTTGGAGGGATGTAGGATTGCCAAAGTTCCAAGTTTTTTAGGGGAAATTCAAGTAAAACTGACAACAACTCGGGGCTAACTTTTTCCCCAAAAATCCTAAAATCTTTTTTTTTGGAAAAACAAATAGACCTCGTCCGGCAGAAAAGGGGTGGGGGCCCGGCGGTTTTGGGGAAAACCCACGCCTTAAAGGGGGGAGATATATTTTTGTTTTTTTTCCCAACTTTAATAAAATAATTTAACCGGGGAATACCCTGCTTTTGAGTCTGGGTCCACGGAGAGTTTTAAGGGTACGAGTTTTTTTTCTAGGTAAGTGGTTGGGTCCTTGAGTGGGCAAAAGTTTATTTTTAACCTTTTTTTTTGCAGTGTAAAGGGACCATGCTTTCCCCCTTGTCTGCTGGAAGTATGATGATGTCAGGGTTCTCCGGAGGTTTTTGATGCTCGTAACTCTTGTGGGATTTTCGTTGGGTAAAGGTCCTTGGTGAGAATAGCAGCAGTATTTTGGGGCGGATTTGCCCTTTTTAGGCAGAGCCCAATGGCATTCTCGACCCACAAGATCTTTTCAATGGGTGCTTTTTGGAGCAACGCAAAGTTGAACCCCTTAGCCGGGGCCCTCATAGCAGCATTGGTCATTTTTTTGGGGATTTATTGAGTAGACCTGTGCAAGGTCGATTTTAGCCGATGCATTGGTCCCCGATTTTGTTGGGCAGGGTAGAGCTTATCAAACTTTTTTTGTTTGTAGTGGTCGAGGTCATGTATTATGACAACAAAGGGTTGGGTGGCGATATCAATTGTGTGAATATGCAGTTGGCGTATGGCGCTGGTTCAGGTGTAGATGAGCACTGTTGAGACACCATGTCCAATCTTTTGAGGTGGGAGATATTCACTCAATCAATCTGGTGCTGGCTTTATCCAGTACGTCCCCGGGTTCCGGGGGAATTTGGAAAGGGGGGAAAACGTTCTTATCCTGCATCTCTTCAGGAAACTGAGGTCGCAGATGAGGGGGCCCTTTTATCAAAATTCCGAAGGTGTGGTATGGTGTATGTATCCCCCCCCCAGAGGCGAGAAATTTGGGTTCTTAGGCTTTAGGGCCGTGGGGATGTAAGGGTTTCGGGTTTTGTGGTTTTGGTTTTTAAAAAGAACCGTTTTCTCGACGTTTTTGAAAAATGTGGGTTTCCTTTCAGGAGTCGATGCTGGTCTGTGACGGACGGGAGTCGAATGGCATGAGCTCACTTCGTGCCCTTTTAAGGGGCCCGGAAACCCAAACAGGGCTAGACGCGACCCGATTTGGGCGGGGTTGTACCCCCGCGCCCATTTGGGGGGTTGTACTCCTGTGTACCCCCCTATTTTTCAAACGGCGGGCCGTGTGGGGGGGGGTTGGGGGGAAAATTATTTTCCTCCTTTGCCAACTTCTTAGGCGGTGGCGAGACTGTGGGGAGCCCCGTCGTCCGGGTTTTGGTTTAAAACCCTGATGGCAGATTTGGGGCCAACCTGGGGGAAAATTGCCCCCTTTTATTTCCCCTTTTCCTTTCCCCCCTTTCCCGGGGTTTTCAGGGAGGAAGTTAAATGGTGGCTTTTAATGGGCAGAAAGGAGTTCCTTTGTTCCCCATTTGGGCGACAAGGGGGGGACCTTTTCCCTTTCTTAAAACCCACCGGCAGGACTTTTCCTTTCCAGATAGGTTCTAGCAGGGCCCCAAAACCCCTTCCCCCAAGGGAAAGGTCCCTTGAGTTTCAGGGGTAATTTTTTTTGTCTGGAAGAGGGCTTATTTTTCAGGTTTGATCTTTTTATCTTTTAAAACCCCCCACTGGGGGAAAGGGGGTAAACGGGGAATTCCCCAGCTCTTCGGGGTTTTGGGTTTAAAAACCCGTTTAAAACCTTAGGGCCTTTTCAGAGAGCTTCCCAACCGGGTTCCCGGGGGGGCTCCCTGGAGGTTTTTTGGAGTACGGGGGTGTGGCCGGATTGACGGGTGGGGGGTGGTGAGGTTTCCGACGGGGGGGGTTTCCCCCCGAAAATTTCTTGGAACTATGGGTTTTAAGGGAGTCAGGAAAGGTAATTTCCTTTTCTTCCAAATGGGAACTTATGTGGGGTGGCCGGTTGGGGGCTGGGTGGGGTTTTTTTCCTTTGAGATGGCGAATCTCCATGACGTGCCCACAGGGGTTTTGAGGGTGATCCAGGCTTTTCTGAAAGGGGGTTTTTTCCGGGGGAACCCCCCATGGGATAATCCAGGTGGTTTTCCAATTGTTAGGGGGATTTCAACCAAAACTGGATTAGTTTTTAAACCCCACTGGCACCTACTCTGTGTTCACTCAACAGGAAAGGGGGAAAACGCGAGTTTGACCACTCAACTCGGGCCACCCCCAAAATTAAGGGGGCCAAAAGTTGGGGAAAAAACTTTTTTGGGCCCCAAGAAGAACCCCCTGGGTTGGAACCCCTTGGAAACACGAATAATACCGAGCCCCCTTTATCCCCCAAAGGGGGTTTAAATTTCTTTCCCCAAAAAAAATTTGTGGGCCCCAAAAGGGGAAGAAGGGTTTACAATCTTAAGAATTTTTTTGTTTAAACCCCGGGTTCGCCTAAGAAAGTAAAGGGCTGGAGGGTTGACCCCTTTTCCTATTTCTTTGGTTTGGAAGGCCTTTAGAAGCACAAAAATTGGGGTCCATCTTC
This sequence comes from Sweltsa coloradensis, assembly GCA_024449915.1. Classification (NCBI taxonomy): domain Eukaryota; kingdom Metazoa; phylum Arthropoda; class Insecta; order Plecoptera; family Chloroperlidae; genus Sweltsa; species Sweltsa coloradensis. The sequence continues at coordinate 198,785 of JAMZAV010001954.1, read as the reverse complement.
AAACGACAGCAATGGATCTCGAAACCAAGGGCCCTTTTTCCCCTTTGGGGGGAAGGGGAAAATTCCCTGCGGTTCAAACAAATTGGCAAATGGAGGGATTTTTTCCTGTCAGGGCTTCCAGAAAAATGCCAGTGGTCACCTTGTTTCCAAATTTTTTGGGAAAAAAGGCACCATTATTATGAACCCATTTTTGCCCAATTATAACTTTTGGATGGGAAGGGGGGAGTTTAAAAGCCCCTTTTTCCCAAAGGGGGTTGGGGGGCCTCCCCCTTTTTAAAAATATCCTTTATATTCCCGTAACCAGAAGGCTCGCCGATTCCCCCCGTGAAGTTGGCAAAGGGGGAAATCTTCCGGGCCTCAGGGGCCCCCGGGCCAAAAATTTGGCCCCCCACTTGAATACCAGGGTGGGGGTACCGGGCAAGCGGAAAAGGGGCCGGGGTTTTAAGCCCCCCTAGGTGGTTGAGCCCCGTTTTTGGCCGGTTATTGGAGGCCAAGGATTTTGCCTTCGAGCCGTGTCCCCTTTTAGATCGGGGCCCCGAAAAATGGAACCCCCTTTTGAAAAACAGAAAAACGGTTTTTTTTGACCCTTAAAACAAGGGAAAACACCCCGAACCAATTTTACCCCCGCCCTGAAAGCCTGAATCCTTTTCGCCTCTCGGGGGGGGAAAAATCCCCCAAGTTGGGAAAGTTCAGGGGAAAAGGGAAATATTCCCCCTCTTTCCAAAATGCGGGGAAAAAACGTTACCCCCCTTTCCCAAATTACCATACATGGCCCCCCGGGGGGAAAATGCCGCCCGAGTTAAGGTTTTCAACCTCCAAAAATTTGGGGGGTTCCCCTGGTTCAAATTTTTCAGGATATGCCAATGAAAATTTCCAAAGTTGAAGCCAAATCTTGCATTTCAATGCCTGCCCCTTCCAAAGGGAAAAAATTTGATTCTACCCTGCCCAAAAAAAACTCCTCCCCGGGAAAACGCCCCCACAGGCTACCAAAAATCCTACACCTGCCAATGTGAGGGGGCCCCCGTGGGGTTATTTTTTTTTTGAAAGGGTTTGAAAAAATTTTTCAAAAACAGGGGGCCTGGGCAAAAGGGAACAAAAACCCCAAAATACTGTGGGTATTTTAAACCCCCCTTTTCCCCCGGGAAAAAAAACCCCAGAAAAGCCCAAAAAAAAAGGGGGCCCCCGGGGCCCCCTCAATCTTTTGCAGCAAGGGGGCCCGTGGTTTGCCCGGGGAGGTAAAAAAAGGTTAAGATTTTAGTGCCGCTTTCCATAACGGGACCCCAAACCCCCCAAGGGCCCAAATATAGAAAGGGGCCCCTCACAAACCTTAAGGAATTATGTGTTTCCAAATGATGGGGGACCCAAAAAAAACAAAACGTATCCCCTTTTCCCTTGTTTTCAGTGGGCCCAAAAAACTTGGCCCCGCCACCGGGTTTTAAAATATACAGCCTTGGCCGAAGGGGTTGTTTCTAAAAAAGAGGGCCCCGGATTAACAACAAATTGGTTGCCACGGTTTAAATTTTTAAAATTTTTTTAAAAAAAACCCCCCCCCAAATACTTTTTTTCCTTTTTGGCACACCGGAAAACGCATACCACCACCGCAAAAACTAAATTTCCCCTGTTAAAAGAAATCTTCTGGGGTTTCTTTAAAAGGGAAGGCGCCCCGGGGCCCAAATCCAAGGGGCCAACTTGTTATGGAGGATTTCAAAAAAGCCGGGATTTAGCCTTTTTAAACCCCTGCACCCCAACGATATTTTTTGAGGCCACCAAAGGGAAAACAGGGTTCTACCTCTAAAAGGGCCAACCCCAAAAAAAACCAAAGTTTGGGAATGAGGAAAACCCCCGGATTCCCCAAGAAGAGACCTGGGCCCCCCCTCCGCTATTGGGAAGCCGAGCACAAAGATTTCCGCCGCCCCCCACCATCCCCACCCCGACAATTTCCCCAAACTGCTACCCCGGAAAAAGTCTTGGGGAAAAAGGTGAAAAGGCTTCGTTTAAACCTTGGGGAAGAAGGTTTCCCCCGTTTAAAAGGTTGGAATGGACCAAACCCCCGTTGGCAAAGGGAACCCCACCATGCCTTTTCCCCTTTTGTAACCTTCAAAGCACAAAAAGATCTCCTGCCAATCAAAAAAATGAAGCAAAAATACCCGAGAAAATGCAAGGACCACCCTTTAGGGTGGGGAAAATGTCCATCCGGGGGGTCAACAATTTTGGAAAAGGGGAAGACTTTCCCCCTTCCAACCCTAAAAGTGGGAATAAAACCTCCCCCTTCCCCCAAAGGGGGAAAAAAACTCGCCAAACTTCCATACCCCGAGCCCCAGATAAACCCCCCCCGAAAGGGGGGGGGGGAAAAAAAAACCTTCTAACCTAAAGGGGACAGGGGGGCCCCCATGGGAAAAAAACCCTTCCCTCACCCTTTTCAACCAGGGAACCGGGCCGAGGGCCACAGTTCGACCCCCCAAGAAGTTTTAAAAAAAAAAACTTCCCAACCATCCACTCCCCTACAACCAACTGGAACCATTTCAATTCGGGGGGAAAGGGGCCTACCAATACAAAGGCCCCGTTAGGGCGAGGGGAACCCCCCACCCATTTGGCCCTTTGTTCCGGAGGTTTAAGGGGGAAGTACCATTTCCACCTGCCCTCACAGTCAGCACGGGCTTAAATGGAAAGCCACCCGAAATTGGGGAAAAAAACCCCTTTGACATAAATCAAAAACGGGGAAATACCCGAACCAAACAATAAATTTTATTAAAAATTTTTTTTCAAAAACTTTTATTTTTTTAAAAAAAGCAATTTTTTTATTTTAAAAAAAAAAAAAAAATTTACTTTTCCCTTTTTAAAATTTCATTTTTAAATAAAAACTTTTATTTTCTTCTCAAAAATTTGCACTTCGTGCGTAAAAGAAATGTTACAGTTTTTATTATTGATTATTATTTGAAAAAAATTTTTTGTTGTAGTTGCGTAAAAACAATATGTTTTTTGTATGTTGATTTTCAAAAAAAAAAATGCGAATATAACAACAAGATGGGACTACCCAAAATTAGGGAACGAATTTTGCGTTTTTATCCCTTTAATTAGTAAGATAAATATTATTTCACGCGAAAATTTCGATATCGTTTTTAAACATACATTTTTTTGTACTTAAAGAAAAAATATTAAATAGGGGGGCATACAAAAAAACAATGTGGGCTCAAAGGTTGACCTGATCCAAAAAATTAATTTTACGTTTTTACCCCCGGCACCTCCCCCACCATCCCCAAAACCCTATATTTTTATTTATAAGTATTTTTTTTACAGCTAAAAAACTTTACTTCCCCCAAATTTTCACATATCTTTTAATTTTTCACTCGTTGAAAATCTTTGCTTTTTTTAAATTCGCGTGGTCCTTCGATATCAAACATTTCTTCGTATCGTTTTGGGAAATGGTTTTCTTTGCCAGTCAAAGGGCGCACGAAGGAAGAAAGTTATAAGATGTGGGCTGTTTTTTTGGTCCCGGTTAGGGGATGTATCTGTGCATTTCAGTAAAGTTTCGTTGCAATCGACGTGCGATTATCTCTTCTGCCCTTGGGCCTTCATTGCTGGGCAACCCATGATCCAATGAATCTTCCTGAGATTCATTGTACCAGAGTGAAAACCCAAAAACCCAAAGGCCCCCGCCTGCATATAAACAGCAAAAAAGGCATATTTTATTATGGAATACACTAGACGGTTACAAAGCCCCCAAAACTAGTAAAAATTGTGCTTTCAAATCGCTACTACCCCTGCTTTCCTTGATTTTTTGTGCGTACACTCAAAAAGGTGAGCCATGATTTTGTTTTTTAATTTTGGCCCCTTTGGTCACAAGGCTATTAGCCTTTTACCCCCAAAAATATTTTTACCACATCATACTACACTAAAATACCGTTTAAAAAATTTTTCTTTTTAATGGATTTTACACAAATTTTTTGAAATTTTTTTTTATCCTAAATTGGCGAAAAATTGGCTTTTTTTTTTTGGGAATTTTTAAAAATCGGCTATAACTTTTCTCGTTTTTTTTTCCTACAAAAAAACTAAGCATCGTACCAATCTAAAATGGTCTTTTTAAAACATCGTCTCTAAAAATGTCAAAAATATCATGACTATACCTCAAACACCAAAAATATGCCTTCGAAATCACACTCTTTTGGAAATCAGCATATTTTGACCGAACCACTTATAATAAAAAACTAAATAAGTTATAGGGATTAACAAAGGCTGCCGATCGTCATAAAGGGCCAAAATTTTTTTGGATCAAATCATCAAGGTGACGGGGCATAAAAACGTCCCCCTGTTTTTATAATGGAAAATTTTTGTCTGTGGGACCCAGCTCGAAAAAACGATTTGGGGAAATTCTTATAGTAGTCGGGAAAACCCCTGGGAGAATACTTTAATTTATATAAAGCTGAAACTTGGCATGATGATCGGACATACCCCACTGATGATTAGGAATTTGGGGCCAAATTTAAAATTTACCCAGGGACCCCCCCAAATCAAAAATTGGCGCCAAACATGCCTAATTTTTTAAAAATTTTGGTCCTATTTTTTCATTTTCACTTTGCGCACGTACTTTCAAGTACGGAATATAAATTTGAGGTTCAAATTTAAATTTTTTTTACCAGAAACCTTAAAATTAAAGATGGCGGCAAAAAAAACATTTTGTCATTTATTAACGGATTTGATTGAATTTCGGTTTTTACAGTATATTTGGGCTTTTTAAAACTTTTTAGGGAAAAAAAAAATGTTTTGTGAATTTATTGGGCACATAACCCAGAAAAAAATTTGAAAAAGGACGAAAAAAAGATTTTTTTAATGTGATTATTTTCTTATCAGGTACCAAACCCGATAAAAACCACTAGTACGTATTTAACATTAATAATGTTTTCTAAATCGTATGGTTTTTTTATCAGGTTTGCACCAGTGATAAGAAAAATAATCCATCAAAAAAAATTTTTTTCGTCCTTTTTCAAATTTTCTAGGTTATGTGACCAAAAAATTCCAAACATTTTTTTACTCAAAATGATACTCAGCAGCTTAATTACTGTAGAAACCGAAATTCAATCAATCCGTTAATAAATGACAAACTGATTTTTTGGCCGCCATCTTTTAATTTTTTGAGGTTTCTGTTTTTTAAAAAGTTATTTAAACCCCAAATTTATATTTAGTACTTGAAAATACGTGCGTAAGTAAAAATGAATAACATAGGACCATATTAAAAAAAATTTGGCCCTGTTTGGACGCCATCTTTGATTGAGGGGGGCCCTGGGTAAATTTTTCGATTGGCTCCCAATTTTTAATCATCAGTAGGGTATGCCGATCACATGCAAAATTTTATACTTTTTTTACTAAAAATTGAAGTATTCGTGGGATATTTTCAGGATGCCGCCTGACTATTAGGGTCATGGTAGACCAATAAATTTATTTACTTTCTGAATTGGGTGAATACCCCAAAAGAAGTTTTAGGGGCGTTAACTCCAAATAAACCCCAAAAAAGAAAATAAAATATGCTGTATGCAATTCGAAAAGTAAGAAAAGTACTGAACTGACGCTAAACGCCCAAGCTTCTCGCCAAAGTTGCTTTTTATTCTTTACTTATTACCACTTCTATGGCTGCAATTGCTTTTTTGAGCGTAGTAATGGTAAACAAAACTCCCTTCCCGAGAGCTGTTTTATTTGACCGGTTTTCTAACCCAATGATCCAATGTGGAAAACCCTGCTGGCGCGTTCTCATTAAGGGACGTCTTTAGCGACTTTGAGTATATAGGGGTTGCTGGTAGCTTTGAGTAGCTGAAGTCGCCACCTAAAAAAAGGGTACAAAAAAAATATCTATGCTCAAATTTTGCATTTATAGCTCGACTCTGACCCTTTACCCTTTGAAAGGTTTTTCGGGTGTTTTCCCCAAAAAGATTTTTGAAAATTTTTTTTTGCATGCTTTTGGAAATATTTTTTATGAATTTTTTGTTATTAAACAACCTCGAAAAGGGCATGCAAGCATAGATCTTGTGTGTATAATCATTCTAGTATGTTTGAGATATATAACAAGGGCAAGACAGGGGGGGGGAACGTGTTGAGAGAAGTGCCTTCGTAGTGAGGTACCGTATTGTTTTAGTTGAGACTTGAACTAGTTCGGAATGCTCACGGATTTGTCACGTGAAAATAACTCTCAATCAATATGTCAACACAAATCTGTTTGCTCAATGCCAGTCTAATTCCTCTAGATTTTCGGCACTTTTAATTTCTACTGGAAATTCACATTTAGGCCTACGAATTAATTATTTTTTATTGAATTATTTTTATTATGATTTTTTAAAATATTTATTTATTCGTTACGTTACGCATTATGCCTCAAATCACACACCTGCTCGCTTGGCTGTGATTATAGATTTCCTGCGGTTTTATAATTTCTACCGGAAATACATATACTATAAAAATTAGTTATATTTCATTATGCCTACTTCATTATGGCACTTCTTTATGTAATAGACATAATAATCAAACTTGTATTTACATTTTACACACAAATACACAATTGCCTCGTTACTCACTATTCATACACGTATTGCAGTCATAATAGTGTGCTTTTAATTTCAACCGAAAGTACACAGTACTTGCGAATTTAATATTTCAATATGCACCAGCTTTTATAAATGAATAGTATAAAATAAATTCGCACCAATGTTTTTAACTCCAAAAATGTAGCTTATAACCCCATACCTATACTTCCACGCGCGCACACACTTCTCGGGATTATAGATTTATTGTGGTTTTAACCGTCAATATCATACTTATTAATATTATTAATGAAATATATTTAATAACTTCATTATTATGAAATACTTTATGTAGGCTAGTAGGCCTAATAATCGTACTCATAATTATGTTTTACAACAAATATATACTAACCTTGGTACTCGCTCACACATCGCTTTTTATTTTAATTATGAACTGTCGGAAAATATTTGATGCAGGTAATTATTCTCTCGTCAAAATGTATATCCTGAATGACAGTATAATTACAGAGTAAGAAAAAACAAACTGTTTTACTAGTCCATGAAAGCATATAATATTTTTTTTTTATATATTGTTGTCACCTTTGACAATGCAGAATTATTTTGAAATGTGTTTCTTTAATATTCACAAAACTATTGTCAGTTAATTACAGTGAAATCACTTGATGACAAGTCTATCACTGTGCTGTCACTTGACGATAGTGCTGACACTTGATGACAGTGACAGTGTCACTCGATGAGGTCGCCATCATCCTGCAGCTTGATAAACCTAAATGTGATAATGGTTCTGTTTGCCCCAGAGTCCCGGAACATCTTGGACCGAGTGAGCGGAGAGTTCCGGTCCGGGGAGCTGACGGCCATCATGGGTCCCTCGGGAGCCGGCAAGAGCTCCCTCATGGACGTGCTGGCCGCCTACTCGTGAGTAGTCGCGACATTACAATATTGTCTTGTTGTTTTTCAAAGCTCAGAGTTGTTCGAAGTTTGAAACTTGCCGTCTGTCAGACTGGCACAACAAACAACGTGTCTTCCTATCGCAGGGCCCGGATCTTCGAATGTGCCTTGACCTCCCTGCATAATTTCTGTTGTTGCGATGTGGGTTTGAATGTTGGGCCTAGTGATCATAGTGCGTAATTTATTTATTGTGATGTGCATATTTACAACACTCAATAAACTATTTTATTATTGTACTAGGAAGCTTCGCAAACGCTTTTTTTGGTCGCGTTGATGGATGAGCTTTTTAATTATAAAATGTTAATATTAATAATTAAAAATAATAAAAACATATTAACACGGCCCATACAAAGCAATCATTCAGGTCTGTTGGATTTTTGATTGTTTGTAACAAGGCTGTGAGTAAGGTATACAATCTCATGTGAAGTTTTCATATACAAGGCTGTGAGAAGATCTAAAAACTATATTTTCGTGCTATTTGGGCGGATTCTGACCAAACGGTTGGGGCTACAACGTTCATATTTCACATGGGCATTTAGGTAAGGGTAATGTATTGACTTTTGAAAGAAAAAGTTGAAAAAGTACCCAGAATCTATAGAAATAAAGGTTTTAATATTTAACACCTCAAAATCTCAAATTAAAACCTTTATTTCTTTTATATTCTGGCTAACTTTTAAACTTTTTCTTTCAAACGTCAATACATCACCATGACCTTAATGTGCATGTGAAATATGAACGTTGTAGCCCCACCCGTTTGGTCAGAATCGGCCCAAATGTCACGAAAATATCGCACTAAAAATCGAAAAAAATCGTAAAAGTACGATATTCATGAGAAATATTTCTTCGATTGTACCCAAAAACGTAGCAAGTCTAAGTTCAGAGATTTCGAAGGTCCTGTCAAATTTTCATCAAGATCGCATATGCCGTTTGCCCGGTAGAGAGCAAACAAACAGACAGAGAGAAAAGAAAAAAAAACACCCGAGCTAAATTTTTTGGGGGGTCGGTGAAATTGAAGTCTTCGCTTCGCTCATCCAAAAATAACAAGAAGACCATAATCTCAGCCTAAATACTAAAGTAAAACACCCGAGTTGTCAACAAGGTTTTCACCGCCTCGCCGGAGTAAGCTATGGGCGTAGTCGATCAGGCGTTCTCTTTAGTAGACGGTGGATCCTGCGCTCCAGGTTTGATTCCTGGTTGGGCACGGACCACAAACTAATCGCCTAAGTTGGTGAACCTTATCACAAACTAATCGCCTAAGTTGGCGAACCTATCACAAACTAATCGCCTAAGTTGGTGAACCTTATCACAAACTAATCGCCTAAGTTGGTGAACCTGAACCACCCTGCGCTGTCCTGACCCCTGACCAACCCCAACCCCCGCACCCTACAACCCTGAACCCAGTAGCAGTGTACCCACTACCCAATCTTCTTACTTCTATGTGCAAAGAATTGTCAAGAAGTCACGACGGCATCACTGTATTGTTTGTCTCGTCACCTCTCAATGACGAGGGACAGATAACATTCAGCCGACACGTGGAGAAGTCATGACGACGAGAAAAATAACAAACACAGCCAAGATTCAAGATTCAATGCTATTATGGATTTGTTGGTTTGCATGATAAGCGATTTCCTCTTCCTCTTCATTGCAATGTGTGTGTTGCAGTCATTGGACACATTTTTCAGTTGGCACATAGCTATTCGAATCCGACCGCCGACGTATGATACTATACAAAACTGTCAATAAAGCATATATGGACAGCCCGGTACAGTAGTAGATTTTCAATATTTTATGTTTATTAGCCAGGATCAATCTACGAATGTGGAATGTGGTCAATTTTAAACTTTAAAGAAAATCCCAAAACCTGAAAATCAATTTTTTTTTAATTAAAAAAAAAAATGCTTGAAAATTGTTACTGTGTAGGCCCTATATTTCCGCTTCCGTGACAACTACCCAAAATTGTAAACAACTGTGATATCATATGTGATACAAGTTTTTCCTGTGATATCAGTCGGACGAGCGCACAGGAATTTGGACCGACATACCGTAATTTAGGAACCCATTAAAAACCTTTAGTTTCGGGAGATACAATTTCCAAATTTTTCTTTCCCCCACATTCGTCACCACCAAATAGTAACCACAAAACTTCGTTAGTACATCTTTCAAAGTGGGTTCTGTGTGGGGGCGGGGGATCTAGGTCGGGAATGCTGATGACTATGCAAGCCAGTAAAGTAGGTCTATTTGATGATCTGATATAGTACATGACGTGAAAGGCATGCAGAGTTGCCTATGTCTGTTCTAAAACCTTGAGTTATAGGCCTACGCTTTATAGTACACCAAAGATTTGATTTACGGTTGAATACGAATATATGTTATGTACACTGGCATTGTTGTGGTAAAGGGGTTATTATATGGTTATATAGATAAGGTTAAGTCTGGCTGTGCAGCATCTGTATTGTTTGTTACTATGATTTATTGATATTGTCTGTACATTCACCTTTGCATTCACCTTGCAAGTATCAGGCGTCTACGTTGGTTCACGGTTTGTTTGGGTGGGAATGCGAGTGAGTTCGAATCTGCATGAGGCACATGTTTTAATTATCTAGGTGCCCGTTAGGGCGCCGCAGCCAAGCCGCGGTGCGCTACACACTCAAGCACCTTATACACCAAGCAGAGTTGGGGTGATTTCGAGGTGTTACCCAGCCGTCATGTAACGTGATGTGAACTTGAAAACTATCACAATCGAGGGGATTTAGGTACCTGACAACACATGCCAAATTTTATTGGGGTACGACCATTCCTTCTTGGTGAAAAAATGGCTTGAAACATGCTCAAAATCACTTTAAGGATGTTAGCTACTGCTAGCTACTGCTACTGCTAACATCTAATACGTCGGCCCGCGATTCTGACCAGACGGGTGGGGCTACAATGTTCATATTTTACATGGACATTAAGGTTATAGAAATATAGTCTCTTTTGAAAAAAAAAGTTGAAAAAGTTTGTTGGAAGGCTTCCAAATAAAGGTTTTAAAATAAGCCTTAAACACTTGGCATATAATCAACAAGTAACCATAGTTACTTGACACTTGTTGACGGTATAAGCAGAGTTAGGCGGGAAAGTGCGATACGTAAACAAATGGCGGACATTTAAAATTTTTCTTCTTTGTGTGGAACGAGAAAAGGTGTCATTATACTCTCTTAAAACAAATCAGAAACCGTCCCTGGCCTAGGCCCAGATGTAGAAAATTATTTATAATACAACAGTGTGTAGGTCTAAAGTTCCATTAGGCTATAGGACTAGATAAATAAATACTTACACTACATGTTTGACAAGCCCTAGGCCTTTCTTAGCCAACCCTAGGCCAGCACAACCTTGTTTTGACACTTCCCGCACAAATAACTAGTTTTGATTACTACAAGCCTAATGCAGATAAACAATGGTATGATAGTCCTAGGCTATTCCAAAATTTACGGCAATAATAAGCTTTTTCTTTACTTTTAATAAACTCACGCAATCTCCTGTCACTTTTAATAAAAATGTAAAACAAAAGATGGTGAAAATTTTCAATATTCTTCTGATTATCTGATGATTTACATGGCTGTGGGTCAAGGCCGTCTAGATATATCGCTTCCCTCGTGTGGGTGCAGTGAAATAGGTGTAAAATTACATTAGTTGTGCGTTCGTTGTTACATGGGAAAGTTTTAATAGGATGTGAGTTGCCTAGACTTAACCAGTCCTTATACCGTCGTTATACCATGGTTATACCACCTATACCCAGGATGTACATGAATCCGGGCCTAGATATTTTACATCCTATTGTTATTGCTAATACCATAAAAATTAAATCAACTTTGATAAAAATATTATATTTTAACAAATAATTTTGTAATGGAACTTGAAAAAGTAATAAGATCACACACATAACAAAACACTTGTAGAAAGGAATGAGATCTAAAAAAAGGGCCAAGCTCATCTACCCTTCCACATTTGCGCATTCTTAATTCATAAACGTACAGTGTCCCATAACAGCATCCTCGAAAAGCTTGGCAAAATAGAATTTGCATGTTTACGTTTAAATTAATTACAAAAAAAGAACTTGGATAAACTACTACGTTAAATTAATAATCGCAAATTCTATTTTGCCAAGCTTTTTCGAGGATGCTGTTATGGGACACTGTACGTTTATGAATTAAGAATGCGCAAATGTGGAAGGGTAGATGAGCTTGGCCCTTTTTTTTAGATCTCATTCCTTTTGAGTGTGTAAGGTTTGGCTGTATTTCTACAAGTTTTTGTTATGTGTGTTCCTTTATTCTCCTAGCCACCCAAATAGTTCTCTCAAATTACATTATTCCACTGAATTGCATATGACAATTTCATGAAATCATCGGTCTAGATCTAATCAAGTGCGTTAGTACTGAAGAACAAATTGAGTGCATCAACCACAAACAAATAAAAATCTGTAGTTTCATGCTGAAGTTCATACGTACTTTACACATAATTAGTGGGAACTACTCTAGATTTAGGTAGGATGTTTTGATTACACTGTGACGTAACAGCCAAGATAAGGCAGGAGTCATCGAATCAAAGTACAAAGTTAGCTTTCTTTCAAGAGGTTCTTGACCAACACTCCATGGATTTCATAGAATTTATACACAGGTGAATTGTTGCACAAACTCAGTTGACGGCATTCAATATCTGGACTCTCAGACCTGGGTATATACATTGAATTGAACGATGTATCCAAAAATACCCGAAAATAAAAATTTAACAAACAAAATTATAAATAAACGCGTTATTCTCGCAATCTCTTTTTAAAAAGTTACTTTGTATGGTGCATATTCCATACTGTACGATGCCCGTCATCACCCTGGGTAAACAAGATGTGCATTTTCACGATTTTCTTTTAGCTCGTAAAAACAGGTTTTATTCAGAATGCAGAGGTTTATTCCGAATCACATGCACTATGTCATGTTGCGCGTTTGTCGCTATCAGAGCACATTTTCAAAATATCGTTTATTTAAAAAAAACAAATGGAGCTATAAGCAAAGCTTCAGTAGGAGATTTTTCTTTAATATTTTGTGATCGCGACATGCATAATTTACTAGGCCGCTTCGCGAACGCTTTTCCAGTCGCGTTGATGGATGAGCTTGTTTTGAATATTTCTGTCCAATGAAAAATCGAAAACGTACTATTTCTGTGAGAAATATTTCTTCAAATGCCTCTAAAATCATAACATATACAATTTTAGTGATTTTTAAACGTTCCCATAATTTTTCATCAAGATCGGAGTATAGCCGTTTGCCAAATTCACTAAAACATCTCACTAACAATCGAAAAAATCGTTAAAGTACGATAATCATAAAAGATATTTGGTCTATTGTAACACACATAACAAAAACTTGTAGAAATACAGCCAAACCTTACACACTCAAAAGGAATGAGATCTAAAAAAAGGGCCAAGCTCATCTACCCTTCCACATAAACGTACAGTGTCCCATAACAGCATCCTCGAAAAGCTTGGCAAAATAGAATTTGCGATTTTTAATTTAACGTAATAGTTTATCCAAGTTCTTTTTTCTAATTAATTTATACGTAATAACATGCAAATTCTATTTTGCCAAGATTTTCGAGGATGCTGTTATGGGACACTGTACGTTTATGTGGAAGGGTAGATGAGCTTGGCCCTTTTTTTAGATCTCATTCCTTTTGAGTGTGTAAGGTTTGGCTGTATTTCTACAAGTTTTTGTTATGTGTGTGATCTCATTACTTTTTCAAGTTCCATTACAAAATTATTTGCTAAAATATAATATTTTTATCAAAGTTGATTTAAATTCTATGGTATTAGCAGTAACAATATAGGATGTAAAATATCTAGACCCGGATTCATGTACATCCTGGGTATAGGTGGTATAACCATGGTATAACGACGGTATAAGGACTGGACCCCAATTCTTGAGTTCGTGGGAGATGAGTTGAAAACGCAATTTGAAAACGAAGTCGTTTTCGTTTTCGAAGGAATTGGTATTCTTGAACGGTATCGTGGAAAACGTCATGGGTTGTGAGTTGAAAGCATTGATATTAAACCCCTATAGTAGGCTAGACTAGCAGTCTCCTATACCTCCGCACAGGCGCGAGCGTAGCAAATTGAAGACTCAACCGGCCCATTTCAAGATGGCGATTTGGTGTTTTAATTTATGCTTTTTTAATGCAATAAAGTATTTTACTGGATTGTTTGATATGGTTTTAGCTTGTGCAGCATGGTATTAAACAAAAGAAACAATACGAAGTGATTGCATAAGGGAATTTAGTAATCGTTTGGTGTTAAAGGCTAGTATGCTTACCTGTCAACCTGGCGGCAATCTTGAGAACTATTTGGCCACAAATCGCTCCCATGTAAACTGTCATTTTAAGATGGCATCTAATTGTACCGGAAGTGGACCCCCGACTGCTGGTCTAGCCAATTATATAGGATGTATATGGTTGAAAGAGTATCACGAAATCCAAACACTTTAAAAAGATTTGCGTATAGCAAAGAGCTCGAAAAAGTTCTATATTTATTCTAGATGGCAGTGCCTTCATAAACGCGGGCCAATCGAAAGACAAGTTGTATGAAATGATTTGATTGTTGCAATTATGTAAACAAAACAGTTGAGCAAGTTCATATCAGAACAATGTTGTGCTGGCATAGGGTTGGCTAGGCTTGTCAAACATGTAATGTAAGTATGAATTTTACTAGTCCTATAGCCAAATGGAACTTTAGACCTACACTTTTGCATTATAAATAATTTTCCACATCTGGGCCTAGGCCAGGGACGGTTTCTGATTTGTTTTATGAGAGTATAATGACACCTTTTCTCGTTCCACACAAAGAAGAAAAATTTTAAATGTCCGCTATTTGTTTACGTATCGCACTTTCCCGCCTAACTCTGCTTATACCGTCAACAAGTGTCAAGTAACTATGGTTACTTGTTGATTGTATGCCAAGTGTTTAAGGCTTATTTTAAAACCTTTATTGGAAGCCTTCCAACAAACTTTTTCAACTTTTTTTTCAAAAGAGACTATATTTCTATAACCTTAATGTCCATGTAAAATATGAAGATTGTAGTCCCACACGTCTGGTGAGAATCGCGGGCCGACGTATTAGATGTTAGTAGTATTAGTAGTAGCAGTAGCAGTAGCTAACATCCTTAAAGTGATTTTGAGCATGTTTCAAGCCATTTTTTTCACCAAGAAGGAATAATCGTACCCCAATAAAATTTGGCATGTGTTGTCAGGTACCTAAATCCCCTCGATTGTGATAGTTTCAAGTTCACATCACGTTACATGACGGCTGGGTAACACCTCGAAATCACCCCAACTCTGCTTGGTGTATAAGGTGCTTGAGTGTGTAGCGCACCGCGGCTTGGCTGCGGCGCCTAACGGGCACCTAGATCCATAAACGTGGCAAGTCTAAGTTCAGAGATTTCGATAGGATATTGCTTAACGTCTCATATTTTTGCAATTTGGCTAATCGAGACAAAAGAAGGTCCCCTCAAATTTTCATTAAGATCGCATGCCGTTTGCTCGGTAGAGCGCGAACAAACAGACAAAAATACTAAAAAACCCAAAAACACCCGATCTAAATTCTTTGGGGGGGGGGAGGGGGAGGGGTAGTGAAATTGAAGTCTTCGCTTCGCTCATCCAATTAACTTTGAAGTTTCAACATTTTTGTGTGAAAATTGAAAGAAAAAAAAATTGAAATTAAAATAATGGTCCAGAATGTATGTGTAAATTCACTGGATTTGGCGATCAAGCGATTTTTAAATGTACCTGTTTTTTAAAGTTGGGTGGAGCTCATCAACCGTCTTCACGGTGACTACGCCAAATTATGCGGGGATATGCATTTATTTTCTTAAGCGAGCGAAGCGAGCGTTTCCATTTGACTCTGCCGGAAAAAATAGTCACTGGTTTTTTTTTTGTTTGTTTTTTTGTTTGTTTGTATGTCTCGCCATAACGTTCAACGGAGGCTCGGATCGAGTTGAAATTTGGACCATCTGCAAGCTTTGATCTGGATTGAATGCTATTAGTTTTGTGGCAAAATCGTTCAAAAAGTTAATCGAAAGATTTTTTTTTAACTAAACGGCGACAAAATCTGAGGTGGCCAAATCATTTAGAATGTCCGTCCGGTCACGAATATGTTAATTTTATTTTGATCCGATAAGTAGTGTAGATGGAAATTACATTTTAACAAAAGTAACGTTACCATGGCAACGAAAAGTCGCACGAATTTTCTTGCTACTATGCACTGCCACCTAGAAGTAATCAAAATACTATCAAGGAAGTTGTGATGTATGAACATTTGAACTACCCGCCTAGAGCACTGCAGTGTAGTGGAGCTCTGTGTCGTGGGATCTGAGGGCGGTGGGTTAGTAGTTGCTGTCTTCCCCGTCTTGACTTGCAAGGAGCGATGTCATGTAGCCTAGCATCCTAGTGATTGTAATTGTATCTATTTCTAATAAAGTACTGTTAATCTTATATCTAAATATCGAGTGATGATTCATATGGCGCCCTCATAACATATACATAACACTGGCGACGAACGGGAAATGCAAAGTAAGTACCATCTCGGAAATCTGAAGGCCCTAGGCCAACGCAAACAGTAGGCCTAGGCTAGGCAAAAACGCGCCAAGCATGGCGTCCGTCGGGAAAATCGACGAATTCAACCCAGAAATCGACAACTGGGAGGAATATATGGAGAGGGTGGAATTCTACTACATTGCCAACAACATTGAAGAAGAGTCCAGGAAGCTGGCAGTGCTTCTGAGTGTTGTAGGACAACGCGCCTATACACTAATCAGGTCGGTCGTGGCGCCTAGAAGGCCTAACGAATTGACATTGGCACTGTTATCGACGGCAATAAAGAACCATCTTCACCCAAAACCCTCCGAAATAGTGATGAGATTTAACTTCCATCGCAGAACCCAGAAGAGAGGGGAAACAATCGCGCAGTATGTGTCAGAACTCAGAAAACTAACAGAAAACTGTAACTTTACAGCAGATTTGAACACTAGACTACGAGATCAGTTAGTTGTAGGCATTTGCAACGAAGCCTTACAACGTAGGCTATTGGAAATGAGTGATCTAACGTTTGAAAAAAGCCCTACAAATGGCTGTAGCAGCGGAGGCAGCAGACAACAACATGACGGCAATGAGAGCTCCAGCCAACAATGGAGTTAGCAAGGAGATCAACACCCTTTCATACAAGAAGGGCAAGGATGTCCATCACAACAAGGTACCACAGAAGGGAACGTGCTATCGGTGCGGTTATGATCATCAAGGACAATCATGCAAGTTTGCTAACAAAACTTGTCATTTTTGCAAAAGGGTGGGACACCTTGAGCGAGTTTGTTTAACAAAACAGAATCAAGACAAACAGTCAAAGAAAAACAAAAACCAAGTCGGCAAGACTTCCAAACAAAACGCAGGGAAGGGGATTCAAAGTACACATGCAATTGAACTACAACAGTCAGAACAGCTGTACGAAATCAACCAGGTAGGCCAATGTTTTAAGGTAACATCATCTATAGACAAGCCTAGCCTAGCACTAAAATTAAATGGTTGCATGCATACAATGGAAGTAGACTCTGGATCTGCATGTTCAATAATCAATGACATAAACTTTTAACCAGTTATTGTCACAGTCAGTTATGCCTACACCAAGCATTAAACAGACAGGCATAGGACTAAAAAACATGGTCACAAGAAATGCTGTCGGTGGTTGGTGAAGCCATAATAGATGTAGTGCATCAAGGGAAAAGTCATAAATTACCACTGGTGGTTGTAAAAGGGGCGGAAAGCAGTCTCATAGGCCGCAACTGGTTTAATGCCCTGGGAATCTCCATCAGTGGCATAAACAAAGTTGACACACAGAGGCCTAGACCTAAATGGGAAGAAGAATTCAGCTCCGTGTTCAACGACGAACTAGGCTCCTACACTGGTCCCGAAATCGCTGTACCATTGAAGGAAAATACTACGCCTAAATTCTTACGAGCACGACCAGTACCTTTTCCACTGCAAAACAAGGTTAATAAGGAACTGGACAGGTTGACTGAAATTGGGTTATAGAACCGGTGATCCATTCGGAATGGGCATCACCGATTGTGGCAGTTTTGAAAAAAGACAAAACTTTAAGGATTTGTTGTGACTACCGAAGCACAGTAAATCCAGCGCTAGTAACAGACATTTATCCATTGCCCACAACGAGCAATATCCTGGCTACGATTGCGGTGGTGTGAAGTTCTCCAAGCTGGACCTTGCACAAGCATATCAACAAATGTCTGTAAACGAGACAGCAGGCCTTGTACTGACAATCAACACCTTAAAGGGGTTATTTAAAATGAAGAGGTTACCGTACGGGATATCGAGCGCACCTGCGATTTTTCAACGCGAAATGGAAAAATTGTTAGCAGGCATACCAGGTGTGGCGGTATTTCTCGACGATATCCTGGTATCGGGGAAAACGCAAGAAGAACACGACGAGCGTTGAGGGAAGTCTTGAAGCGGATTGACTCTAAGGGCTGCGCTTGCAAAGATCAAAATGCCAATTTGACCTTGAACAAGTACAATTTCTTGGGTTTCTAATTGACATCACTAGGATGCTAGGCTACATGACATCGCTCCTTGCAAGTCAAGACGGGGAAGACAGCAATAACTACTAACCCACCGCCCCTCAGATCCCACGACTCAGAGCTCCACTACACTGCAGTGCTCTAGGCGGGTAGTTCAAATGCTGGCATCCACTTGTTTCCATCGGCATAGTTCCGCACGAATACTGCTGCACCTTCTTCAAAAGTTCGCTCAGGTAGCTTCTGGCGCCACCATTCCATCCTGCATCAAATGGACAAGCTGAAAGAACTGTTCAGACGGTGAAGGAAGCCTCAAGAAGATGAACAAAGGGAACATTCAAGTCATGGTCTCAAGATTCTTGCTACATCAACATAACACTCCGAGCACGGTGACCAACAAGAGTCCTGCTGAACTTCTAATGGGTCGGCGTATCCGGACAGCCTTGGATCTTTTGAAACCAGACTGAGCAAGAAGATGCGCCAACGTCAGGAGGAAGAATGGGAACGCCAGAAGCTACCTGAGCGAACTTTTGAAGAAGGTGCAGCAGTATTCGTGCGGAACTATGCCGATGGAAACAAGTGGATGCCAGCAACTGTCACCAACGTCGGCGGCCCACGAACATTCGAAACGCAACTAGATGATGGACGGACCTGGAAACGACACCTAGACCAATGAGGGGGCGAGACTCGCGGTCGACAGAAGACTATGAAGAGGCAGTGAACCAACCTGATTCTCCTTCAGAACCATCCCTAGTAGGAAGGGCTAATGAAACCTCTGCCACTCCATGTCATTCTCCCCAGCAAAGGGTATCCTCACGTCCTCGTTCTAGACCTGCCTATCTGAAAGACTTTGTTACTGATTAAATCATGTATCTTTAAAAACGCTAATTGATAAATTTAATTCAAATCATACTTGTAAAAAAATCCCAGAAGGGAGGGGTGTGATGTATGAACATTTGAACTACCCGCCTAGAGCACTGCAGTGTAGTGGAGCTCTGTGTCGTGGGATCTGAGGGGCGGTGGGTTAGTAGTTGCTGTCTTCCCCGTCTTGACTTGCAAGGAGCGATGTCATGTAGCCTAGCATCCTAGTGATTGTAATTGTATCTATTTCTAATAAAGTACTGTTAATCTTATATCTAAATATCGAGTGATGATTCATATATGGCGCCCTCATAACATATACATAACAGAAGCAGTGTATTATTTGTAACCAAAGAGTTTAACAAGGAAATGATGTCAAGGTCCTCTTGATGGCGGTGGATTTTATCCACAAAGTAAAGGTTTACCCACGGGTTTACCCAAATACCTTGGCAATAATAAATAATATTGGAAACATGGCCCCGTGGACAGCGAACGTCGCAAATTTTAAAATTTAAAAAAATATGCAATGTGGGGCACGTGCTCGCTTATCAACGCGTCCAGCTGAGCGTTTCCTAGTTTAATCCAAAGAAACCAAGTGCCTCTACACGTCGTGGTCAATGTCGCCTTTCCACCATTGAACAACTCATGAAGCAAGTGGACGTTTTGTTCTTCAAAAAGATGTTGACTGGCTGTGTAGACCTTGACCCATTCCATCGGGTGTCTTGGAATCTTCGCGATTCAAGACGTAACCAGGCCCAGTCCATCACGCCACCATTTGCCCGAACCAGCGCGTACATAAGTGGGTTCTACTGCCGATCTGCAAAAATTTGGAACTACTCCCTGTCCGAAGAAACACAAGGTCTTGCCATGTCTGCTTTTAAGAGAGTTGTTAAGTCTTCAACATTATGATTGCTTTTTTGATATTATGAATTCATTGAATTGTTATTGTTTTGTTAATTTGTCTCTTCTATGTTTGTCTCTTTTATCTCTATGTTCTATGTTTTATAAGTTCTTGTTTATTATCACAGTTTGTTGTGTAGAGGCTGGCAGACACCTTGTGCTTGGGGCATACTGCCCTTTTCTGCCAACCTTCCTACTAAGCCTATTAGTGGAAAATAAATAATAATAATAATAAACATATCAATTCTGCATCTCGAATACCCGTAAACTCTGTGGCTAGAACACGATAACACGATTGGGGCGCAGGCTAAACTTTATGTTGCCGCCGGGACGTGGGTTCGAATCTTGCATATGGAATGTATTTTCGTTGTTCTCCATCCTCATCCATTCCATTAGAACTCATCTTATCAACAAACGTTCATTATGAATATTGTAACTCATAATCGTAATAACATTACACTAGGAAACGCTCAGTTGGACGCGTTGATAAGCGAGCACGTGCTATATAGCTAGACCCACAATGCACATTTTTTAAATTTTAAATTTGCGACGTTCGCTGTCCACGGGGCCACGTTTCCAATATTATTTATTATTGCCAGCCAAGGTATTTGGGTAAACCCGTGGGTAAACATTTACATTGTGGCTAAAATTCACCGCCATCTAGAGGACCTTGACATCATTTCCTTGGGAAAACTATTTTAATTCTTTGGTAACAAACTAGGAAAATGCTTAAGTCCCGCCGCGTTGATGGATGAGGTTTTTTAAGTTTTTAATTTGCGTGGGATATCTTTACTTTTGCAAGTGCTTTGCTTTGCTCCCTATGCATTGTAGGTGATTGTTGTCAAGTTTCTACCTCACCATAACCTTAATGTCCATGTATAATATGAACGTTGTAGCCCCACCCGTTTGGTCATAATCGGCCCAAATGGCATTAAAATGTCGCACTAAACCGTAAAAAACCCTATAAGTATTCAAATACTTTATTTCTATGGATTCTGGCAAATTTTTCATTTTTTTTCTTTCAAAATGTACTAAATCACCATAACCTTAATGTCCATGTATAATATGAACGTTGTAGCCCCACCCGTTTGGTCAGAATCGGCCCAAATGACACGAAAATATCGCACTAAAAATCGAAAAAAATCGTAAAAGTACGATATTCATGAGAAATATTTCTTCGATTGTACCCAAAAATGTGGCAGGTCAAAGTTCAGAGATTTCAAAGGTCCCCTCCAATTTTCATCAAGATCGCCTATGCCGTTTTCTCGGTAGAGAGCGAACACACAGACAAAAAAAACACCCGAGGCCCGAGCTAAATTTTTTGGAGGGTCAGTGAAATTGAAGTCTTCGCTTCGCTCATCCAATAATACACTGCTTCCTCGATAGTATTTTGATTACTTCTAGGTGGCAGTGCATAGTGGCCAGAAACCTCGTGCGACTTTTCGTTGCCATGGTAACGTTACTTTTGTTAAAATGTAATTTCCATCTACACTACTTATCGGATCAAAATAAAATTAACATATTCGAGACCGGACGGACATTCTAAATGATTTGGCCACCTCAGATTTTGTCGCCGTTTAGTTTGAAAAAAAAACTTTCGATTAACTTTAATGTAACTTTGTAACTTTTGAACGATTTTGCCACAAAACTAATGGCATTCAATCCAGAACGAAGCTTGCGGATGGTCTTAATTTCAACTCAATCCGAGCCTCCGTTCGAACGTTATGGCGAGACATACAACAAAAAAACAAAACAAAAAAAACAATACAGTGACTATTTTTTCCGGCATAGTCAAATAGAAACGCTCGCTTCGCTCGCTTAATCATCCTGACTAACTTGAAGCTTTTTTTTTTGCAAAATGGTGTAATTGGCACGATTGGAATACATTTTATAATTCACTCGTTCCGAATAAAGTTGTTTAGAGGCATCACACCGTTGAAACTGATAACATAATTTGTTGTGACTTACAATTCCCTGAATCTCATCCTACAATTAAATTTAGTTTATTGGACAACCAAATTCGTCTCCGTAATAACATTAATTTTGAGTACCAATTTTAATTTTAGGATGAGATTTTCAAACATTAAGACCGTTTCGCGAATGGTTTTCCAGTCGCGTTGCGTTGATGGATGAGCGTATTTGATGCACTGGACACTTTTTTGCTTCGATGTTCAAAGTTCAAAGTCACTACATGTTGAACAGATAATGAAATCGTAAGACTGGTAAAACCAACCTTAAAAGTGTGATTTTCATAAGAAGTATTACTTTGATGTTACTCAAATTCAATACATGTCTAATGTTACAATGAAGGTTGCATGAAAATGTTTTTAAAATAGGAGTAGCCATCATCATTAAGCTGGTAAAGAGCTATAAGAAATGTCTGTAAAATTAAAATAAAACACATCGTAAAAGTGTGATTTTTAAGGGGAAGGGTTTTTTTTCATTTCTTTAAAAAAAACGTCACAGTTTTTAATTAAAGCTTGGGAGAGCCCTAAAAAATTTAATCACATCAGAAACGTCTTTTGGCTAGAGGCGAAAAAAAAACTAGGTGTATTAGTAGCCGGAAACTTTCCAAAAAGCTTTTTCAGGCGCGTTTTGGTGAGCTTAATTTTTTAAAAAAAAATTTAAAAACATTTTTTAGATAAAATTTTTTTTCATTCGCTCAAAAATTTACCCTATGATTAATTCATAAAAATTTGGTTCTTAAAAAACCTTACAAACGGATAAACATCAAAGAAAGTTTTTTAAATCGTAAAATCATAAAAAATTTCGATTTTCTAGAAATAAATTTTTATTGCGCTAAAAAAATGGCCATTCTAAGTTCAGAGTTTTGAAGGCCTCCAGAAAATTTTATCTAATTTGGGGTATCGTTTTCCGGGAATGGTTAACAGACAGACAAAAAATACAAAAAAAAACTTTTCCCGGGTTTTTTTTCCCAGTGTAAATAAATAAATAAATAAATAAATAAAACAATCAATAAAAAAATAAAATAAAAAAATAATAAATTGAATTTTAAATTACCCCTCAGTTTTATAAACTTATTTTTAGTGGGGGACAGAAATCAAAGGACCAATTCCCAACCCTGTAGGCCCGACGAATCGATAGTGAGGAAAATTAACCAAAAGATCGATATTTTTAATAGAAAATAATATAGCAATCAGTGGTGGCAGGCGAAACCCGCGGATAAACGCCAAAAATCAACAAGGCCGATTCAGAAAAAACTATGAATTTATTTGTGCTTCTTTGCTAAAAGGCCCAAAAGTCACTTTCCAAACTCCTAAGACAAGAATGAGGATTTAAGCCCAAACAAAATTTAAAAAAAACTTCTGTCTTTAAAACGGGAACCCGGGGAACCCCCGGACCTTCTGCATTGGAAGAGATACGTACCCGCTTTCGCTCGTACCCCTATCCAAATATGATTCGTTGCATTAAAAATATTTTGTGCGTGCGTTACCAATGATCAAAATGACTATGTGCACGCGTTCCTCACGCGTGTTTTCCATGCCACGCCCAGATAAACAATTAAGAGTTACGATATTTTAATAGTGGATCAGTCAAGTGGCAAAACTGTAGCCAAGTGGGATGATCGTCTTTCATGTCTGCCGGTTTTTGGCGAAAAAGTCAGAGGTAAACCCGTGAGTAGGTTCCATGCTGTCTGCTGTCTGTCGCCCCTGTCGTCTGTCTGTCTGTCTGTCTGTCGTCTGGCTGTCTGTCTGTCTGTCTGTTTTCTGTCTGTCTGGGGTTTCGCTGCTGTTGTCTATCTGTCTGTCTTCTGTCTGCCTGTCAATTAAGGGGTGCCCGCTCAAACCCAAAACTCAGTAACGCTGTTAGAGCAGATGGAGTGTTCGAAAATAGTGTAACGGTTCTTTCCTTGACGTCGCTCGGCAGCCCGGGTTAGTGGGGGGAACCTACATGACTGTCAAAGTTACACCGCCCGTGGATGGGGTTAAGCGTTGGGTTTCCTTGGACTTTGAAAGGAGTAGGTACGTGCCGGTACCCGGGGTTTCCCCCCCTCCCTTGTTCATACTTCATCCTCTATATCACCACTCATCGTTCGATTTGCCAAAGTGCAAAAATGAGGACGTTTTAAACAATATTTAATCAATCAAACGTCTGTTTAATAGTAAAAAAGTCGTCCGCGTGGCTATACGGTTGGGATTGATATCTGATACAATGAACCAAGACGTAGGCCCGATAGGTTTTTAATTTTCCCCATTTTTTTTTGTAATTTTAGGATAATGATACCCCTGGAAAAATTAGAGCTCCATCACTCCCTGAGAGTAAAATGCATAACTTTTTTAATGGTGATTTTTGGATGAGCGTACGAGCGAAGGAGTGAAGGAAGAATTCATTTTACCGACCCCCCCCCCAAAAAAATTAGCTTGTGTTTTTTTTGTTTGTTTTTGTTTTTTGTTTTTTTTTTTGTATTTTGTCTGTTTGTTTCTCTCTCTACCGGGCAAAGGATATGCGATCTTGATGAAAAATTTTAGGGGAACCTTCGAAATCTTTTAACTTTGATTTCTACGTTTTTTGGGACAATCGAAAAAAATTTTTCATGAATATCGTACTTTTACGATTTTTTTCATTTTTAGTGCGATATTTTCGTGACAATTTGGGCCGATTCTGACCAAAAGGGTGGGGGTACAACGTTCATATTTTACTGTACATTAAAGTAATGGTTAGTACTGCTTTTGAAGAAAAAAATTGAAAAAGTTTGCCAGGGAAACCATAGAATAAGGTTTTAATATGAGGTTTTTTTGGTTTATAATAATAATTTAAAAAGTAACAATAGAAACTTGACCCCAATCACCTACAATGATTCACAAAGCACTTGCAAAGGAAAAATGGGGCCCCCGCAAAATAAAAAAAAATTTTCAAAAAAAACTATCCCTCAAAGCGGCGGGACTTTAGCGTTTTTCCTAGTAATTTCTAATAAGCATCCGAATCATAAACATTCATTTCCAAAAACCTTGTAAATTATTTTCAAAAATATATGTTCTTTCAGTTTGGTTTATTCGTGAAAAAAATACCTTTGTTTTACACCGTGACTGTTTGAGCAAGCTGCAGATTATGGTGTTGGTCTATGGGTTGAGTTTTTTCGAAACAGCTGAAAATGCAAAAATGAAATATTGCAATGTGAAACATAACAAGATGTATACTAATAATGAACCGTCACCCTCACGATGTTTGGACGATGTTTGGGACTTCTGGCCTGCAAGCTTTGCTATTTTTACACCAAAGTGCAGAGGACAGTATGCCAACGCTAGGAATGTACATCAAGCCCCGTTCACACGTGTGTTGTGAGTTGTGACTGCGGTTACCTTTTTGCACTGTGCTTTTAGCATTGCCGAAGACTATTCAATCAATGAAAGAAATTCTAACGAGAATGTACCGACCAACTTGTAGGAAAAATGACCCCCCTTCTCCAACCCTGTGGATTGTATTTGTCTAAACTGCGAACTATCACAGTATCGCTTATTATTATCATCATATTTTTATTTATTTTAAAATTTTATCTATCCCAATTGTAACAGTCAGTTTATCTCCACTCGGAGATTCAATTTAACATGGATTATCCGATTCGTTATTTTATCATTTATTCAAATATGTTTCATGGACAGTGTAAACACAAGTTTCGTTCTATTTTTAACTTTATATTAATCACTAAAATACTATTTGAAAAAACAAACATTCTAATGGGAAACCTCCCCATATAGGAGAATTGCATATAAGTAGGTATTTTGAGATAGGGTAGTTGTGACTTGTGAAGGGAATGTCCAAGGGCTAGATGGCCCGGGTCGGTATCGTACCCGCGGCAAGTTCCCAGTCCCACAATCGCACGTGTGGGCTGGACTGTTCACTACGCTGTGTGACCCTGGCCGTATCTGTTCGAGTTCTGTTTCGTCACTCGCAAAGCACGTGGCTCGATGCTTCTTTGTGTATGTTTGTGCGCGCCGTGTGTTGTGTAAGGTGGGGGGGGGGGGGGGGGGGCAGACCCTCACGTGTCCCAGATGGGATTGGGTTAGCACTAACTAGCAGATTTTGGAACGCAATGTAAAACATTTGCATAACTCGACTGCAGCTCTTCCGGAAGAGTTATAGAAATGAAATTGAAAACGTGTACTTTCTGAGACGCTTGGAAAATACTTCAAAGATTTATGGGGAAGATCTACCGATTTACCCCTTTTATATCTTTGTCCTCGCTGCACACTAATGGCCTACCGTCAGCAAAGGTTCAACGTCCCTACGTTATCACACAAAATACCTTTGATTACGCGTGCACGTGGTGGAGTGTAAGTTTATCAAGAACAATAGGTCCTAACATTAATTCTGATTATGTGAAGTTTGATTGAAATTAACGATGACGAGCAGTTGCTTCGATTTTTTTAAATCGCATTTTGATGTTTTTAGAGCTGCTACAAATAATCAGCCAATCAATAATAATAACTGTCGCTGTTTCGATTTAACTTTCTTAGTCATCAGAAAATAGTGTCACTATAATTTTTTCCAGGGTTCACATCAGCTTTACTCTGTGTGAGTGTTTGACCCTCTTCAGGTGACTGACTGACTGACAATGACTGTGCTATTATAAGGGTGTAATGTTATTGTAATGGAATGTCCGAGGGCTGTTTTGTTTAAAAGGACTCGAGCCATTGCATTTAACAACTGAAGAAAACCTCGTAAAAACTTTCAGTCAGGATTCACTAAACTATCAGCATCTCTCTTAGTTGGATGAGCGAAGCGAAGACTTCAATTTCACGACCCCCCCAAAAACATTATCTCGGCTGTTTTTTGTTTTTTGTTTTTTTGTTTTTTTGTTTTTGTTTTTTTTTTTTGTTTTTTTTTTCGTTTTTCTGTCTGTTTGTTCGCTCTTACCCGGGGAAACGGCATATGCGACTTGATGAAAATTTGACACGACCTTCTTTTCTGGACTTGACTTGCCACGTTTTGGGTACAATCGAAGAAATATTTCTCATGAATATCGATACTTTACGATTTTTTCGATTTTTAGTGCGATTTTTTTTGTGACATTAGGAACCGATTCTGACCAAACGGGTGGGGATACAACGTTTCATATTTTACATGCACATTTAAAGGGAACGGTGATGTATTGACGTTTGAAAGGAAAAGTTGAAAAAGTTAGCCAGAAATCAAGAGAAATAAAGGTTTTAATTTGAGTTTTTTGAGCGTGTTTAAAATATTAAAACCTTTATTTCTATAGATTCTGGCTAACTTTTTTAAACTTTTTCTTTCAAAAAATCAATACATCCCCCTTACCTTAATGTCCATGTGGAAATATGAACGTTGTAGCCCCACCCGTTTTGGGCAGAATCCCCCCAAATAGCAGAAAATATAGATTTAGATCCTTTTTCACAGCTTGTATGAAACATTCACAGGAGATTTATAACCTTACTCACAGCTTGTTAAAACAATCAAAGATCCAAAAGACCTAATGATTGCTTTGTATGGGCCGTGTTAATATGTTTTTACTAAAGGGAAACTTCGCCCAAAAGCTTTTTTCAGCCGCGTTGATGGATGAGCTTCTTGTAAGTTTTTAGTTAAGTGGGAAGGCTTTTTGAAAAGCATTTTAGGTGATTTTTTGTCAAGTTTCTAGTGTTACTTCTTAATTGTTTTAAAATACCTCAAAAAAACTTAATTTAAAACCTTTTATTTATATGGGTTTCTGGTATTTTTTAACTTTTTCTTTTTCAAAAAGCAATACATCATTATTACCTTTATGTCCA
Source organism: Sweltsa coloradensis (assembly GCA_024449915.1). Classification (NCBI taxonomy): domain Eukaryota; kingdom Metazoa; phylum Arthropoda; class Insecta; order Plecoptera; family Chloroperlidae; genus Sweltsa; species Sweltsa coloradensis. The sequence goes on along the minus strand of JAMZAV010001954.1, from coordinate 171,203 downwards.
TGTGAAATATGAACGTTGTAGCCCCACCCGTTTGGCCAGAATCGGCCCAAATGCCACGAAAATATCGCACTAAATATCGAAAAAAAATCGTAAAAGTATGATATTCATGAGAAATATTTCTTCGATTGTACCCAAAAACGTGGCAAGTCTAAGTTTAGAGAAAACGAAGGTCCCCTCCAATTTTCATCAAGATCGAGTATGCCGTTTGCCAGGTAGCGTGCGAACAAACAGACAGAAAAACTAACGAAAAACAAAACACACGAGCTATTTTTCTTGTGGTAACGTGTAAGTGAAAAAAAATACAGAAAGTCAAATTGAAGTCTACGCTTCGCTCATCCAATTATTTTAAATTAATATTAACATTTTATAATTAAAAAGCTCATCCATCAACGCGACTAAAAAAAGCGTTTGCGAAGCTTCCTAGTTTACATAATACCTGGCGCCTCCACCATCACATACATATGAAGTGTTTGAACTGGTTGAAGGAGTAGATTATGATAACATGCAAGCTTTATCATATCAAGTATATGTTCCTCTAAGCTATCAGCATCTCTCTTAGTTTACATAGCCAGCGGTTTCCACTCGAACACCGAAGTTAAGCAGAATCGGGCGTGGTCATGGGAAAAGTGGGTAACCGCTCAGGCCCTGAAACTCACGTATACCGCTGGTTAGAGCAGATGAGGATTTGTAAGCTAGTGTAACGGCTTCGTTCTCCTCGACGTCTGCTCGGCAGTCCGGGTTAGTGGAGGAACCTATATGACTGTCAAAGCTACACCGTCCTTTCGGATGGGACGTTAAGCCGTTGGTCCCCTTAGTACTTTTCGAAAGGAGTAGGCTACGTACCGTTACCGGGTTTCCCCTCCTCTCTTCTGTTCATACTCCATCCTCATCTTTCACCACTCATCGTCTCGATTAGCCAAAAGGCATAAATATGAAACGTTAAGCAATATCCAATCAATCAATCTTAGTTTACATAATACCCGGCGCCTCCACCATCACATACTTATGAAGTGTTTGAACTGGTTGAAGGAGTAGATTATGATAACATGCAGCTTTATCATATCAAGTATATGTTCCTCTAAGCTATCAGCATCTCTCTTAGTTTACATAATACCCGGCTCCTCAACCATCATGGACACTGTTATGGTTTGTTGTTTTCTTTAACATTTATCCAAACAGTCAATCGTAATGTCAAGAATTGTGGCTGTGAGGATATCTATAATTCGCTGATGTTGACGGTGAACCTGTCTGTCCCAGGGTAAAGGGGGTGACGGGGTCGGTGAAGACGAACGGAGTTGAGCGGGATAGCCAGGACTTTCGCCGTCATTCCTGTTACATCATGCAAGACGAGAAGTTGCAGCCCCTCCTCACTGTCAACGAGGCTATGATGATAGCAGCTAGCCTCAAGACGGGTCCCCGACTCTCACACAAGGAGAAGTTGAACAGGGTGAGTGTGAGGCACGAGGACATGGTTTTTTAAATTCCGATATACTATCGGCTTTGATAACTATGCAAGGTTTCATGTATATCCGTTGCTTCCTGGCCTAACGAATGGTGCCAAATGTGTCCCACCCACAACTAGACGTCAATCAAGTGAATGATTGTACTCGCAGACTGACTGTCACTGGCGTCCAAGTCATATGAACATGATCATTGCTGTGAGCATGAACCACCTCGCCATTGTTGTAAATATAAGTGTTTCCACTTGATCTTAAGTTAATTTTTATCTTAAATGGACTTAAATTAACATTAAATAAAGTAGTGTATGTAGACAAAAGAAAAACATCATTTATGAAATTGTGACATAATAATGCCATGCATATTTTCCCTTGAATCGCCTGTTTTTAGATTAGGTATCGATTTTATAAATATCGTGTAATTATTTATGGTGAGTTTGTAATGCTGATTAATTTTGTGACGTGACAAAAGTTGTTCCTCTAATATCCAAGGTGCTTTTGAATCTTGATGGTTCCGTTGCCCATAGAGACCACCAGAATGTGCTAGATACGTATTTCCATTGGATTTTTAGAGGAACGTACAAAACACTTTGTCTGGTTCACAAAAACACAACGTATTTAAGTCTGACAGTGGCATTTGTGACAAAGATATGCAACAATTAATCCCCTTTTTATCTGTGATGTTGCCCATGGCCTACTTTTCTGGTTCTAGAGCACTATGCTACTTTTAATCTTCACAGATGTTCCATGAATACTCATATTGGTGTGATTAATGTGATTATCATACAATTGCTATGATGTGTAGGTATTAAACACCTGTTCATTAAATTGGCAATGACAATTTTTTATTGATCACTAAATTTCTATTGATATTGTTCAAGTGTTTTTGGCATTGTATTGGAAATAACGACAATGGTTATCAGTTGATAAGTATTAAAAACATTGGCAATAACGACAGTGACTATTTCATTGCTATGAAATATTAAAAATCTCAAAATCGTCAAATCGTATTAGGTATAATATATTTTAGTTATTAGTTTACAATGAGTTGCGATCTCAAGTGCTTGTTGTAAATCAGCTCCTCCCATATGAGGTACGATGACGGTCGCACGTTATTACACATTAGTGTCACTTACTTACTTAGTTAGGTATACGTGTGGAATATCCCGTCTTCACAGAAATGCAATACATAAATGATTAAATTTTGGTTCACACAGTCAGGAGAAAAAATAATCTCGTCGTTCAGGTTCAAGGAAATAATGTTTTTGTATTTTTTGTAACTTTTTTTTTTTTGTAACTTCACTCGTACAACAAAGAATTTCCATGTGAACCAAACACACGCATAAAATAGTTGAATCTTCACATCGAGTATAATGACAATGTCGCTAAATTTAATTTCGATACCATGTGGAAGGTCTTATTTCCTTAATCCGTGGATGGAAGCTCGTGCAGATATTCGGTTTCGTGTCCTTTTCTTTCATACCTCCGATGAACTTTGGTAAACTTGAACATAAAGCTTTTCCCGTAAGTGACGCCTGACGAGGATAATTTCAGTATTTTCGTATGATTTATAAATTTACTTATTGCTTACATTTAAATATGAAAGGCAATGTTTGTATTATTTCTTGTGTGCACATTCCGAGAGTCAACTAGTGCCTGAACTGAAAGCGATAGTTGATTATAGCTTATAAATATAATATTATAATTTGTGTTTGTTTGGGAGAAAATGTAACAATTTAACATTGCACAATGCAGTTTGTTTAGTCACCTTAGACATAACATGGACCCTCTATAAGGAACCCAGGCAAATATGGATTGGACTGGGAATAGGCTTCTCCCGTACAACAAATAGTTGCTCTCTTTTCACCCTCAAATGTAAATCTGCATACTAATTATTATGATATTTGCAGATAGCAGAGATTCTCCAGGCGCTGGGACTGTCAGAGAGCCGCAAGACTCTGACAGGCAGCCTGTCAGGCGGCCAGAGGAAGAGGTTAGCCATCGCGCAGGAGCTAGTCAACAACCCACCTGTCATGTTCTTTGACGAGCCCACTAGGTATGTGGCCCAATATACTTACTTAATTGATTTTATTGTTTGGCGAGCTTGATTCCGGTTTGGTATGTTTTAATTTGTCGTAGGCTTTCGCGGCCGGAGTCAATATAAAACACTTGGCTGTCGGGTGTCGCCGCGTCCATGATGGATGAAAACTGACGTTTCGGACCGGTTACACGGTCCATCTTCAGAGTTTAAAAAAACCTTGAAGGGTACTTACACAGAACGAACCTACTCGGTCCAGCTCGTCTGTGCAAGTCACCCCCACCAAGTTGTGCAACCAGTTTTGTCAGTCTGAACGCGCATGCGCACTCGCTTCGCGCCCAGCCACTGACGTCACGCTGTTATCTTCTCGCTTTAGCCGCTCTATAGTTGGTTTCCACGTTTTACTGAGCCTATACCCATCTTCCCGGTTGAAATTCTTGGGGTGTTTTTCTATCTCAATCGCCTCGCGGACCAGGCGGGGCCTGTAATTATCGACAACTGACAGAAAAACGAGTGTCTTCAAAGTTAATACGATGGCACTTACTCACACTGTGTTCTGCCAACGCCGACTTGTCCGTATGCCCTAGTCTTGTATGGCTTAGATGTTCTTTGAGGCGCGTTGAGTTTTTTTCTACCAGTTTGGCCCACGTAGACTTCGTCGCAAGCTCCACACGGTATCTCATAGACTCCTGGTACGTCTAAGCGTGGGAGCTCATCCTTAGCCGAATTAAACATCGTAGAAAGTTTTCTATCCGTGTTGTAAACAGTGTGAATGTCGTGTTTTCGTAACAGCTTACCAATACGGTCGGTTGTATTCTCCACGTATGGCAAAAAAGCACGAGAAACACGTTCCGGCTGTACTAGTGGCGAAGCTTGCGGTAGGGCTGGTGCACACGGTCTCTTTTTGAATGCCTGTGAAATGTCCCTATTCGTATAGCCATTTTTCAGTAGCATTTCACGAAGTGCTTTGCATTCGTCCACCAGATGTTCCTTGTCTGATATTCTCTCTGCCCTGCATGCCAAGGTGTTCAAAACGGCGCGTTTCTGAGCGGGATGATGGTGCGATTCGGCGTTTAGGTATCGCCCAGTGTGTGTAGCCTTCCTATATACAGAATGACTGAGCGTGCCATCCCCCCTGCGACTGACTAACACATCTAGGAATGGGAGCTCTCCATTTATTTCAACCTCCATAGTGAACTTGATGTTATTGTTTTACCATTGAGATAATTGAGAAAATCTGTTAACTTCTCTCTTCCATGGGGCCACACAGCAAACGTGTCATCAACGTACCGAAAGTAATGAGACGGTTTTTAATGTCGCATTATCTAAAGCATTAACTTCGAACTTCTCCATGTAAAGATTAGCCACCGCTGGCGAAACAGGTGACCCCATGGGGGTGCCGTCAATTTGTTTATAAAATTCTCCGTCAAACATAAAAAAAGTAGAGTTTAAAACCGTCTCAGTCAATGCAGCAATATTCCCAGGGCACTTTTCCCCTTATCACTTCAGCCGCTTCTTTAATAGGTATGTTTTGTGAACAAGGATGTTACATCAAAACTGACCATAAAATCCTTCTCTTCCAACCGTATGCCTTGAATTATGTTAATAAAATGTAGCGAATCTTTTATATAAGAACTCGCATCTGATACCGTGGGCTGTAACTGTCTTGCTAAAAATTTTGACAAGTTGTACGAGGGAGCCTTTATTGCACTAACAATGGGTCTCAGAGGGAAATTAGCTTTGTGGACTTTAGGTAATCCATATAAGCGTGGAATACGTGAGTTAGATGGCAAAATCTGACGTTTAGTTTCGTCATCCAGTGTTGACCGTTTTATACTGTCAACTATCTGTTTTTCAATTTTAGTGGTAGGATTGCGTTTAAGTTTTTCGTACGCTTCATCTTTCAGCAATTCGTGGACTTGAGCTTTGTACTCTTCCGTTTTCATAACAACAGTAGCATTTCCCTTATCAGCGGAGAGTACTAATAAATCAGTTCTCTTCCTCAGGTTCCTTAACGCCCTATGTTCAGCTCCACTAATATTCTGGCACGGAGGTTTCGCTAAACGAATAATCCTAGCCGTTTCGGCTCGTATTTCTTCCATTCTCGTCCATCATGGACGCGGCGACACCCGACAAGCCAAGTGTTTTTATGTTTTAATTTGTTTAAAACTGTGGTTGTTTTTGTCATATGCTATGTTTGTATTATTTATTGTGAACGAGGTATGTCAGACGTTAAACATAAACTACATACGTACTCACTTATTAAAGTCCACCAATGAAAAATCATGTAAATTGTGAGGGTATACTCAGTACGAGTTTTGATTTGTAATTTTTTTAGACTTCGAAATATTAGAGGCGGTGAAAAATTCCAATGAGTCTATTTAGACTAATAACTCTCTCCTTGTAGAACGATGACTCACTGATATTGTCACGGTATCCAATATCCATAATAATGTTTGTAAATGGTGACTCGATGTCAAATCATGGATCACAATTTCGTGTAGATGAGTATGTTTATAACAAAACTCACAGTCAATTACTAGTGAGTAGGTACTTGTAAATTAGATCTACTAAGACGCATCTCACAAGGGATGTCTGCATAATGATTACATTGCACATTTTTTTATTATAAGTTAGAGTTGGGTTTTAATATAGATAAATATTTAAAATACGTAAAAAAAAAATTAATATTTCATTTACGTTAAAGAGAAAGATCCAACTTGCGAAAGAAGATCTCGCCAAAGAAATGAGTATATTTTTACTTCTATAAAATAGGTAGACTACTGATAGTCACTTGAATTTGCTGTCAATATCTATTCTATATGTATGTAAATTGTTTTAAAACAATATAGGACTATATGCAAATTGATTACATTATAATACATATTAGATAAGTCCAATTATTGCACTTACCACGTTTGTAACCCGGCACCTCCACCATTTCAAGATGAAAAGTAATTGTCTCGATTTATTTGAGTCCAAGTGACTCAAAATTGATTTGAATTAAGTATGTAAGAAATGCTTTTTAAAGTTGTTTAGTTTCTTATCATAATGTTGTTTTATTTTATTAGTTTACTATTATACAAATATAAAATAGCTCTTACTTTGTTAGTTTTAAAGGAATATTTTTATGGTTTGTTATACCTAGATAAAACATTTTCAACATGCAGATTTTGTTCCTGTCAAAATTTCTCAAACATATAACTTAATATTGTGTCACGTTACAGTGGTCTGGATTCCTCCACTACTAAGCAGTGTGTTGGAGTCCTGAAGCTTCTAGCCCAGGAAGGTCGTACTATCATCTGCACGATCCATCAACCGTCTGCCCTTCTGTTTGAGATGTTTGACCATGTCTACTCGTTGGTAGATGGCAGGTATGTTTTGGTATCGAGAGTATTAATGCATGGCCAGCAACATCATTCAGATATTACTTGTTATTATGTGTACCGATAATATTTATTGAAACATCTTTTATTTTTAGAAAACTCTCAACACAACTATATAAAATGCTACTCTACTTATGTGTGAATTTATGGAATATTCCACACGTTCGTTCATCATTATATTATTGTGTTCTGTTCTGAATTATTATTACCCTCTGCGAACGTCCTTACATAGCTCATAAATTGTGTGGGGAAGCATACATTATTTTTATTATTCGTATATCTGTTGTTTTGTTTTTTTAACATGCTTATTTCATTTTAATTTTTTCTCATTTATTTCATTATTTTTCATTTTCATTTTCCAATCAAGTGATCTTAATTAAATGTTTGTTCTCATTATTGCTATACGTAGTTGTTCCACAGCAAGTAAGCAGATGCGCGCAGCCTCAGCTGGCCAATGAGCGACCAGTATTTTAAATTGGGGACTGCTGATTGGCTGCAATCCACCCGCCGGTGACGTCAGGCTTCAGCATCTGCTTAGTTGCTTTGGAACAACTATCTATGTTATGAATAATGATAATGTCATAGCTGACATACGGTGTGATTTCTTTATGTATGTTGTAGTTTAATTCTAAGTTCATTGTGTAATTGAATGATGTTTTCTCTCAACAGATGTGTGTACCAAGGTGCTCCGAGTCAAGTGCTGCCATGTATGGAGACCTTGGGCCTCAAGTGTCCACAGTACCATAACCCTGCTGACTTTTGTAAGTTGAGTCTGAGTAGCAACCAGGATGATAATAAGTATTAAGTAAATAAGGTAATAAATTACTTTCATAAACTACTCTGTTGATGAGTGGGTTTCATTGTAAAAGTAATTGAAATTGTACAGGGTTAAATTTATCTTCCTTAAATTTTTTATATTTAATTCAATCAATTCAGAGGATAATATGAGACATGAATTTGAGGATTATTATTGTCGTTCGCTCGGCTGACTGACATAATATTTTATTTGATTTATATTGCTTAACATCTCATAGCACTAAGGTTATTCAAGACAATGAGTGGTGATAGATGAGGATGCAGGTTGAATAAAAGGGAGGAGGGGACAACCAGGTACCGGCTCGTAGCCTACTCCTTTCGAAAAGTACCAAGGGGACCAACGGCTTTACGTTCCATCCAAAAGGACGGTGTAACCTTGACTAGCCATATAGGTTCCTCCACTAACCTGGACTGCCGAGCAGACGTCAAGGAGAACAAAGCCATTGCACTATAGTAGCTCTCGAAACCTCCATCTGCTCTAACCAGCAGTATACATGAGTTTCAGGGCAGAACGTTCATCCGCTCGTCCCCTGATCACGCCCGAGGTTGCTTAACTTCAGTGTTCATAGTTTTCTGAAACTATTACTATCTATTGTTGTTCGGCATTTTTCTAAATAAGTGACTTGTTTATACTTTATATGTTGATATTGTTTAAAATTTCACACATTTTACCGTTACCTTATATGTATCCTGCTATAAAAACAAGATTGTATTTTCCCCTACTCTAAATAAGATGAAACACAGTATGCATTGCTCTTAAATATTTCAGTGTTGGAAGTGTCGACCGGCGACTATGGTGCTAACACGGTGGCGCGGCTGGTGGATGCAAGCGGCAACGGCAAGAACACTCGCTGGAGGCAGCCGTGGGGACAAAACTCATATTTCCCACCAAATTTTGGTATGAAACAAGGGTATTTTGTAGTTTAGCTAAGCTAGATAGCAGAGATTGTAGGTGGTGTTTTTTCACTATTTTTTTATTAACTGAGTGTAATATCTCAGATTTAACCATGTATAAATTGCAACTACTTAGTATATTAAACTGTCACAAAATACTGGAATGGAAAATGATAGTAATAACTTATAATAATTTAACTTTTATTCTATTCCATTCATAAATATTGACTAGTGTTAGTTGCACACTTATGAGATAGCCTTGGCTGGTTGATGGTTGGGATTTAGTGACTGTAGCCACTGTCTTAAAAGGGATAAATAATCTGAATTGAATAATAGGATAGGTCACTGCTATTATGCTATTTAAATAAAGCTAAAATTATAATAATATGAACATTCTTTTCATTCAACATTTTCTTTCTTTTTTCCTTTTTCCCCCCCTTTCTTTTCTTTTCTTTTCATTCTACACCCTTTTTTATATTTGATTCATTCATTAAATGCATATAATATATATTTTTTTATTTGTTACCAAAATTGTTGTGTTTAATTGCATTGTTGTTGTAATGCTACTATTTCAAATATCTACGAAAATGTAGTTTATTGTTGTTTCTGCATCTATGTAATTAGATTTATTTAGTTGTCCTCCTTTGTAAATCAGTTTTTATAACTGAATAGGATAGACGTTAAATAAATAAATAAATAAATAAATAAATAAATAAAATAAATATGAGCAGTGAAATGTCAAATTATTTTCGTTTAGTACAATAAGTTAATAACCCGCTATATGTAGTTTATTTTTTGTAATTTTATTTGAATCGGTTATTTGAGAAACCGAATAAGTCACCCAAATTGCGTAAATGAGTTAAGATAGCCATTTTCTTCAGAATTTCAAGACCTATCAATTAGTAGAGAATCGAAATATTTTTCGACCATGCCTGTGTATATTACAGGGTGTCAATTTTCCCACTGAGTTGAAAAATCTAATAAGTCAGTCCATACGTTCTGACTTCTGATGAAAAAATTGTATTGATTTGAGAAATGGAACAAGTCACTTTCGGTTAAATGAGTCATTGGCTCTCATTGCCAAGAAATTTTAATTAACCAAAGTTTTAAAAAATGTAGTTTTATGTTTACTATAAATATAATAAACAATCATAAAAACTTATGATACTACCTTATTTTTACTATTTTATTTATTTATTATTTATAAATTAATTATTTTTTACTAATTTTATGTATACCCGCCCCATTTACTTGAGAAACCAAATAAGTCTACGCTTATTACACCCTCATAATTATGAGATAACATGCTCATAAATATCAATATCAACCAAAATCAATGTTACTATGCCACATCTAAATTACTACATCAAAAACCCTGCATTTTTTGACTTCAGGGTATTAAATGCACGTTTTTTGTGTTTTACTCAGAACAATAGTTAGGGTACATGACATTCGGTTTCTCAAATATCGATTCATTTTTATTCTTGCCATTGCCGCCAATTATTGGTGTGTTACATTATTTTAAGAATGTGTTCTATCATTATCATTAAAAGTCTTATTCATTCCTATTATCCATTCAATCTCTTCAACTTAAACCTTGGCATTGTTTTAATTTGTTTTCAGCCATTGCAATGGCAAGTGGGCAAATGACACCAGTGAGGGCTCCCAAGATTCCTCAAACCCCCACAATACACAAGAGTTCTTTAAACTCACTAGAAAAACATAAAACATCACACAACCGTAAGGGACTCTACCAGACTCGGTTCTGGACTCAGTTCTTTATCCTGCTCAAGAGGACATTCCTCCTTCTCACCAGGGATAAGGTGAGATTGACAAAGAGAGGTGAAAATAATACCAGTGCGTATATGTGTTTTTAGAGTCTACCCACTCATTTAGAGTAGGGTTGTACACGATAATCAATATTATCGACCATTAATTAATATTGGATAAAATCTCGATAATCGATAATCAAAAGTCATTATCGATAATCGAAATATCAATAATTGGTTGAAAACTGCTCGAAACATGTCATTCGTATTTCCCGCTTGGGCAGACAGAGATAGGTTACAAGGTGTCTTACTCGAGATTTATGTTTGGGAGCGAACCTAGCCTATAGCAGGAGTCAAAAACAAAGACAACACAGATAGGATTAGGCAGCGAGTTGCATGAGATTGTATTGTTTTGAATTTCATTTAATACATTGAGACACATCGGAACGGGCTTGAGTTTTTTATTGGTAATATTGATAATGACATTACCATGTCGATAATTGATGGTGAAAAAAGTATTGATGTGCATTCCTAATTTAGAGCACCGACAGAGTAGAGGTATCCCGTCCCGTGCTTTATATAATTGTTGTAAATACTAGGAAAACGCTTAAGTCCCGCCGCGTTGTTGGATGAGCGTAATTGGTGCATTGAGCTGCCATGTGTTATGCGGATTTTCTGTTGTTCTGTGAAAAAATCATTACTAAGTTCAATTTTTTTTAAATTAAAATAAATTAAATAAAAAATAAACTTAATTTTTTTAAAAAAATTAATCGTAATTTAAAAAAAAAAAAAAGTCGAAAAATTGGAATTTTTTAAAGAAATAATTATTCGATTGCGCTCGAATTTCACACGAATAAATAAATTAATAAAATTAAGGTTCTGTGAAAAACTTATTACAATATAATCAAGCATGTAGGTGTAATAAGTAAAACAATTGTCTTAAAAAAGAAAAAAAACACAAAATTTCTATTTTCATGAAAAATAATTTTTCGATTGCGCTCAAATTTCACACGAATATCTTAATTCATGAAATTAAGGTTTTGTGAAAAAATCATTAAAATCGGATAAAGCATGTAGGTGTTATAAGTAAAATAAATTTTCAAAAAATCGAAAAAAATCGTAAAATTGCGATTTTCACGAGAAATAATTTTTCGATTGCGCTCAAAAATGTGGCAGTTCTAAGTTCAGAGATTTCGAAGGTCTCCATAAAATTTCATCGCAATCGGAGTTTCGGTTTAGCCGGAATCGTGCTAACAAACAGACAAAAATACAAGAAAGAAAAAAAACATTCTGGATTTTTTTCTCCAGTGTAGTGAAATGGAATCTTCGCTTCGCTCGCTACGCTCATCCAACAATGGAAAATCTTAGAAAATAATACGCTTACGGTTATTTGTTACTGGCTCTAAACTTGGTGAGTTTCCACTAATTTGTGCACTTAAAAACAAAATATAGCCTAAGAGGTTCACTGAGAGTGAACAAGGGTTATATATTATTATTTCTACTAAAATAAGTGGTGCACTAATTGTTAAAAAGATAAATATTATTTTTAGCTCGTTCAGATCAGGTGTTTGCAGTCCATTATAATAAACATAAAAATTTAGAACTTTTATAAATGTGAATTACAGTTTTTTTTAATTTGACCCCTTTTTTAATTTTTGATTGATTGATTGATTCTTTATTGCATGTTAAAATTCACATTTTACAATTATTGGTCAAGCCCCCAATGAGCCTAGCGGCTCGCTTTAGGGGGCTTTCAGCAATGGATTACAAACGGTGAGAGGTGAAGCAAGCCAAGATACATGAAATATGAAATTTAAGGATTTGCAACATTTTTTAAGACACTATAAAGTATGAACTAAATTGAGCTACTCTAATATATGTTAAGAAATTAAATTAAAGTACAAAAGTCAGTAGAAATCTGAAATGAGTATATGTGAATTTAGGCCAATTGGCCTAGGCATGACATAAAGCATTTTTTTTTTTTTAGGCCTATGGAGACTTATAAATTATTCCTAAGTTATAATATCCTATGTAGTTATTAGTAGTGAGTAATGAGTATTATCCTCATTGTTTCCAGTTACCTATGTGCTGTATTTAAGAAAGAAAAAAAAAAAAACTTATAACTTACAGCTGAATAAATGTAGACAAGGGTTAAGAAACAATTGTAACACTAAGTGATAATTGATACAAATATTATGCTACCTACCTATTTACATGCATGGTAGTTACATATAAGTCTATGCATATGCATTTTGATGTCGACTGACCGACTGTTCACATATTTATATTTATATATATTACCAATGGATTAATTATCAGAAACAAATCTGAAGCTAGGAGAGTGTTCAGTTTAGTCCCCTAAGAGACAGTCTTTTAATCTTTTTTTGAAGCTACCAAGACCATGTGTGGAAGACAAGGATTTGATAGCATTCGGCAAGGTATTGTATATTTGGTAGCCATGGAAATAGATAGAATTTTTACCGTGGTTCGAGTTTACTGAAGTAAGGTATAGGTTATTTCTATTTCGTGTGTGGTGACCATGAGAAGGTGTTTGCAGGGTGTGTGTTGTATAGATCAATTTATTGACATATTTATGGATAATTAAGCAAGTTTCATATTTTATTAATTGAGTTGATGTTTAGAATGTTACGCTGTTTGTAAAGTGAGTTTGTAGGAGTTAAGAAGGGTAGGTTGTATATATATTTAATGGCTCTATTCTGAAGGACTTTAAGGGGATGCAAGTGGGTTTCATAAGTATGTCCCCATACAACATTTAAATACTGTAGCTGAGAATGTATGAGAGAGAAATAAATACTTCTCCTGACGCATGGTGGAACACAGTATGACATTTTATACAGAATTCCAATGATAGGAGAGATTTTTTTTGATAATCTGGTTATATGAGCATCCCATTTTAGGTGTTTATCAAAAAATATTCCCAAGTACTTTATTATGTCAGCTTCAGATAATGGAATGTTATCCAGAGTGGGAGTTACCATATGTGCTCGATTTTTATGTGTAGATGAAATGATTATATAGTTTGTTTTTTTGATATTAAGTGAAAGTTTGTATGATTTAAGTAATTCTGAGATGAGGTTAAGATCATGTTGCATGTCATTTAGAAGAGGATCTAGATCTGGACCGAAGTAGAAGATAGAAGAGTCGTCAGCAAAAAGTTGTAGTCTTCCTTTGAGCTTTAACTTTCCTAGACTGTTAATGTAAATTAGGAAAAGGATTGGTCCCAGTGTAGATCCCTGGGGAACTCCAAGGGGGTTATGTTCATGATTACTTTGAGTGTCACATATATTAACGAACTGGTGCCTGTTTGAGAGAAAACCTCGGAACCAGTCATTGGCAACTCCGCGTATGCCTGCCCTTTGAAGTTTATTAAGACAAATGTTGTGATCAACAGTATCGAAGGCTTTAGTTAGATCAAGAAATAACCCTGCTGTATAATTACCTTTATCTAAATTAATTTGAATCTCAGTGACTAAATCTAAAACAGCAGAAGTTGTATTCGAGTTTTTCCTAAAGCCATATTGACCCTTGTAAAAGAAATTAGTGTGTTCTAAGAACGATTCTAGTCTGACTTTAACAATATGTTCTATTATTTTTGAAATTGCAGGTAAGGTTGAGATTGGACGGTTATTTGACATGTCTGCTCTAATACCATTTTTGAAGATGGGTACAACTCTGGCAATCTTTAGTTTAGTAGGAAAAGTGCCCGATGTAAAAGAAGCATTGATGATTTCTACTAGATACGGTGCTATGATTCTCTTAGCATAAATGATAGCCTTGGTAGTGATGTTGTCATAACCTGTGGCTTTGTCTGGTTTAAATTTACTATTAATTACTTCAATCACTTCGTTTGTATCAGTTGGAGAAAGAAAAAAGGAATTTGGTTGATCATCAGGTTCCGGAAGGATAATGTTAGGTGTCGGAATTTTACTGGATAGGGTACTTCCAATACTAGTAAAATAGTTGTTGAATGCATTAGCAATATCTTGTTTGTTAGTTATCATTTGTCCGTCATCAGTTAGGAGTTTCCCACATGGTTCTTTGTTATTGTTCACTCTGTTAAACAGAAGTTGATTTATGAGTTTCCAAGTGGTTTTGCCATCACCAAAGGCTTCTGTAATTTTACTTGCAAAATATTCTTTTTTAATTGTGGAATTCAAATTCATATTTTTCTTTTCTCATTTCATTGGGACGAATAGCCTTTTTTAGAAAAAAGATTAAAAATAGAAATCGTCCAAAACGGGCAAAAACAAGTTTTATTGGTGTTTTTCCCAGAAATGTAATAAATACATTTGAATCGGTTATTTGAGAAACCGAATAAGTCACCCAAATTGCGTAAATGAGTTAAGATAGCCATTTTCTTCAGAATTTCAACACCTATCGATTAGTAGAGAAACGAAATATTTTTCGACCATGCCTGTGTATATTACCGGGTGTCAATTTCCCCGTTGAGTTGAGAAACCGAATAAGTCAGTCCATACGTTCTGAAGAAAAAATTGTATTGATTTGAGAAACGGAACAAGTCACTTTCAATATAATGAGTCATTGGCTCTCATTGCCGAGAAATTTTAATTAAACAAAGTTTTAAAAAATGTAGTTTTATATTTACTATAATAAACAATCATAAAACTTACTACTACTATACTACCTTAATTTTACTAATTTTATATATACCCGCCCCATTTAATTGAGAAACCAAATAAGTCCACGATATATACACCCTCGTAATATGAAATTACGTGCTCATAAATATCAATATCAACAAAAATCAATGTAATAACTATGCCACATCTAAATTACTAAATAAACAAACCTGCATTTTTTTACTTCAGGGTATTAAATGCACGTTTTTGCGTTTTTCTCAGAACAATGGTTACATGACATTCGGTTCTCAAATAACCAATTCATTCTTTTTTAGTATTGCTGGTATTTGAGATACAGAAAATCCAAAATATGCAATAAATTTGGGGGAAAATCTAGTTTCAGATATGCACTTATAATTTACATTTGAACATAAAATGTTACTTTCATTGAAACTCCAAAATTTCCCATAATTCCTTCAATATTACTAGAGATGTGCAAAAATGGTTTTTTAAAGTTTGAAAATTCGCGATTTGTCGCGATTTACCAAAAAAACACAATTTTCTCATGCACAACTTTAAAAAAAAATCCAAGTTTCAGGATAATTTGATTGATTTTAATGATTTAAAAGAAAAACAAGCTCATGAGAGTGAAGTTCAGAATCAGTTATAATTTTAAGCTCAATTTCAGCCTTCAGTTTTCAAAGTTTCCGACAGTTTTTACCAGAATTAATTTCGTCTACCCGGCACCTCCACCAAATTTACGAAATTATGCATTTTTTATGTGTCTTTTCTTTTGATATGGATATGAAGTATTTTGAGCTTACTCTCGTTCAAACGATTATTCCGACCTCACTATCGCGTTGTATGACCCGGCACCTCCACCTTATGTACCAGCCAGTGTTAATTTAATTTCGACTTCGACCCGGCACCTCCACCAAAACTTTGAAATTTTTTTATTTTTTAAAATTTCGTGACCTAATTCGCATTTTCGGACATAATTTTTAATTTCGCCACTAGTTCGCGGCATTAACTAAAATTTCACGAAAATTCGCAAATTGGAAATTGGTACCATACAATCACAATTCATGAGATTTATGTGCAAACTGAATTTGAAGGGATTATTGCAACTTTAAAAAAATTTGCGAATTTCGTTGTCACCATTTTTGCACATCTCTAAATATTACAATAAAAAAAAACTAAGGGAAAAACACGGAATCTTACTTTTAAGCTTAAATTGCCAAATTAGGGCCCATTTAATTCAGGTCTGAATGTGTTAAACATAAAATTGTAAACTACTTATCTGCCTTCATTCTTAGTTTAACTTGTTTGTATTACTGTGTAGTGTAGAGCAGTGTTCTTCAAACTTTTTTGTTCGCGACCCAGTAAAATAACACTCTTTCTTCGGCGACCCATAAACAATAATAAATAATTACTTAATACAAAGAGGTGGGAAAAATGTATAATTATATTTGCAAATAAGTCCATATTCACATACTGGCATACGCATTTTCTTGCATTACAATAATAATAGGTTTTAAAAGTTTTAATAACCACATACCTTCTTCAGCTTTAATGCGACTGGTGCGATTGTTTGCCCTTTACTAGCTATTTCCAATCGGGATCGATTGTTGTCAATTTTACTCGCATTTCAGGTGGACTGTGGAGAGGATTTCTTTCTTTTGTTTTCAATCGAGTAAGGGTTGAAAATCCCAGTTCGCACATGTATTGTTGTGAACGGTAACAGACAAACACTAACTTTGCTCAGAGCTGGATACTCCTTCGCGGCATTTAATCATGAATGATAAATATGAAATAAATGAAATGAAATAATATATAGAAGCAAAGTATGCATTTAGATTTTACAATAATCATAGGTCATACTTAAAAATGAATTGGAACAAAATATTAAAATAAAAATGAAAAAATTAATAAAGATTAGATAAGTTTGCTAACATGTTCGCGACCCAGTGACGGAGTCTCCGTGACCCAGTAGTGGGTTGCCACCCGTACTTTGAAAAACACTGGTGTAGAGAGTGACTTTTTTCTTTTTACTTCCTACCCTCCTACCCTCCTGCACTCGTTTCCCATTCAATATTCCTAAGTAACTGTCTCTATCTATATTCTACTCTGTGGTTTTTTAGTCGCCTTCAATCACTTACCGGTTCAGTAGTGCCAGGACAGGTTGGCCAATAATACATGTTTCCAGACACTCTAGCCAGCATTATTTTTAAACCCTTTTAAATATATGTATTCTCAATCCTAATGTAAACAAATCAGTAGTGTTGGTTCAGTTCTTTTTCAAAATGGACTTTTTAAAAGTTCAGTTCACAGCTTAAATAATGAACTTTTAAAAAGTTCAAGTTCTTTTAAAACCTAAAATTTTGAAAATTTCAAGTTCATCTAAAATATGAACTGAGTTCTTTTAAAAGTTCTTTTGTAAAAAAATCACTATTTTATTAAAGGCTGGCATAAAATCAAGAAAAACTTGATGAAAAACATTAGGAGTGTTCGAGTACCAAACTACACGCGAGTTTGCGTCGGACGAAAGTGTTGAGCTGTCTTTGATGATGATTTGTACTACATTCTCGTCAACCAGCTTGTAAAATTATGGCAGATACTTAGTTAGCATTTTAGGCTTCCAAGATTATTTTCCAGATTAGTTGGCGTGCATCGTTTTAACTTCGTGAATCGTGCGTGACCTTGTCAAAATCAGCTGAACGTGCGTCAACTTAGGCCTACGATAAACAACGATTTGTTATTGTTTTTAAGTGTCGACGGCGACGAGTCGATGGCTGCTCGACGCACGGAAAGAACTTACAACAGAACTTTTCGAAAACTGAAAAGTTCGTTCTCTGAAAGAACTTTTAAAAGATCAAGTTCATTCATTTAAAAACAGAGTAAGTTCACAGAAAAGTTCACAAAAAAAGAACGCGTTAATGAGAATGCGTTCTTTTTTAAAGTTCGTTTCCCAACACTGCAAATCAGGAGCAATAGTGTAATAGTACAACTTACAAGATAAGTCCATAAGAGTAGGTAACTTGTAAAGCAGTGATTCTCAACCTATATTGGTTCACAATTTAGAATTTTGCATCATATTTTCCTAGATGTCATTAAAAACCTGTTACTTTAAAATGGGGTTTAGATTTTTAGCTACAAGGTCAAATTCAGACAATTGTGTTTTCACATTTTTGGTTGTTTCATTATCACTGCTCTTGCTTTCAACTTTATATCACATGCCATTCTATTTGGAAGTTTAGATTGAAGAGTATCTGTTATGAAGTTTGTGTAAAAAGTCCGTACATATTTTGAATTCAGCAAAATTAAAACGCATACATTATGACTGTATTTTGTACTAGTATTCATTAATGGACATTTATTTGTGTGGTACCTAACTGAAATCTATACAACTCTGACTTTTATTAAACACACTTCTACTTCTGAACCTGTAAACTCTTTTCTATGTTTCTGTCACATTATAACACACACACATTATTACATTATATTATAACATATAATTATTAATTATTGTTTTACATTATTGTATGTATCAAAGAAGTTGTCAAACTCATAAATTATTCTTTCATTGTGTTCTGTGCTTTCCGTATAGTATGTAATACAATTACATGTTTTGTATAAGTTGTACTGGTTTTTAAGCTAGGAATAAGATGAATTTATATTTTTATAATTTAAAATGCTCTTCTAAGAGTTGTTGACCGGCTATTATTCTAAAAACTTGCACAACAAATGGTAGTTACAATCAAAATGCATATTGAAATTTTTAAAATGCTATAATTTAGAAATGAATAAAGTACCACTGAATAAACTTCAGATTACGCTCTTTCTGAAATCATACCACACAACTAGTTCTAAGGTGTTTGACATTATGTTCCAGTCCCTGACTCAGTCTCGACTTCTCATGCACGTGGTTATTGGCTTCCTGATCGGGACTCTCTACTTTCGTATCGGAGATGAAGCGGGCAACGTGTTCGACAACTTCAGTCTTCTGTACTTCTGCGTCATGTTCCTCATGTTTACATCATTCTCTTCCATGATACTTTCATGTAAGGAGATCAAAGTTATTGCCACATGAAATACTACCATACTGTAAAACAAAGTTTGCCTACAAATAAATAAAATTGCAATTTGGCTTACAATATAAGTCCGTTTGTTAACTGTAATTTATAATTAATTACCATGTATTGGCAAACTCCAATGAATAGAATAGCTATTCCAGCAGTTTAAGTGCATGTTTGTACACTAAGATACTGGTGGTAGTGTACTAAAAGACACAGTAGGAAATACATAAAAAAACATGATAATATTTCAAAGTTATTTTTAACGGTGTCTATTCTTTTTTCAAAGAAAATATATGTTTTGTTGCAGTTCCATATGAGATTCCCATAATAGCACGCGAGTATTTCAACAGATGGTACTCATTGAAGTCTTACTACCTGGCGGTTACATTCGCAGATATGCCAATACAGGTGAAGCAACATACAATTTCATAACTCCAAGGTTAAGCACAACTTAACTTTGGTAAAATGTAATTTACTAGCAATAGAACTTCTGTAGGAAAAGATGATTCAACATGGATGAAGGTAACCTGTACTTGAAATCAGATTTACATTAACTTCACTCACATTTGCAATATGCTAACTTAGTTTACTTTAGCAAGCACATGTGTTCTACAAGTAGGTAATTAGCAGTGTTGGGGAAGGAACTTTTAGTGAACTTACTCTTTTTAAATGAATGAACTTGAACTTTTAAAAGTTCTTTTTGAACACGAACTTTTCAGTTTAAGAAAGTTCATTTGAAAGTTCTCTCCGTGCGTCGAGCAGCCGTCGACGCTTTAAAACAATAACAAATCGTTGTTCCATCGTAGGCCTAAGTATCTGCCATAATTTTACAAGCTGGTCGGCGAGAATGTAGTACAAATCATTCACACGATCAAAGACAGCTCAACACTTTAGTAGGACTCAAACTCGCGAGTAGTTTGGTACTCGAACACCTCTAATGTTTTTCCTCGTATTTTTCTTCATTTTACGCCAGCCTTTAATAAAATAGTGATTTTTTTTTACAAAAGAACTTTTAAAAGAACTTAGTTCATATTTTAGACGAACTTGAACTTTTCAAAATTTTAGGTTATAAAAGAACTTGAACTTTTAAAAAGTTCATTTTTAAAAAGAACTGACCCAACACTGGTAATTAGCTTATCATACAATGTGAAACTTAATAATAGAAGTGTAGGTATTTCCAGATACAAATCATTGGAAGAGATTTCAAAGCAATTCCCAACATCTCAACAACTATTATACAACCAACAATGTTATACAATTATAATACCTAATAATAATAATAATAATAATAATAATAATAATAATAATAATAATAATAATAATAATAATCAATCACCCGGTTCCAACATGTCAGGTCGGGGGGTGACGTATCACCAGTTTCTCGGTCTATATTTTTATATATTGTAATTTTATTGAAATTTGGATATAGCCTCTTAAATGTATAATGTAATGCTGCCTCTGGTATACCACATTACGTTCGTATATTGTATGACAGTAATTTTGATATTGTACTTGTTTCTGTTTTATGTGCATGTCATTTTTGGTTTAATCATTTGTAATTTTTTTAAATACATTCTTATTTTAAAATAAGTTACTATATAGAGAGATAAAGAGAGGATAAAAAGTACATACGTAGGGCGTGCAAGTTGTGTTCAGACAAATGAGGGTAGATCAGATTGGTTTGAAATAAATGAGGGACTGAGGCAAAGTAGTGTTTTATCACCGACTCTGTTTACTGTCGTAATGGATCAAATACTACGAAGAGTGGAACCGAATATAGACGGAAGAGACACTAGAACCTTAGTTTTTGCCGATGATGTCTTAATTTGGGGTGAGAGTGTTGAAGAGGTGCAAGAAAAGGTGTAGAGATGGAATGTAGTTTCAACAGAGTTTGGGTTAAGTATTAGTCAGAATAAAAGTGAATGTTTAGTTATGAAAAAGGATATAAAAGGCATGCCTAAGAATCAAGAAAAGTTAAGACTTTGTGGAAAAGTATTAGAAGAAAAGGAAGAATTTAAGTACCTAGGAAGTATCTTGACAAAAGATGCCAAAGTAAATAGAGAAGTAACAGCTAGAGTACAAAAAGCCAAAGGATTTTCTCAACTGGTGCGAAAGCTGCTTTGGAACGAGCTGTTTCCACAGAGATGCAAAGTTCTTTTCTATAAAGCATACTTCATACCTATACTTACTTACGGTGCAGTAACTTGGACAGTTGGATCAAAGGAAGAGAGTCAGTTGGAAGCAGCAGAGATGAAGTTTTTAAGAAGTATCAAGGGAGTTACAAAACTGGACAGGATTAGAAGCGACATTATAAGAAAGGAATTAGGTCTGGAGAAATTGAGGATTAAATAAGGAAGGGACCATTTAAGAAGGTTTGGTCATATGAAGAGAATGGAAATGGATACGATCCCAAGACGAGACTTCGAAGCAGGAGAGGAAGGTAGAAGAAAATTAGGAAGACCGAGAGAAAGATGAGGAAGATTGATCGAAGGAGACGTTGAAGAGAGAGGTGAATCGTGGAACCAGGTGACAGAATTGAAGCTGTGGGAGGACAGGAAATAGTGGAGAAAATTGGTGGAGAAGCAGATGCAGGATGAAGATGACGATGAAGATGATGATGAAGAAACGCTGAGCCTGGCAATCTCGGCAAAAAATAGTTTCGTGCCCTAGATATCGGTGTGAAGAACACCACTCAACCTGACATTGTTGGAAATGAGTTTTGATGATTATTATTATCATCTTTATTTTGACTGATTAATGAACATCCAGTGTTTCAGATGTCAAGAAACATTTTAATTCTTGTACATACTTCATGAATCATATCTTACACGTCATAACTAATAGTAATTAATAATAAACTACTACTATGTGTGTTCCAGGTGCTATGTACCTTTGGCTACTCTGTAGTTGTCTACTTCATGACTAATCAACCTCTAGAATTTGGTCGGTTTACCCTCTTCGTCATCATGTGCGTTTTGGTCTCGTTTGTGGCGCAGAGCATTGGACTCTTGGTGGGCGTTTCCATGTCTATCCAGGTGAGTGAAAATCCCTGGCCGATGCTAAGGATTGTGATTGTGTAACGATTGCTATCTGTCACTTTTTTGTATTGCCTTTTTATTTTATTCTGCGTCCTTTCTTTTTGCTTGGTTCTAAATCACAACATGCCCAGAGTGTTTTTATTAAATCTAATAACTTAATATCTTCTGTATGAGCTTTAAATAATTATGCTTTTAATGTTTTATTTACTTTGGTTTTCAGTAATCCATTTATACATAGAACATTATGATATTGAAAGCAAAGATTGGGATTTTAGAATAATTTTAAACTAAACAAAATCAAAATGATTGTTTTCTTTATTTTAAGAGGCGTCACTGAGGCTGGCGCGGAGAATAGTTTAGTCGCTCAGCTTTCTGTTTTTTCCGGGTTTACGATTTATAACACTAGTTATCAAATTTCACACTAACATTAATAAAGAATCGATCTATGACATCCAGTATGCATATTCTTAAATTAATTAATTGATTTTGTATTAAAAATTAGTAGAATCACCATAATTTACTCCATTTTGGTCAACTTCGGGAATTTATTCCAAGTGTACAGATTTTTTTAACGCAAATTTGCATACTGGATATCAACATTTAAATCAATGTGAACGCGCAGGTTAATTTGGTTTTATCGAAAGATAAACGGTTTGGTGGGAATTTCCAGAATTGAAATGTTTTAAATTTAACTTTTTTTCACGTTTTGGACTTTTGTCTTGCAATGGATCTTTAAGGCTTATTTTTTGCAACCAAGTGCAGATATCAATATATTCATGAAAAGTCAACAGTTACAACAAATAGCAGTTTCGTAAAGGTTTGTTCTGTGGTCCTGATAGCTTAATTGGTAAAGCTATGGCACGTTAAGCCGGAGGTTCTGGGTTCGAACACCAGTCGGGGCAAACTTTTTCGACAACTGCTATGAATCAATAACTATGTCCTTAAAGCGGACTTATGCTTAAAAACCTAATATTAATATAAAAGTACTTTATTAACATTCATGCAAAATTTGGTAATGGTATTACCAACCGTTTTAGCAGAAATCATGAACATCTGAGTGCGCGCATTTGAGTAGGGCCAAGCTCAGCAGTCCTCATCCGCATCCTTTATCAACAGCACACCAAAATTGTTAATACTCCACTAAATATGTAAACTACAATTATCTTGTGAGGATTTATTGCAACCAGTTGGGCCTACTACGGTACTTATTCTGAATTCAATTCATAACATTAGCATAGGAAAAGTTTTATTGAATCTAAGATTGTTGCTTCTGGAAGTGATTTCCTGTTAGGATTAGTATCTATGCTTTCTTTCAAGCATCTATTTAGAATATTTACTTACATTATGATATGTTGAATTTAATCTGAAATGTCTGATACTCTGGTCCAAAAGGAAACTAAAGATGAAATCATCAGGTAGTTGGTGGAGGTGCCGGGTTTGACAAAAAGTACTTACTTTTTTGCTGTCGGTTGCACGTGTTTACTTATTTAGAACTATTATGATGTTGAACAAAATGTACTATTGCCAAAATTACATTTAAAATATTTTCTCTGCAATGCAATCAAGATTTGAAAAATCACATGAAAAACTAGATCCTACAAGATTGTTTTTTGATAACTTTGAATATCAATTTTTTGCATTGTTAGACAAATATACAACTTGGCTCTTCTAAGCACAGTTTTTTCACACTTGTGTCATAGTTCCATACACAAGTAGTCATACATGTACTTTCATTTATTAATTAATTGAAGTGTATGGTTTATTCTAGAATGGCATGGTGTTCGGTCCACTGGCCATTATGCCGTTCACCATCTTCTCTGGCTTTTTTGTGCATATGAAAGATGCACCCCACTATTTCCGCTGGCTGTTTCATATTTCCTATCTTAAGTATGGGCTGGAAGGTATGTATAGTTGTGGAACGGTTCTCTAGTTGGTTCCTTGTTTTAATATTTATGTTAGCAAAATATGACAGAAATATAAATATCTGGACTTTTTGAGTAAAATAATAAGTCGTAGTATGTTTATTTTAAATTTATAACAAAGACATAATTGTCATTCCCTGCTATATTTGCCTTGGGTAAAATTGAAGTGTAGACACACTGTTAGTAGAGTGATAGCAATTCTGTATTATAGACCTCTTTAAAATCTCTAGAATGAAAGAAGTTAATTAATTTACTTTAATTAAATTTTAAATTTTAGTTTCATTTTTTTTTAAATTTGTGTTTAATTTAAATTTTTTAATGAATGACGATTTTGGAATAATATTAAGAGTTAATATCATAATTAATTAAGGTGCAGTTACTAATAATGTTAGTAATTTCAGATTGTTTCTAGACAGTTTGTTAATTTCTTTGTAAAAGTGATGAAAAAGATTATTTGAACAGATTTCCCTGTTTCAGGTGTAATGTTGTCAGTTTATGGTTACCAGAGAGAGAAGTTGACGTGCAACGCAGAGTATTGTCACTTCAAATCCCCTCAACGATTCCTTCAAGAACTGGGGATGGGGCAAGCAGACTATCTCTTCAACGTCATGTTCCTGGTCTTAGTCAACCTGGGCCTTAGAGTGATAAGCTATTTAGTTCTGCTTTACAATCTCAACCACAAGAGATGACCACGGCCAGCGCTAGACTTCACAAGTATGGTTTTTACTCAGACCATTGAAGTAATTGTGATATACGATAAGAACAGAAACCAACAAAGATCAATTATAATGTATGGTTTCCTTAATTCAATTCGGAAGCTGTGCAGTTATGAAATGGTCTTCGTTCTGGAAGTCAAACAATAAGCTGGACCAATGTGGACCCAATGACACTATAAACACTGTGTGTTTTTCTCAAGGCACGTTTCATATGCAATAGATAGATTGTAACACGTCAATTAAGACGTATGCAACTCCTTCAGTCACTATCAAGAGATGATCTAATACAGTGAGGCAAAAGAACAGAAGTGTACCTTGATTAATTGAGATTCACATCCCATGAATTTAGGAGCTAATAATAAAGAGACCAATGAGCAATTTTTTTTTTATGTTTGTTGAATGATTGCAGATTACATTTGTTTAAATCTATTCTTAAATGTAATTTCTGGAAGCATAAAATCATTGTTTTACAGTAATAAAAAATAGCACTTCATATTTTACTGTGTATTCCGTATCTCAAGGCTTGAACTTGACAAATAATCAACTTAAACATGAACATAAATGTTATATTTTCTTTTTCCCATTTTTCCCTTTTATTTTTTTAATTGAAGTTATACTGCTAATTTTTACACTTTTTTTGTTAAATAGATGGAGAAGACGGACAGTGGAGTGTGCATAGTACTGTATTATAGACATTTATGTAAAATACTTCTATGAAGTAGCGTACACATAATATTATTGCACTCGGTAGGTACCGGTATGTACTGAAACAAACAATGTACATAATCATTCCTGACCATTCCATAATGCTGAAAATAGTTACTAGTCCAGTGTGAGGCTGTTTCACAAAATTTACATAGCTTAAATTTAAGTTAGAAGTGAATATAATAGTGAATGGTCGGAGACAATATTCTGTCAAACGAGAGTGAAGATTCAAACAACAGAATAGAAAGGCAAACTCAAACCAGGGAGAAGTTTAACTACTAATATGAAATAACCAAAATTGCATTTTTGTGATCACCACTGGTTTTATTAACCCTCCGTCACTCGCGCGGAATTTCTTAACACCATCCCTCACGTGGGGTTTCTCAAACTCCAAATTATTTTGGGCTGTAATTAGTGCAGTAGGATGTTTTGGGTATTTCTTTCTGTGCTCATATGATTTGTGGAACTACTAGGAGGACAGTGAAATAAAATGCCAATGAATCTTTTTGTATGAAATTTTTTTATTGTATTTTTCACATTTAAAAAATGGACATTTTCAAAATATTCAAAAAAGGTGTCTAAATAATGCAATTTTAAGTTTTGTTTAACTTTTTAGTAGAAAACATGAACCAGTTAGTAAAGTGCAAGAAGAATTTTTCAAAAATTCAAAAAAATTTAAATTTAAGCCAAAATAGCATTGAGTTTCCCTATCCAGTTACTGTAACGTGATCACTCGCGCGGGGTTTCAGCAACCCCAGCCACGTTCAGACCAGCAATATAACGACACTTAAAGCCCTAATGATAAGAGGGTTACAAATTTCTCAACAGAGAAACTATCTCAAACAGATGTGACTTGAAGGTACTGAGAATCTAGAGTCGGCCATCAAATTCCAACTCGCAACCTTCTCGTGGTTTGGCCCGTGATTAGGGGAGTTTTTCTCCCTGAAACTAATGGCGAGCTCTGGGTCGTCGTCGGGGAACTTTCCCCTTCCCTTTGACTACCTCCCCGACGGCGATGACAATGACAACACGGACGGATGACACAGACGGAGACGACCACGACGTGGGGGAACCTCTGCCCTCCCCATACGCTTGTGGCTGGTTCTGACCAGCCCAGGTCTGTCCACCCCTTGTCCCCCCGCGTCATCCCTTATGTCCCTCCCTTCATCTCGATAAGCCAAGTTGCATAAATATGAGACGTTAGGCAATATCCAATCAAAAAATCGGTAAAACAATCCGATGCAGAGAAACAGAGTCGAATGTAGACCCTGGGGTTTGTAGAACCCCACGCGAGTGACGGGAGGGTTTATTAAGGGGGGCACCAGCCCCATTGCCAATAGATTTGCGTGTCACTTGTTGGGAAGAGCATGTTACCAGTGCATCTTTTAAATACCATATGTCAATTAATTTCTTCAGCAGTGTTGTGACAATTAGTATTCCAGTGTAACTTATCACGATGTGCTTTCATGATTATTGATTTGTGTACTAGTTTCCATTTCAGCACTTTTGTGACTTCAGTTTATTATCAGCAACAGATGCAGTATTAATTGTAACTCATCATACATAATATATTTTTATGATCATATAATGTACATGTATAATGTTCATCATCACCTATTTTATTAATTATCATTATCAATACAATGTGTTATACATTATAGATAGTAAACTAAATTTTATTTTCTTGTATAGAATACCATTTATTAGTATTTTAAAGTTTTTATGTGCGACAATACATTATTTTAGTCTTGTTTTATCTAAATGCACTCATTTGCCATACATTTTTTTCCCATTAATTACTATGGGTATTGTATGGTGTATTCTAATGTTTAACAAACCAGGAGCTTTTTTCTTGTACCTACCACCTAAAATGAGTAACAACCAACTCAAAGACATGGTGATGACACAAGTTAAATTACACATAGTAGTAGGTACCGTATTTACCTGATTGCAAGCCGACCTTTTTTGACACATTTTTGCAGTTCAAAATGGCACCCCGACTTAAAATCCATGGCAAACTTATGAGTATTTAAATGCTACACTTTTTTGTAAGATGAACTTTTAATCAGGGGATGGCTTGCAATCGAGCAAATACGGTATTCCAAAACATTTAGATCAAACAATGTAAACGTTTTGGACTCGCAAACAGTTGAAGTTCAATTAAGACCTCTATGAATTATGCTGTAGATATATGAGTTTTTATTGCAAAGTTGTTTAAAGGAGGCTATTACCACCAAAAATTATTTTTACCGCATAATCTAGAGCATACTACTACACTAAATGGCTGTTTAAAAAATTATATTCTGTACCCTGTGATTTAACACAAAGCTCAACAGTCTATTATTTTTTTTATATAGGCTAGATACTACCTACAACTAGAGCATCGTGTCTTGAATCTGTAAAAAATTAACCAGCTTGGCAATTTTTTTGGGCTAAAGGTGGACCAAATATGTTTTGTGTTACTTTGTAAATTCATAACTAGTTGGCAAAATGAAATATATTTTTTAGTTTTTCGGGTGAATACCCCTGCTTAGTTTAGAACTTAAAAAACACACTTGAATAAGGTGGTACTGGTGAAGTCCATTTCCACGTGTTTAATGCATCTCACAGAAAGGAATAACCAATCTCAATTCGCCTTGCACTCGCTAGTGGTACAGAATTATTATTTGACATTTTTTCATCCTTATTCTTGTTATTGTTTGTTTGTCAACATTTCATTAATGCTATACCTCTATACTATTTTATTGAATCTATTTGTAGTCACATTGTCTTTCCAAATGAATTTGTATTTTTGTTAATGATGAGGGACACTATAATATGACCAACAGTGTTATTCAGAAGCACAAATTGAAGATAGCTATAATTTTCCATTTTTTACCATTAACTAGTTTAATTTAGATATTGCAAAAATGGTTACAACCTGTTTGCAATTAAAAAAGTTATACAACATTACAATTGTTTCTTATTTGAATTTTATGTGTGAATATGACTACGTATTTATATGTAAGTTGTGGAAGCTATAGTATATTGTGCTACCATGTTGGTATATGCCTATGTAGAGTTCAATACCTAACCATTTATTTATGAAAAATAGATTTGCTAAAGATGATATGAGATCTTTTGAAACAACCTCAGAAAATGATTGGGACTCAACAAAATAAGTAACCATTATCATAGAGTTATTATTTCTCTTCAGTTTATGAAACATATTTTATGTGTTTGTTTTCCCAAGGTAAATTCTTTTGACATTAATATGGTATTTGAAAATTGCTAGTAACATTAATTTTCATATTTATATAAACTCTTCCCATGTTAATTAACCAAAGAAGGCTCCCTTGATTATTAAATATTACTTATGCATGCAAAAAGAAATAAAACCAAAGTTGAAAACACCATTATTAAATTTAATTATATATATTTTTTTAGTTTATCATTGATAAGAGGTAACCATAAAATAAATAACCAAATGTGAAGCAAACAGTAACTTTTGAATGATGTACTGCTTTTGCTGCCAACTTGATTGCCAAATATTTTTATGTTTAACTACTATTAATAAATGACATCAATTTGTAGTGTAAGTGTTGTACATAATTATGATAAAACCATTAACAATATATATGTGTGTACATACATCTATGCCAAATTTTGAACTATGCTTGAACTTTTAAAAGTTCTTTTTGAGAACGAACTTTTCAGTTTTAGAAAGTTCATTTGAAAGTTCTTTCCGTGCGTCGAGCAGCCGTCGACTCGCCGCCGTCGACGCTTAAAAACAATAACAAATCGTTGTTCCATCGTAGGCCTACGTTGACGCACGTTCAGATGTTTATGACCAGGTCACGTACGATTCACGAAGTTAAAACGATGCACACCAACTAATTCGGAAACAATTTTGGAAGCCTAAAATTCCCCCGTCTGGGCCCGGGGTAGAATAGGCCCAGAGCATAGCTCTGCTAATCGTAAAAGGCGATTCAAGAGAAAAAGTCCTCCTCGCAAACATCAGCTAGTATGAAGGGTAGTATTTTAGTCCACGAAAATAGAGGCGAGCTCTGGCAATCGCCGTCGGGGACCTTTCCCCTTCCCTTGACGGCCCCTCGACGACGATGACGACAATGACACCACGAACGATGACGAAGACAATGACGACCGCGACGTGAGAACCCCCCTTTCCTCCCTTTACCCGTGGCTGGTTCTGACCAGCATGGGCACCTCCTCTCTCCCCCCCCCCTCCCCCTAGGTTAGAGTGGTGCATTTTGACCTAACGGTTGACGTGTCCATAATACAAATAAACAAAAAGATGCCTAAAATGCTAAGTATTTGCCATAATTTTACAAGCTGGTTGACGAGAATGTAGTACAAATCAACACGATCAAAGTCAGCTCGACACTTTCGTAAGACTCAAACTCGCGAGTAGTTTGGTATTCGAACACCTCTAATGTTTTTCCTCGTGTTTTTCTTCATTTTACGCCAACCTTTAAAACAATAGATTTTTTTTTTACAAAAGAACTTTTAAAAGAACTTAGTTCATATTTTAGACGAACTTGAACTTTTCAAAATTATAGGTTTTAAAAAGAACTTGGACTTTTAAAAAGTTCATTATTTGAGCTGTGAACTGAACTTTTAAAAAGTTCATTTTAAAAAAGAACTGACCCAACACTGCCTTAGGCCTTCCTAGCCTATCATAGGCGAGAGTGGGGCATTATGACCTTACAGTTGACGTGCCCATACCAACTAAACTTAAAAACCCTATTATATATACCACAATAATTATCTAACTTAAATGCAAATGTTCCCGGGCACTCAACACATGGTTCTCTCACTCGTCTAACAACGACTTTGGCGTTTCCCTAGTCTAGTTGGCCAGGCGCCCTTATAGCCAAAATGTGGGAGACATGAGTTCAATCCCCTGGCCGGGAAAGATTTCGTAATTTCTGGATTGTATTTTAAAAATTATTAAACATGTTTTGAAATGCATATAATGCAGTGCAGTCTATCATCTGTGACAATACTATGGAAAATATAACCAGTACAAAATTCGTGTAAAGATTTCAAGGTTTACTCAATCTCGGAGCGGAATTTGGGGATACCTTGAGCGCGTGCCAGATTTGATAAACTTTGGGCACGGCATTTCACGGCCAGGCAAATAACAAACAAAAAGTATTTTTTCAGAATCAAAACCATTGTTGTTAAAATAATTTCTAAACATTGGAAGCCTACTTTTCAATTTATTATTTCTTGTAGGTTTAAATCGCAATGGATCTAGCTGATTTTGTTAGCAGTTCTCAGTAAACTTGTACCGGATGTCTGTTTAAAATTTCAGCGCAATCTGTTAAGCGATTCGGCTGATTTTTGACGTACAGACACACAGAGTCACGGAAGAGCCATATTTCTTGAATGAAAAATCCTCGTCGCTACGCTCCCTCGTCTAATACTAGGGAAACGCCAAAGTTGTTTTAAACGAGTGAGCCATGTGTTGAGTACCAGGTAACATTACTTTTCTTCCCCCTACCTTAGGCCTCCCTAGCCTATCATAGGCTAGAGAGGCGCATTATGACCTTACAGTTGACGCGCCCGTATACCGACCAAACTTAAAAAAACTATTATTTATACAAATATAATTATCAAACTTAAATGCAAATGTTCCCGGGTACTCAACACATGACTCGCTCACTCGTCAAACAACGACTTTGGCGTTTCCCAAGTCTAGTTGGCTAAAGCGCCCTTTATAGCCGAAATGTGGGAGACGTGGGTTCAATCCCCGGGTCGGGAAAGATTTTGTAATTTCTAGATTGTATTTAAAAAATTATTAAACATGTTTTGAAATGCATATAACGCAGTATAGTCTATCATCTGTGACAATACTATGGAAAACATAGCCAGTACGAAATACGTTTAACGATTGCAAGGTTTACTCAATCTCGGAGCGGAATTTGGGGGTACCTTGAGCGTGCCAGATTTGATAAACTTTGGGCACGGCATTTCACGGCCAGGCAAATAACAAACAAAAAATGTATTTTTAAAATCTAAACCATTGTCGTTAAAATAATTTCTAAACATTGGAAGCCTATTTTTCAATTTATTATTTCTTGTAGGTTTAAATCGCAATGGATCTAGCTGATTTTTTTAGCAGTTCTCAGTATACTTGTATCGGATGTCTGTTTAAAATTTCAGCGCAATCTGTTCAGCGATTTGGCTGATTTTCAACGTACACATACACACACGCACGCAGACTAACAGAATAAGCGCCGTTTAAGTTGAATGGAGACCACTCTGTTCGCTGCACTCACTCGTTTAAACAAAAGATGCCGTTAAGTTTGCAAATCTACAATTTAACCCTCTCAGGCCCTGCGTCTATAATCGAGAACATCAAGTTTTCGATTTAAATGCTGGTAATAAGAGGGTTTTTCAATTTACCCCTATTTTTATTTTTTTGAATAAAAAATAATTATTTTTCCTCCATGCCAATGGTACCTTTTTTAAGATGATTGAAAATAGACATCTGCAAAAAAACAACAGCTAAAAACAAGAAAATTCTGGTATGTCATGAAATTTGATATATCTCTAGTATTGCAGCTATTTAAAATGCACAAAATCCAAAATATGAAAGAAATACTAAAAATTTTAGAAAAAAAGCAGAACTGTAATTGATTGCTTAATTACCTAATTTGCACGGAAAAAATAAAGGACTGAAAGGCAAATTTAATTTAAATTAAATGGCTTAATTTGATTTTTCAGTAAAGTCAAGAATGATAAAATATTTCAAAACATTCTGTTGGTCTCTTTTTATACTAGGGAAACGCCAAAGTCGTTGTTAAACGAGTGAGTGAGCCATGTGTTGAGTACCCGGTAACATTCCTTTTCTTCCCCCTACCTTAGGCCTCCCTAGCCTATCATAGGCTACAGTGGAGCATTATGGCCTAAACTATGACTTAAACTTAAATACCCTATTATTTATACGAATATTATAATCAAACTTAAATGCAAATATTCCCGCGTACTCAACACATGACTCTCTCACTCGTCTAACAACGACTTTGGCGTTTCCCTAGTCGAGTTGGCTTAAGCGCCCTTATAGCCCAAATGTGGGAGACGTGGGTTCAATGGTCGGGAAAGATTTTGTAATTTCTGGATTGTATTTATTAAAATATTTAACATGTTTTGAAATGCATATAACGCAGTGTAGTCCTACATCTGTGACAATACCATGGAAAACATAGCCAGTACGAAATACGTGAAAATATTGCAAGGTTTACTCAATCTACGAGCGGAATTTGGGGGTACCTTGACGTCCAACATTCATTAACCTTGGACACGGCATTTCACAGCCAGCTAAATAACAAACAAAAAATATTATTTCAAAATGAAAACCATTGTCGTTAAAATAATTTCCATACATTTCAACGTATTTTTCAGTTTTTTATATTCTTGCAGGTTTAAATCGTAACGGATTGTGCTCATTTTGTTAGCAGTTCTCAGTTAGCCTACCTGGTCACGGATGTCTGTTTAAAATTTCAGCTCAGTCTATTTGGCCGTTTGGCCGTATGGGACCGGACAGACAGACATTTAACATTTAACATTTAACAGAATTAATCACGACCAAGGCCCGATCGAGTAGCGTTGTAGACTACGTTCGCTGCGCTCACTCGTCTAATTATGTTGGTACACAATAATTATGATGTCCAAACTTTTGTTTGTGACACCAACGTGACACATTTTCTGATTGGTACCATACTCAAAATTTCCCAAGAGCATGTAATCTTTCCTACCAATCGAACGTGTCATGCAGAGTCCCTTGATTTTGTCTAAGGTAGGTAGTGCTCCTAACTGCTCCACCCAACAAAAGACAGTTGGTTGCTTTATTTTGTTTTATTAAGATTTTACTTGCTTTAAACGGTTAAGAAAATTAATTTCATGTTTTTTGTTACAGAAGTGCACTATGTTGTTGACAAGGTAAGTTAGAATGAATAAAAAATAAGGTTAAATTTTTGACTAGACGAAACCATAATCCTCAGAAACACGCATGGGACCGATTAAAAAAAAATTGTTTTCGAAGTGGCACGTTGGTCGATCAGGATTACGATGACCTTTCAAGCATGAATCTATTCATCAAGCATCAATGATTCGTGCTGTGGTTCAAGGCAATATTGTGTTGCCAAATGTAACAGTAGAAGCGAGGGTACGGGAAACTTGGATGAAATAAGTTTCTCACCTCTTCGATTCTCGTTTTTGATGGAGGTGCCTAGTATAAACAGGGATAGATAGATAAAAATACGTTTTGTTCTGGCATTCAATTCTCGTTGGTGTCTTCATATGTCACTTAAGTTTGTATGATGCTTCCCCCAGGGCCACAAAAAATTCAGTCATCCTTGTTGGAAGGGTAATGTCAAAAACGCTTGGCAATCGGAGGTCGTGTTGGGTCAGTTCTTTTTTAAAATGAACTTTTTAAAAGTTCAGTTCACAGCTCAAATAATGAATTTTTAAAAAGTTCAAGTTCTTTTAAAACCTATTATTTTGAAAAGTTCAAGTTCGTCTAAAATATGAACTACCTAAGTTCTTTTAAAAGTTCTTTTGTAAAAAAAATCTATTTTTTAACGGCTGGCGTAAAATGAAGAAAAACACTAGGAAAAACATAAGGGGTGTTCGAGTACCAAACCCTACTCGCGAGTTTGAGTCTTACGAAAGTGTTAAGCTGTCTTTGATCGTGTTGATGATTTGTACTACATACATTCTCGTCAACCAGCTTGTAAAATTATGGCAGATACTTAGCATTTTAGGCATCTTTTTGTTTATTTGTATTATGGACACGTCAACCGTTAGGTCAAAATGCACCACTCTTACCTAGGAGGGTTGGGGGGGGAGGAGGAGCAAATGCTGGTCAGAACCAGCCACGGGTAAGGGGAGGGAAGGGGGGGTTCTCACGTCGCGGTCGTCATTGTCTTCGTCATCGTTCGTGGTGTCATTATCGTCATCGTCGTCGAGGGGTCGTCAAGGGAAGGGGGCAAGGTCCCCGACGACGATTGCCAGAGCTCGCCTCTATTTTCGGGGAGTAAAATACTACCCTTCATACTAGTTGATGTTTGCGAGGTGGACTTTTTCTCTTGAATCGCCTTTTACGATTAGCAGAGCCATGCTCTGGGCCTATTCTACCCCGGGCCCAGACGGGGGAATTTTAGGCTTCCAAAATTTTTTCCGAATTAGTTGGTGTGCATCGTTTTAACTTCGTGAATCGTACGTGACCTTGTCATAAACAGCTGAACGTGCGTCAACGTAGGCCTACGATGGAACAACGATTTGTTATTGTTTTTAAGCGTCGACGGCGGCGAGTCGACGGCTGCTCGACGCACGGAAAGAACTTTCAAAGGAACTTTCTAAAACTGAAAAGTTCGTTCTAAAAAAGAACTTTTAAAAATTAAAGTTCATTCATTAAAAAAAAAGAGTAAGTTCACTGAAAAGTTCACAAAAAAAGAACGCGTTCACGAGAAACGCGTTCTTTTTAAAGTTCCTTACCCAACACTGATCGGAGGTCGTGTTCGGGTTATGAGACGTGACACACGCACGGAGACGTACGGACAGAAAACTGGAGCGTATTGAGGGAAACTTCCGAGGTTCGCTCACAAAATAATGTGTATACTGATAAATACGCGTTAAATTCAGGTATTTATCAATAAAATGCTAAAAAATTATTTGTGGAAAACCGAACCAGGGTAAAAAATATTAGGTGACGTATAACGAGTCCAAGATTGAGATTGCGGTGAGATTACAATCCTTTGTAAGTCGGTGTTTATAAAACTGGATATTATGATAGACTTTTTAGAAAATAAATAAGACAGAAACACGTAGGTATTAACTTTTCAGTTTTATGCATTATGGAAATGCTCAACTTAACTTGCTTACTTAATTGTCTGAAAACAACTTAACATAATATTGCTTCCGTAGGCCCTATTCTAGGGAAATTAACCATGATATGATTGTCCAGTTATGACTCAACTCAAATTACCAAGCTTAGGCGGAAGGCCTATATTTGGATGGGTGCTGAGCGTAGTCAACGTAGCTTATTGTAGATATTAGGAGAAGGAACACCAAAGGTTGAGTGCACGTAAACACAGTATCTCTGTCCCCATGGTTTATTTACACTAAAGCCAGTTCGGGCGCCAACCCTACATGTTGTACGAACGGATGCCACCTACCGGTAAAAGTACACTACACTCCTCCCCTTACATCTATTGTAGGTGGCGTTAGTAACATGCAAAACCCCGACAAACACTTTTGACTAAATCAGACGTTTAAATTAATTTTTATGTCCCAATCAAAATTTGGGAAAGAAAATATCATTTATAAAAAAGTAGAAATGTTTTGTCAACAACATAGAACTATAACTAACGTACAAATCTAGCATTTGTCTAGGCTTTACTACACGTTTTGGATATCTGCCTCCGCTTTTTAACTTTCTACTTATGTTACATTTTCGCTGGACACTCCTTTGTAACAGGTGAAACACAATCCCCCCTTTGTACTGGGGCCTAACTCATTTGTAACAAATGGAACACAATTCTCCTTTGTACTGGGACCTTGAATGATTATCTGATTTACATGTCTTATCCACTCCAGGCCCTCACTTGTACCGATACGATACGTCAAAAAAACCCAAAAACTTCCTTAACTACTCCCTTTACCCATGTACCATTTTTTCCTATAATTTTTTACCATCACCGTGTCTCCCAACACAAACACAGCCAGTCTACCTCGTTTGTTTTACCCTGTTTCCCTGCATACCCTCGACCCTTTTTCGCAGATTTGGTTTTACCAACGTCAACCTTGAACGAAGGCTACGGCCAACATTAACTGGCATGGGGGTTCCCCCGTTGTTGAAGGGGGGTTATTCTGAACCTAAAAAAAACCCTTTGGGCAAAGCCTGATCTAAACCTATTCCTGAATGCACAATGGCCTTGATTTTACCTTTAAAAGTTTTAACCATATTTTCCGCAGCTCCATTTGAAGCCGGATGGTATGAGGAGCGAAACTGTGTTTTATGCCATTATGCTTCCCAAAACAATCCAAACTCCTCAGAAGAAAACTGCGTTCCATTGTCTGAAACAATGTGCAGGGGTAAACCATGCGTGGCAAAACAATGTCGCAAATGGTTAAAAACTGCTTCCGAGGTAGTGCTTTTAACTCAAAACTTCAGGCCATTTTGAATAACTATCAATCACAATCAAGAACATTTTCCCCATGAACGGCCCGCCAAATCTACATGCAGCCTTCCCACGCCCTTTTGGCCAATCCCAGGGATGTAAAGTTGATTTAAACAGGCATTTGTCTGCTTTGTAAACATGACTCGCACGCTTTTGTCACGTTTTCTATTTTAATCTAGTTTGGGCCCCCAAAATGTAAGATCTGGCCAGAGACTTCATTTTGCCGTGCCAAAAATGGCTCATGTGAAGTTCACTCAACATTTTGTTTCTCAAAGCCTTGGGAAACAACTACTCTACACCCCCACATCAGACAACCCTGCTCATATTCAATTGCTCTTTCCTGATAAAATAGGCCTTAAATCTTCGTTATCTACATTCTTGGGCCCAAACCCGGGAAAACGACAGAATTCTAGAACCTTACTTATCTCGGGATCATATTCCGACTTAGATTTTATTCTTTGGCCAATACTGGCAAGATTCATACTCTCCAATATCCAAATAAGAGAACTCTTCTGCAACCTCAGTACATGGCAGGGGGAGACGTGACAAACCATCCACATTGCAGTGGTCCTTACCTGGCACATACTGAATTTCATAGTCAAACCCTTGAAGAATGGACTGCCCAACGCTGAAACCCGGTTTGCTGCCAACTGAGGAATGCCCTTCTTTTCTCCAAAGATAATATATGAGCGGTTTATGATCAGTTGCCAACAAAAACTTCCTTGCATACAAAATTTGGGATAAACTTGCGTACTCCAAAATAATCGACAATGCCTCCCGATCCAATTGGCTATAATTTCGTTCAGCACTGCTAAGAGACCTTGATGCAAAAGCAATTGGCTTTTCATCACCATTTGGATAAACATGCGATATGGCTGCACCCAAACCATACGGAGATGCATCGCAAGCTAGTTTAATGGGCAATTCAGGGGCATAATGCACTAACCCCTGGGAAGAAATAAGCATCCTTTTAACTGCATTGAACGATTTTTTCGCACTCTGACGACCACAACCAGGGTTTATTCTTTCGCAAAAGTTCATGCAAGGGCAAGTGTAATGACAGACTAGGGAAAAACTTTTGCATAGTAATAACCAGACCTAGAAAAAGATCGTAGCTGGGGAAAAATTTTCTGGCCTAGGTGCATTTTCCACTGCTTCTACCTTATCCTTGGTGGTATGCAAACCTGACTCATCTACTCGATGACCTAAAAAATCTAACGATGGTACGTTAAACAAACACTTTTCCTTGTTTACCTTAAACCCCAAACTATGCAACCTATCTAATACACCTTTTAAGTTTTGAGAGTGCTCTTCTTCATCTTCCCCCGTCACCAAAAAAGTCATCTTGGAAACAAATCACTCCCCTTTAATCCTTGCAAGGCCTGGTCCATTGGCGCTGAAACACCGACGGCGCAGGGGGGACCCGAAAGGGGGCCTGGAATAGGCAAAGAGCCCTCTATGAGTGTTAATAGTTGTTAATTCTTGAGAGCAATCATTTAATTCTAACTGTTGGAAAGCCTGTGATAAGTCAATTTTAGAAAATCTTTTTCCCCCACCCAACTTTGCAAACAGGTCTTGTACCCTAGGTAAAGGATAGCTCTCACTCTCTAAACATGGGTTTAGGGTAACCCTGTAATCCCCACATATACTACTGTGCCGTCATACTTTGCAACAGGAACATGGGCGTGGCCCACTTGCTGAACTCCACAGGGTAAATGATCCCCAGCTTTAACAGCCCATCTAATTCATTATCAACCTTACTTTTTAAGCAAAGGCCAAAGGCCTAGGGGCACAGAACAACTCTTTGATCCTTCCTTGAGTTTTAACTCAACCTTATGCTTATTAAAAGTGCCCAACCCTCCATCAAACATACCTTCACACTGTCCCCCTAGGATCCACAACATTTCATGAATGTAGGGGCTAGGCCCACCTTCGGTTTGGCGAAAGGTAAAGGTAAGTTTAGGGCACGGTACCCCAAACACGGCCCACAATGGTGGGCCCCCTTTGGAACTACAAAAAGGTTAATTCCTTTGTCATCCTTGGTACTGTACCACTACCCGTACAGTACCCAAAGGGATTATGATACCGTTTCATAAGATTTGAGCCTTATATGTGTAGGGCACAAGGGCAGAGTACCAAATATAGCCTTATAGCTTTGTTCCGATATTGCAGAAATAGCTGAACCCGTGTCAATTTCCATTTTCCCTCTTCTCTCCCTGCACAACCCCATTTAAATACCACGGTTTATCCAAATTTTCCCCCCGTTGGCTAAGAATTGGCAGGTATTCTGCATTTTTGGTCTTCCACTTCGACGTTTTCTGGGCCCGTACATAGTTGCTACGTACAGCCCTACCAGCCCTACAATTCCCATTTTTTGGGCACATCGCCTTTAAATGTCCCACGCGATTGCAGTTGTTGCAGCGGGCACCACGAAGCCTACACATATTTGCCAGGTGATTTGGCCGACAAAAACAATAACAAAAAAAGTGCCAGACGTGACATTCTGTTTTGACACCTCACTACCAGCAGCTGCTGCTGTAGGAGTTGACGAGCTCGGTGGGCGTGGCCTTCGGATTCTCGCTCCACCGCCTTTTGTTGTCGAATTCGATGAACGTCCGCCTCTTGATTGTCAACCTGACTTTTCCCGGCCGCCATGTTTGCAGTAGCAATTTCTGCGCATTTCCAGCCCCCTGTTCGTGGGCCACGGCGATTTTAACTGCTTTGTCAAATGACAAATCATTTGACTCTCGATACAAAGCTTTTCACGGTTTCACTGTTTTTGAGGCCCGTTACCAACTGATCCCTTAAGGCGCTGTCAAGAAATGTTCCGAATTCACACGAACGTGTTGTTTTCGCCAAACGCACCATGAAATCCTGAACAGACTCTCCCTCCTTTGGTTTGGGTTCTATGAAAAGCATGACGCTCGGCAATGACCGACGGCTCTGGGTGAAAATGCGTTTTCAATAGAAGAACCAACTCGTCGTACGTACGTTCAGCTACCTTGACGGGCTCACACAGGTTTTTAAGAGTTCCATAAATCGTCTTGCCCATGGACGAGATTAGCATCGCCCTTTTTTCCCTATCGGTATTCACCTTGTTCACAATCAGAGTTGCTGAAGCCGCTCTTTATAAGACTCCCAGTCTTCCTCCTCCGGAATAAAGGCTTCCATCTGCTTCGCCATCCTTGTCCCACTGTAGAATATTAGGAAAGGAACACCAAAGGTTGAGTGCACGTAAACACAGTATCTCTGTCACCATGGTTTATTTTACACTAAAGCCAGTTCGGGCGCCAACCCTACATGTTGTACGTAACGGATGCCACCTACCGGTAAGAAGATACACTACACTTATATATACGTTTTGTCTCTTCGTTTGCTTTCCACCCGACAAACGGCTACTCCATCCAATCTTGAGGATGGGATAGTCGCGAAATTAAAACCACGCGGAATTACAGTTTTTCGTGATATCTCGAGAACGATGCACAATATCTAAAAACTGATTCTAGACCTAATGGTGGTTTTGCTAGAACATTATAATGCAAGAAAAAATATTCGAATATATTAATTGGTGCGGTTTGTATTTAAGGTATGCATTTAATTAATTACAATTCTAATAAAAAACTTAATTACCATCACATTACAATATTTTTTCTTGCATTACATTGTTCTAACAAAACCACAGTTCGATCTTGAATCAGTTTTTAGATATTTTGCATCGTTCTCGAGATATCACGAAAAAACTGTAATTTCGCGACTATCCTATCCTCTTTAACGGCGACCTTGAGAATCTCTTCGCCGCGGTTTTGGGGGGGGGGGGGGGGGGGGGGAGGAAATTTTTCTCGTGAAAATAGTAATTTACTAAAAATATTGTATGTGTTTGGTATGTTTGTTTCCTCCCTGCCGGTTAAACGACTACTCTACTATTTTTATGAAACGGAACATTAGAAACCTCAAACGTGCCATGTTTTGATTATAGGACATGCGTTTTAGGCAAATTGCTGTTCGCTCGGCCAACTGATGACACCACAGGTGTCTGAAATTTTGAACATATGTCACAAATGTAGAATTATAGGGCTCTACAGTAACACATTTTTAAATTTTGTTTTAAAATAATTTATATAAATTAAATTAGTTTTCACGAATTTTGATTTTGTTAAAAACTCCAAAATTGACCATATTCTTGATTTTTTTCTGACTGATTAAGTCAAAATTTGGAAAATCTATGACCACAGGGCTGTCTATGTATGCTTTGTTGACAACTTTGCAAAGTTTCATATACGTCAGATGCATCTTGGCCGAGCGAATAGCTATTTGCTAACAGCCAAATGTGTCCCATTCCCTCTTAAATATTGTTTCTCATGAAAATCATACTTTTTACGAATTTTTAAAGGCTTTGTACGATTGTTTTTCTTTTTGTTCACTCAATGCCGAAGCTTGATGAAAAACTTGGGGATACCTATGAAATATTTTAACTTAGACATGCCACGTTTTTGGGTACAATCGAAGAAATATTTCTAAAATGAATCGCCCTTTTACGATTTCTTTTTCGAATTATTAATGAAGCAAGAATGCAGAACTATCAACGCGACTATGAAAAATATGCGCTCGCGAACAGGCTTAGTTCAAAACAAAATTTTCGGGAAGCGAAGCTACGTTATGATTTATGAACGTCTTGATCATTGGATTCACATTTAACTATAACGTCGAAATCGCAGTTTCCTATACCTACGATTACTTTTATGACGACCCAGGGCCAAGGCCGCCCTAACTTAAATGTAATCTAAGCTTAGCCGGACAAATCTTCTCATAGTTTGTCTAAACTAAACATTCATTCATGAGTTTGGGAATTTCTTCTATTTATGCATATTTTGGTTATCAGCTATCGGCCAACGTTTTACATCTACGATTTCGTCGCATGAAATTTGTTCGAAACCGTACGCTAATATTGACATCAAGGACCTCACTCATAAAAATACCTTGCGTTATCACCAAGATAAGATATTATAGACCCTATTGTAGTTAGAAAAACGAATATTTTCGAGTCTACGTTACTGTTTTTATTTTCACTGAACAGTTTCACGCTAGTCGCGCACCAAGCTGAGTCAAGTATTTCCGCAGTGCAATCTTCACGGATGTGTGCACTGTGTGGTGGCCAGCGGCCTACTTGGAGAGACAGTTTCCGAACAGCGTCGTCGTGAGATAGATGTGATGTTTTAAACTCAGTTTGATATCCGTTACTTGCAGGTAGGAACAACATATTTCAAAGTATACTGGTGTAAACTGTGGCTTCTATTAATCATTACAACACTTGCTGATCCGATAGTCTCACCAGGGTGCGAATTAACGACTTTGCAGAGGGGGGGATGGCTTAGAACAGTATTTTCGTTGGCAAACCGGGGTCTGGGGCGAAGCCCCAGCCGCCGGAGGCGAAATTTTTTTGGGGTATTATTGCCCTTCAGATGGCCTTAGAAGCGATCTTAGGAAAATATTTGGGGGTGTTATTGCCCTCAAGATGGTATTAGAAGCGATCTGAGGTATTATTTTGAAAGGAATATGTGTAAATTGACGCATTATTTATTAACATTGCGAGATAAGTCACTTGATATGTTATGAGATGAGATGGGAATCCAGAGGTGGGGATTTACCCATCCCCGGCAGGGATACCTTTCAGTTAAACAGAGCCAGGATGAAAA
Source organism: Sweltsa coloradensis (assembly GCA_024449915.1). NCBI lineage: Eukaryota > Metazoa > Arthropoda > Insecta > Plecoptera > Chloroperlidae > Sweltsa > Sweltsa coloradensis. The sequence continues at coordinate 128,903 of JAMZAV010001954.1, read as the reverse complement.
TTACCAGAGGGGGGAAATCCCCCCCATCCCCCCCGTCAATTCGCACCCTGAGTCTCACCCACCCACACACCCACACACGAGTAATGCGAGGTCTGTGGTTCAATATACACACAGGAACAGGAATGCCTGGACTGAAAATGGTCATGCTCATTTTGTTCCAACTTCGTTCTCATCTTTTTCCTAGGAACACATTTCACATGGGGGCAAGTAGGCCCTAGTTGTCCCCGGTTGTCCCTTGGAAAGATTCTTAGACTAGGAAAACGCTTAACGCTTATGAGCTTTTTTTGTAAGTTTTTAGTTTGCGTAAGACCACTTTTCCTTTGCAAGTGCTTTTTGAATGCATTGTAGGTGATTGTTGCAAACTTTCTATTGTTACTTGTCAATTGTTATTTTAAACCTAAAAAAAACTCATATTAAAACCTCTATTCTATGGATTCTGGCTAACTTTGTCAACTTTTTCTTTCAAAAAGCAATACATCACTATTACCTTAATGTCCATGTAAAATATGAACGTTGTAGCCCCACCCGTTTGGTCATAATTGGCCCAAACATCACGAAAATATTGGGGAAAAAATCGTTAAAAAATCGTAAAAGTACGATTTCTATGAGAAATATTTCTTCGATTGTACCCAAAATAGCAAGTCTAAGTTCAGAGATTTCGAAGGTCCCCTATAATTTTCATCAAGATCGCATAATATGCCGTTTGCCCGGTAGAGAGCGAACAAACAGACAAAAAACAAAAAAAAAAAAAAACACCCGAGCTAAATTTTTTGGGGGGTCAGTGAAATTGAAGTCTTCGCTTCGCTCATCCAAAAAAACGTAGGGGCTATCGTCCATCAACAAAACGATGGATAACTAGGAAAACGCTGAAGTCCCGCCGCGTTGATGGATGAGCTTTTTAAAGTTTTTAGTTTGCGTGGGATATCTTTACTTTTGCAAGTGCTTTGTTTTGCTACCTACGCATTGTAAGTGATTGTTGTCAAATTTCTTTTGTTACCTGTCAATTGGTATTATTTACCGTAAAAAACTTATATTAAAAGCTTTATTTCTATGGATTCTGGCTAACTTTTTCAACTTATTCTTTCAAAAGGTACTACATCACCATAACCTTAATGTCCATGTATAATATGAACGTTGTAGGCCCACCCGTTTGGTCAGAATTGGCCCAAATGGCACGAAAATATCGCACAAAAATCAAAAAACTTATATTAAAAGCTTTATTTCTATAGATTCTGGCTAACTTTTTCACATTTTTCTTTCAAAAAGCAATACATCACCATTACCTTAATGTCCATGTGAAATATGAACGTTTTAGCCCCACCCGTTTGGTCAGAATCGGCCCAAATGTCACGAAAATATCGCACTAAAAATCGAAAAAAATCGCAAAAGTACGATATTCATGAGAAATATTTCTTCGATTGTACCCAAAAACGTAGCAAGTCTAAGTTCAGAGATTTCGAAGGTCCCCTCAAATTTTCATCAAGATCTCATATGCCGTTTGCCCGGTAGAGAGCGAACAAACAGACAGAAAAACAAACAAAAAAACAAACAAAAAAACACCCGAGCTAAATTTTTTGGGAGGTCGGTGAAATTGAAGTCTTCGCTTCGCTCATCCAACAAAGCTAGATTAGTATGTTTGATCATGCACGGTGTGTACTAGGCTAGGTCAGTTTCCACCTGTATAGCACCCGTCATCAACATATACATACCGTGCCAGTGTGCCGAAACGGACGCGTAATACTGGCCAAGATATGTTCACTAACTAGGAAGCTTCGCAAACGCTTTTTTTAGTCGCGTTGATGGATGAGCTTTTTTTTTAAAAAGTTTTTAGTTTGCGTGGGATATCTTTAGGCCTACTTTTGCAAGTGATTAGTTTTGCTGCCTACGCATTGTAGGTGATTGTTGTCAAGTTTCTATTGTTACTTGTCAATTGTTTTTATTTACCGTAAAAACTTATATTAAAAGCTTTATTTCTATAGATGCTGGCTAACTTTTTCAACTTTTTCTTTCAAAGGGTACTATATTACGATAACCTTAATGTCCATGTATAATATGATCGTTGTAGCCCCACCCGTTTGGTCACAATTGGCCCAAATGGCACGAAAATATCGCACAAAAAAAAATTATATTAAAAGCTTTATTTCTATGAATTCTGGCTAACTTTTTCAACTTTCTCTTTCAAAAGGTACTACATCACCATAACCTTAATGTCCATGTATAATATGAACGTTGTAGCCCCACCCGTTTGGTCAGAATCGGCCCAAATGTCACGAAAAAATCGCACTAAAAATCGAAAAAAAATCGTAAAAGTACGATATTCATGAGAAATATTTCTTCGATTGTACCCAAAAATGTAGCAAGTCTAAGTTCAGAGATTTCGAAGGTCCCCTCCAATTTTCATCCAGATCGCATATGCCGTTTGCCCGGTAGAGAGCGAACAAACAGACAGAAAAACAAACAAACAAACAAACAAAAAAAAAAAAAAAAACACCCGAGCTAAATTTTTTGGGGGGTCGGTGAAATTGAAGTCTTCGCTTCGCTCATCCAAAAAAGTTTCCGAACGAGACCACGTTTATAAGATAATATGTATACACCTTATTCTAAAAATAGAATACTGTATGGGTGTAAGATTAATTCCATTTACGTAAGCGATCGCCAACACAACATTGACAGTACAGTGACAATGTGCATATTTCAAGACGATATATAATTAAACGAGGGAGCAAAGCGACGTTTATATCCCGAACGGCAACACCAATTGCACGGAAATTTGAATAAGACATCCATCCTACCTGTTACGATTCAAACGTACAAGAAATAATAAATTGAAAATATCGACCATAGATACTACTAGGAAGCTTCGCAAACGCTTTTTTTAGTCGCGTTGATGGATGAGCTTTTCAATTATACTAGGAAAACGCAAAAGTCCCGCCGCGTTGATGGATGAGCTTTTTAAAGTTTTTAGTTTGCGTGGGATATCTTTACTTTTGCAAGTGCTTTGTTTTGTTGTCTACGCATTGTAGGTGATTGTTGTCAAGTTTCTATTGTTTCTTGTCAATTGGTATTATTTACCGTAAAAAACTTATATTAAAAGCTTTATTTCTATGGATTCTGGCTAACGTTTTCAACTTTTTCTTTTAAAAGGTACTACATCACCATAACCTTAATGTCTATGTATAATATGAACGTTGTAGCCCCACCCGTTTGGCCAGAATTGGCCCAAATGGCACGAAAAAAACGCACAAAAAAACAAACAAATTATATTAAAAGCTTTATTTCTATAGATTCTGGCTAACTTTTTCATATTTTTCTTTCAAAATGTACTACATCACCATAATCTTAATGTCCATGTACAATATGAACGTTGTAGCCCTACCCGTTTGGTCAGAATCGGTCCAAATGTCACGAAAATATCGCACTAAAAATCGAAAAAAAAATCGTAAAAGTACGATATTCATGAGAAATATTTCTTCGATTGTACCCAAAAACGTAGCAAGTCTAAGTTCAGAGATTTCAAAGGTCCCCTAAAATTTTCATCAAGATCTCATATGCCGTTTGCCCGGTAGAGAGCGAACAGACAGAAAAAAAAGAAAAAAGAAACACCTGAGTTAAATTTTTTGGGGGGTCGGTGAAATTGAAGTCTTCGCTTCGCTCATCCAACTATACCCATATAGACTGAAATTTGTAACAATTAATTTAACGACAATGGTTTTGTTCTTGAAGAAATAATTTTTATCGAGTCATGTTTTGAAAGAGGAAAGAACCATGCCCTGGCTAGATCCAGCCTTATAGGTTGGGAGAGGAAAGGGAATGTTCCCGGGTACTCAACACATGGCTCGCTCACTCGTCTAACAATGACTTTGGCGTTTTCCTATAGTCTAATTATGTCAAAGTGCTGGTTGGCAGCGGAAAATGTAACGCTGATAACGATTCTAGCTATTGTCTATGGCATTCTTTAATTTTGAAACAAGAAACTCATTTTATACCAAGCAAGTATCTTGGCAATTGTGTTTATTAATAATTATACTACTAAGCACTTTCAATAGTGGGTCATAAGATTTCGAAGGTTTTTGCTGATGTGTATCATTTTCATGATAATAGATTAATTAGGGACATCACAATTTGTACACGCACGCAAGTCGTAACCATGACGTGATTGACGTACACGTGAATCGAACATTGCAACGAACACGATACGTTACATATAATTTGCATCTAATTGTAGTTCTTGATGTCGCTTTTTACCGAATTTACTTGATTTATATGCCAGACCAGAATAACAATTATTAAATATTCAAGTCGTCTACGATGGCATATACTTTTAGGGCACTGGTCCGAAGCGTATGGATCTACGAGGACGGGATGGGTTCGAATCCCGCATAAGGCATTTTTTTTAAATCGTCCTTCATCGTCACCTATCACCACTAATCGTCTCAGATAGCCTGAGTAGATTCATAGAGACGTTAAGTAATAAAATTCATCATCATCATAATTCAAAGTTCACGACACTAATTTTTATTTTATTTTATTTATGTATTTATTTATTTATGTGTTTGTTTGTTTGTTTTATATTTTTTTATTTATTTATTTATTGTTTATTCTATTCAGTTAAAAAACTGATTTACAAAGGAGGACAACTAAATAAATTTAATTACATAGATGCAGACACAACAATGAACTACAGTTAAGTAAATATTTGAAATAGTAATATTACAACAACAATGCATTAAAACAACAATTTTTGTAAAAAATTCAAAAAGGATATTAAATGCAATTAATTAACGAATCAAATATAAAAAAGTGGTATCAAACAAAATCTCAAACCGATGCTAGGTTGTTTACTATCTATAGTGGTCATCTCAATTACCTAATATGAGACAGGAATTGTTTATTATAGTGTTCTTTTCTAAGCCTAACATTTGTAGAACGTAGTATTGTAGGATAGCTTAAGAAAGTGACTTGCTTAATGTTCTAGTTAGTCAAAAAGTTGATAGTGTAAATTGTGACCATTTTCATGCTTTGAATGATTCAATGTAAATGCCAGCCGTACAGTCTGGTCAATTGAGGACTGAATTTCTTGAATGTGTAAAAGTAAATTGTAAAATTATATGCTTGTGTATGTGTATTGTGTGTATGTAAAAATAGCAAAATGCTAAATAAAGATTTCTACTTCTACTACACTATTTGCTCGAATCCCTTTCGTAATCCCCTACATTCTCTTTAATAATGTTGGGCTTTCATTGACCGTCAGGCCACAGCGACTCAACCAAATGGTGATCAACCTTGAATCGTGCATCGGTTCGCGTACAAGATTTTGTCATTCAAGATTTTCGTATTCTCGTTACATAATGTTGATTTTTGAGGCTATTCCATAGCACTCTTACCGATTTTTGAAAGTCTCAGGAAAATAATTAAAAGTTGGTTGAATAAAAGAGAAACTTGAATAAAAAAGGGGAAAAATTGACTCGACAATATTAGCTCTTTTTTGGACATTATATGCAAAGTTTGGGCCAAAAAGAAAAGTAAAGTTCTAGGTGCAATACTTAATTTTGAGCTACATTATTTTAATTGTTTAAACACATTTTTGTCTCCAACACGAGTATAAGGGAAAATAATTTTCGGAAATATCGTGTGTTAGTACGATTTTTTTCGTTTACAGGTTCAAAACTCTTATTTGTACCACGTTACAAAAATATCGCACATCGAACATTATTTCAGTTTTTTTTTCCTTTTTACTCATGTTGGAGACAAAGGTGTGTTTTAAAAAAATTGTAGCTCAAAATTATGTATTGCACCTAGAACTTTACTTAATTATTGACTCAAAATTTGCATATAATGGCCAAAAAGAGCTGTTGTCGAGGAAAAAAATCTATTTATTCATGTTCCTCTTTCATTCAACCAACTTTCAACCATTTGGCCGATAATTTGAAAGTTGAAGAAACATGTCTGAAAAGTTTTCTGAATGAAAGATGGCCTTATTTAAAACAGTTTTTTTTTGTGGGACATAACCTCACTATTGGCCATTATGTGTCGATTTTTTGACAATAGTGTAGCCAGCACAGCTAGTTCAAAATTAAATTTTGTGAATCAGTTTTCTGGATATAGTTTGATTAGTTTCTTAACACCTTTAGCTTCAACTTCAACTATAAGGACAAATAGATTTCTGAAAATACTGTTGGTGTACGATTTTTTTTGTCAAACGGTACAAATACGATTTATTTTTAGTTTTGTATCGTCTGGCAAAAAAAAATCGTACACCAACTGTAATTTCAGAAATCTTTTTGTCCTTATAGTTGAAGTTGTAGCTAAAGGTGTTAAGAAACTATTTCCAGAAAACCGGTTCACAAAATTTAATTTTGCACTAGCTGCTATGATATCTACACTATTGTCAAAAAAAACGACATATAATGGCCGATAGTAGGGTTATGTCCCGAAAAAAAAATCGCTGGTTAATTAAAGGTACTCTTTCATTCAGCCAACTTTCATGGACTTCCAAGGTTTTGATTCTACCCTGATTCCAATAGCCTTAACTTTCAAAATATCGGTAAAAGTGCTCTGGAATAGCCTTAAGTTTTTAAAATCTAAATTTGCGTAAAATATATTATTAATTTATTCCCCTTTCTGTTCTATAACATTTCCGTTTGACTCAAATCCTTTATAAAGCCGAACCGGACATCCCATCGTAATTTTTTTGCTTTGAATACAGGACCTTGAAATTATGTGCCAAAAAACAGAGAAATTGCTTTCCCAATACATATCTGTCATAGTCCCGTAGAGTAGCCATTGTTGCAGACAAAGAAATGACGTCCGGGAACAGGTGCCTTAAATAGGCTATATTTGCCTATAGCAAGTAGCGATATCACTTATCAGTGATGGATGGTGTTGTTGATTCAGCAGGCTGATTGTTATGAAGCAGCTTATCTTTGTGGTGACAGAGGAAAGTACTGAAAGCTGAACTACCAGTGGAATATGTTGGCTGAATGCCCTAGGTCTAGAAGGCGCACGCATCGCCATGTCGCTGGGGCCCCGCACGTGAGCTAAATATAGGCTGTATGTTTACTAGATGATTCCACCAGTAACAAAACATGTGAGCGTCAGTGACAGTGACAGTGTGTGTTGGTGTGCGATTACGTGTGTGTTAAGTGGTATGTGTTTGTTTTCATGATACTATAGGGCCACCGGCCAATGTTCGGCCAAATCAGGTAACTACCAGATTGGAGCTAATATTACGAACCGCTCCATATTGACGACACAAAAGCTTTTAATATTTTAGTAGTGTTTCACACATTTTTGTGAAAAAACTCTGTATTTAGCTAGAAATTTTTATTTATGATGTTACACACCTCAGACAGGTCCATGCTCTGGGCCAATTACCTTGGGCCCAGACAGGGGGGAAAACGAATTACATTCGTTTTGCTGTACTGGAGCTACATCTCGTTAATTCGCTGCAAACTCTACAGAAACTCTCTTATGACTCTCGGACTCTCTATAGTGAAGTGAATCTCTCCACGCTTTTAGTTGAGATTTATATTAAGACAGCTTTTCTCGCATCTTTTATAGTTAATCATGTATTATTTGATTCAAGGTAAAATATTCAAATTTCTGGGAAAAGAAAAAACTTTTGCCATCGACTAGATTATTTAAATCGTCTACTCTTCCTTTAAAATTCAGCCATTTATGAATAACTTACAACTCTTAAAATCTCTTCTAAACCGTCCGTCGGACCGGCCAGATAGAAAATGTTTTATTCTCACGAGTTTAGTAGTGTATTTAGCTTTTTGAAATGACAATTCAGCAAACCGACTGTTTAAACTCAGCTCATGTGCGTCGCACTCACACGAGAGTTTCAGAGATTTACCATTGGCCGTGGCGCGCAGTATCTACTGCACTAAGATTACAAATTCGCACGTATACAAGATCAATAGAGTAGCCGTGAATTCAGGGCAACATGGCCAGCTGTAGCAATGGGGAATTTACCTCAAAACAAACGTTGGGTCCTGCTGCAACCCCTGCAGCAATAAGACATAGCTTGAATAGAACATAAAAACAACAAGCATTAGTATAAGATTTTACTAGTAGGCCTATGATTTCAGATTAACTTTACTACAAGTCTTCAAAGGTAAGTTGATCTAAGCTTTAAACTTGGCTTTTAGCATAGTCTATCTGGATTCTGAATGTAAACATAACCTATACAGAAGGTTTACATTTAATTGAAATAATGCATTCACATATTCATGGTATGAACTATGAAGTGACAGTACTTTCCCTAGTTTAATTATAGTGTATATGTGATTTTGAACTGATTGAAGAAGATGCTTTCACGAGACAGTGTCGAAAAAAATAATACCCCTTATTGTCTTGAAATTGGAATAATCCTTCGTTTTAGAGTCAGAATTCGCCTTTGCCAGATCGTTGCTATATGGGACGTGGATTCAGATTCGGATTCGGATTTGTTTTTAGTCTATATAAGTTTATAATTTTATAACGTTGTATTGTGATAATGTTTACGCACCACGAAATAAGTGTCCTAAGCTTTTGCGTTTTATTATACTGAAACTCCATCCGTATATTTTCATAATAAAAACGCTGACAACTATAATGTAAGAGCCCATAATATTCTATTGATTTTTACAGCCTAATGCAATGCATCTTGGAGCAATCTGCAATATAAAACTCGGTCAAATCACATGTTAAAATGGCTCCACGATGTATTATATTATGCCACCAGGGCAATGATCCATGTACGTAGTAGCGGCTGTTTGAATATAAATTACTCTATACACATGCGTTTACGTCATGACGTCATACGTCATGACAAGAGTTGAGTTGTTTTTTGTTGTTTTATTATACTCTAAGAAAAGTTGGAAATTCTTCCCTGCAAACGCTAAGTGCATGCTAATGAAAAACTCCATAAAATGAATGTAATTAGTTTTAGCTTTAACATGCGTTATACATTAATACATAACAATACTCATAATACTTATTGGATGAGCGAAGCGAAGACTTCAATTTCACTGACCCCCCAAAAAATTTAGCTCGGGTGTTTTTTTGTTTGTTTTTTGTTTGTTTTTTTTGTCTGTTTGTTCGCTCTCTACTAGGAAAACGGCATATTATGTGATCTTAATGAAAATTTGAGGGGACCTTCGAAATCTCTGAACTAAGAGGTGTATTGTTTTTGGGTACATTCGAAGAAATATTTCTCATGAATATCGTAGGCCTACTTTTACGATTTTTTTTCGATTTTTAGTGCGATATTTTCGTGACACTTGGTCCGATTCTGACCAAACGGGTGGGGCTACAACGTTCATATTTCACATGGACATAAGGTTATGGTGATGTAGTATCTTTTGAAAGAAAAAGTTGAAAAAGTTAGCCAAAATCCATAGAACTAAAGGTTTTAATATAAATTTTCAATTTTTAGTGCGATATTTTCGTCACATTTGGGCTGATTTTGACCAAACAGTTGGGTCTACAAAGTTCATATTATACATGGACATTAAGGTTATGGTGATGTAGTACCTTTTGAAAGAAAAAGTTGAAAAAGTTAGCCAGAATCCATAAAAATAAAGCTTTTAATATAAGTTTGTTTACGGTAAATAATAACAAAGTAACAATAGAAACTTGACAACAATCACCAACAATGCATAGGCAGCAAAGCAAAGCACTTGCAAAAGTAAAGATATCCCACGCAAACTAAAAACTTTAAAAAAGCTCATCCATCAACGCGGCGGGACTTTATATCGTTTTCCTAGTTATTATGAATACAAGATTTTTAAACATAAGCCCGCTTTGAGGACATAGTTATTGAATGATAGCAATAGTCGTAAAAGTTTTCCCCGACTGGGGATCGAACCCAGAACTCCAGCTTTTCGAACCGATGCTCTACCAACTGAGCTTTCGGGGCCCAAGACAAATTCATACTAAACTGCTACATATTCTTATTGTTGAGAGCTATGATATAAATCAAACAGAAGACTGCCATGTAGCTTGTCATTACTGAAAGATAACATTGTTTTGAACCAATAATTTCTCAACCCCCATGAATTGGGTAGCATGAATACAAGGTATTTAAGCATAGTTCTTGCCCGCTTTGAGGACATAGTTATTGAATGATAGCAATAGCCGTAAAATCGATACATTGTTAGAAAAAAAAAAAACAGTGGAACTGATTAATCGTAGATTCATTAACACTTAAAATTGCACAAATTGTTTTGATATAAAATCTGTTACTATTCTTTTAATATGATACGACTAAAAGTAGGAAGCTCGTCAATGAACGGTGGCAATTAAACTTGGGCACAGCAAGAAACTACATTTTGAGAACTTTTTAAAATTAAATTAAATGGCGTCTTCATAAATATAATTGGTTAACTGGCATCACATAAGCCAATGTGTATTGGTAATATGGATAAAAACAATAAGTTTATTTAAATTTAAATGTGACTCGTTACCCCATGCTACAATGTCAATAATAATAATAATGCACTAATTGCAACAAGTTTACTTCTCACCAGTTGCAACAAGTTTATTTCATCGTTTGAATGGTTATGTATGTATAATTATTCTGGTTATCGTGAGCCAACTACACTAATGATTATTGGCCTTGTGTGACGCCACTAATGTCTACGCTGCGTACATTGTGTTTTATGCGATGATTTGTTTGTGTTGTTGTTGTTGTGAGAAGTATAGAGGGGAGAGAGGGGAGATTCACACGATGCTCGTACTAATTAATATTATGTAATGATGAGGAAAGGTCGAGAGACGAGCAACACATAGTTATATTGATGTTCTACCGTTAGAACTAGGCACAATGTTATCTAGTACACCTAAACCTCTCAAATACAATAACAAAATACTGCCAGGAAATGACCCTAAATATTTCAAATTAGTTATTTTGAAGAAAAAAAATAATGCTTATCATCATTAATCATGCTGATTACTTAAATCCGCTAACAATATGTAATTCTAATATGTATGTAATAACAAATTATTCTTAAGTAGCCCCAAATAATAATAATATAACCTTCTTTATTTGTTTTGAAAGGTTTATGATTTGCATGTCGCCAAAACGTGTATCAAACGATTATGTTTTATGAAACACTTAAATCGAGAATACACGGGATATAACTTGGAATAGCACATTTTATTTTGAATAGAGATTATATTATTTTACTTTTCAACGAAAACAAACAAATAATGAAATGAGCTAGCGTAGCGAGCGAAGCGAAGATTCCATTTCACTACACTGGAGAAAAAATCCGTTTTTTTAAATTTTATTTTTATTATTGTGTGTTTGTTAACACGATTTCGGCTAAACCGATACTCCAATTACGATGAAATTTTATGGAGGCCTTCGAAATCTCTAAACTTGTAACTGCCACGTTTTTTAGCGTAATCGAAAAATAATTTCTCATTAAAATCACCATTTTTCGTCTTTTTCGATTTTTAAAAAATTTCTTCAACTTGTAACAACTACATTTTTTATTCGATTGTAATGATTTTTTTCACAGAACCTTAATTTAATGAATTAATATATTGGGGTGAAATTTGAACGCAATCGAAATATAATTTCTCGTGAAAATCGCAATTTTACGCTTTTTCCATAAAATATAAATTCTTCGATTTATAACACCTACATGCTTTATCCGATTGTAAAGATTTTTTAACAGAACCTTAATTTTATGAATTTATACTTTTGTGTGAAATTTGAGTGCAATCGTAAAATAATTTCGCATGAAAATCGCAATAAAAAAAAAAAAAAAACGCTCATCCAACAACGCGCCTGAAAAAGCGTTTGCGAAGCTTCCTAGTGAATATGAAATCGTATGCAATGAACGTATTCCTGCTACATAGGCCTACTATTTATTTTAAGATGTGCCGCGATTGCCGCAATAAACTACAATTTCGAGACGCTTGTGAGACCGCCGGCAACTTGGGCGTACAGCGTGCTATACAAGCTTGAGAAATTTTGTTTTGAAATTTTGGAAGGAACGTTGTTTTCATGAGGTTTCGCGCAGCAGTTAAAAAATAGACATGAAACGAATGAATGTAGGTTCCAAAACTAATATCAATGAAAATAATTGGATGAGCGTAGCGAGAGAAGCGAAGAATCCATTTCACTACTCTGGAGAAAAAAAACCGGAATGTTTTTTTTTGTTTTTTTTTGTATTTTTGGCTGTTTGTTAACACGATTCCGGCTAAACCGATACTCCAATTGCGATGAAATTTTCTGGCGGCCTTCGAAATCTCTGAACTTAGAACTGCCACCTTTTTGTGCGCAATCGAAAAATTATTTCTCATGAAAATGAGCAATTTTACGATTTTTTCGTTTTTCTTGTATTTTTCTGTTTGTATTTTTGTGTGTTTGTTAACACGATTCCGGCTAAACCAATACTCCAATAGTGATGACATTTTCTGGAGGCCTTCGAAAGCTCTGAACTTAGAACTGCCACGTTTTTGAGAGCAATCAAAAAAATAATTTCTCATAAAAATCGCAATTTTACGATATTTTCGATTTAAAAAAAAAATCTTCGACTTATAACACCTACATGCTTTTTCCGATTGGAATGGTATTTTAACAGTACCTTAATTTTATGAATTTATATATTCGTGTGAAATTTGAGCGCAATCGAAAAAATATTTCTCATGAAAATCGCAATTTTACGCTTTTTTTCGCTTAAAAAAAAATTCTTCAACATATAACACCTACATGCTTTACACGATTGTAATGATTTTTTTCACAGAATAACAGAAAATCTGCATAACACATGACGCACCAATTACGCTCATCCAACAACGCGCCTGAAAAAGCGTTTGCGAAGCTTCCTAGTTATTCATTACCATTCTAGGCATGAATAATTACTCGTCTGTGTTTATGTTAATTTTCAGTTGTAGGCCTACACACTGATTAACAAAGAAGGACAATATAACATTTTTTTAAAACTAGGAAGCTTCGTAAAAGCTTTTTCAGGCGCGTTGTTGGATGAGCGTATGTTTTTAAACGAAAAAAGGCGTAAAATTGCGATTTTCACGAGAAATTATTTTACGATTGCGCTCAAATTTCACACAAATTAAATAATTCATAAAATAAAGATTCTGTGAAAATATCATTACAATCGAATAAAGCATGTAGGTGTTCTTTGTCGAAGAAATGTTTTTTAAACGAAAAAAGCGATAAATGCGACTTTCATGAGAAGTTATTTTTCGATCGCGCTCAAACTTCACACCAATATATAAATTCATAAAATTAAGGTTCTGTGATAAAATCATTAAAATCGGAAAAAGCATGTAGGTGTTATAAGTCTAAAGAATGTTTTAAAAATAAAATAAAAAATCATAAAATTGCAATTTTCATAAGAAAACATTTTTTGATTGCTCTCAAATTTCACACGAATATATTGATTCATAAAATTAAGGTTCTGTGAAAAAATCATTACAATCGGATAAAGCATGTAGGTGTTATTAGTCGATGAGATTTTGTAAAAATCGAAAAAAATCTTAAAATTGCGATTTTAATGAGAAATATATTTTTGATGGCGCTCAAAAACGTGGCAGTTCTAAGTTCAGAGATTTCGAAGGCCTCCAGAAAATTTCATCTCAATTGGAGTATCGGTTTTGTCGGAATCGTGTTAACAAACAGACAAAAATACAAAAAAAACATTCCGGATTTTTTTCTCCAGTGTAGTGAAATGGAATCTTTGCTTCGCTCGGTACGCTCGCTACGCTCATCCAACTACTAGGAAAACGCTTAAGTCCCGCCGCGTTGTTGGATGAGCGTAATTGGTGCATTGAGCTGCCATGTGTTATGTGAATTTTCTGTTCTGTGAAAAAATCATTACTAAGTTGATGATTTTTTTTTAAATAATTTAAAATAAATAAAAATAAACTTTAATTTTTAATTTTTTTAATTAATCGTAATTTTAAAAAGAAAAAAATCGTAAAATTTCGATTTCCATAAGAAATAATTATTTGATTGTGCTCAAATTTTACACAAATATATGAATTCATAAAATTTAGGTTCTTTAAAAAATCATTTTAATCGGATAAAGAATGTAGGTGTAATTTGTCAAAGAATTGTTTTAAAAAAGAAAAACCCCGTAAAATTGCGATTTTTATGAGAAATAATTATTTGATTGCGCCTAAATTTTCCACGAATATATAATTCATAAAATAAAGGTTCTGTGAAAAAATCATTTCAATCGGATAAAGCGTGTAGGTGTTATAAGTCGAAGAATTTTTTTAATGAAAAAAAGCGTAAAATTGCGATTTTCACAAAAAATTATATTTCGATTGCGTTCAAATTTCACCCTAATATATGAATTCATAAAATTAAAGTTCTGTGAAAAAATCATTACAATCGGATAATGCATGTAGGTTTTATAAGTCGAAGAAATGTTTTAAAAATCCAAAAAATCGTAAAATTGCGATTTTCATAATAAAACCTTTTTTATCGCAATTTTAGTATCGGTTTAGCCGGAATCGTGATAACAAACACACAAAAATACAGAAAAAAAAGAAAAAAAACAATCCGGATTTTTTTCTTCATTGTAGTAGAATGGAATCTTCGCTTCGCTCATCCAAAAAAATGTATGATATTCAATCAACATTGAACCCTATTTCCAATTTTGAAGTCGGGTTGGGGATGGGAGGTTCCCGCCACATTCTTGGCCCCCCTGGTTCATCGCTTCCCCCATGTTGTCTTTTTCTTCCTCTCCTCTTCACTTTCTTCTTTCTCAGGGACCTCCACCTTTCTGATAAAATTATCATATTTAAAATGTTAGTTATTGAAATGAAACGAAATTGCTGAAATAATATAATATATAGAAAAAAGGTACTTGTTCATTAACGGGACCCCCCTCAAATTTTTTGTTAATTGATCCCCCCCATCGTCGTTTTTTTTTACTTATTTCTGTTTACAATAAATAATTACAACTTGCGAGGAGTTGAATATGACCTAAACAGTGAACTTGACTCACACGTTCAACGTGACTCAGGCGAGTACAGTCCATTGGAACCATAGATATTGAAATAGGGGTTCAATATCTATGATTGGAACGCGTAGGCCTACATGAGACTGAGAGCAGTCGTCGCCGTGCAGCTTACATTGACGTTCACGGACACCAAATGAACCTTCTAAACCTTTAACGTTGCTATTTTAAACGAAAGTACATTTCCATTGACAGTCCTTTATATTAAAATTGCGACGTTAGAGGTTTTGTAGGTGGAGTATGTTGGCGTAGGCCGTGTCACTCCTGGCGCAAAGTTTGTAGCCGGAAAGGATGTTTTCGAGGCTTTGTTCGAAATAATTGTGTTTTCCTGGCCTCTCGAAACTAAGATGGAGTAGATGTAGTAGTTTTGATTGTCTAATGAAATGGTTTTACTAAATTTTTAAATTTTTTGGAGGGGGTCCCGTTTATGAACAAGTACGGAAAAAATGAAACAAAACATGCAATGCCAGAAAAGGGCTAAGGAAAACAACAGAACATGAAAAAATGAAACTACAGAAAAAATAATAATAATAGAACAAGTAAAAACCTATGTCTACATTACAAAGAATAAACTTATTTCTGTGAAGTAGCACAATGCAAAACAAGGGGGAGGTCGTCATGGTGTTCCATGAACAATGATACACGACACACAAATACAATGATACACAATGTCAATGATGAATGATGAGCTCTCAAAACCTCTCATGATCCGAAATGAACAGGTGTATGTACGGTTCTATCCAGCAGCCAGCTGACACCAATCCTCTTGTTACGATCTTTTCTTTTTTTTTTGCTAAAAAAAAATGCAAATTTGACATGATGTGGTATCCTAGATATGAGATAAATATGACAAATACCATACAACTAAAATACAATGTACTAAGATTATCCTAAGAAGCAGAATGTTTACACGGATTAAAAACTCGATGGTAAACTTATAACGTAAAACAAAAACACTGTGTTTGTGAGTCCGTCAGAGGCGACGCGACTCAAGCTAAATCAACTCCTAAATATTCGTCGCGCGACGAGTTCATTCCTCGCTGTGATTGGTCAATTATTACTTCCTTTGCGTTGCGGCTAAACGGACACATGAAAGCGAGGCTTCTCATAACGTAATAACTGGAGCATCAAGAGGGAGTGCTAAACGTGTGAACAAAACACATTCAATACACAATGACAATGTCATTGACTCGGACTTCGAGCTTTGGCAATGACAATCACATTTCTACAACATTCAACAGTGAAATTGTAATGTCAACAAATGTCTGATTCCGGAAGGTAAGCATTCACTTTTTTAGTCAACCAAAGTACGAGTGACTCGACATCTCAGCCAAGAATGAATGATAGCGGTGCAATATCGAGCGTAGGCTTATAATGATTGTGCATAATATTGCTGTTTCGTCACGGTAACTGGGAGTGGAACAATGCAACAAAAACGTCATCGTAGTTTATTGAACGTAATACGAGAGAATACTGAGAGTGAGATTATGTATAATTAGTTGTCTGAGCTGAGACCACTGCCCAGCCGGAGGGGGATGTCCTACTCATTTCAAAGTAAGACGAGGGGACCAAATGTTTTAGGACTTTCTGAAGGGTACTCGAGTTTGGTGGGATGTCGAAGTTGTGACGTGGTGCATGGGCTGAGTTAACAGAGAAGCGCGATATTCGGGGAGTTAAATTTAGGATACTTGAGGAGTAAGGAAGAAGAATGAGGAACGGTGTGTGTTGTCGGAAGTAGGAAGAGTGTACAGGAGGAATATCACGGACGGTCCTTGGTTCGGATGCAACGGGAGACGAGTTCTGAGATTCAGCTATCTGCACCTAGCGGGCTAGACGGTAAGACTATGATAGTAGGCGTGGATCAAGGCACAGTCATGCTAGACAAGGATAAAGTTTAATGTCCGCAATCCCCAATGCCAAGTTACCCCGTCAGGGTCCGGTGTAGAATTTGGTCGGCAAAGGCGACAAAAGAGGCAAAGTCCTTCTCGCAAACATCAGCAATGTTTTTTTTAATTCCTCGAAACTAGAGGCGAGCTCTGGCTGTCGTCGTCGGGAACCTTTACCCCTTCCTTTGACAACCTCCTCGACGACGACGACGACAAAAACGATGACAGACGATGACGACCGCGACGTGAAAGCCTCTATTCCTACTCCTACCCGTGGCTGGTTCTGATCAGGATGAAATTTTCCTCCCCATATTCCCTAGGCTAGAGTGGCACATTATTACCTAACGGTTGACGCGCCCTTAATCCAATTAAACTAAACCTATGCCAAATGGTAAAGGTTTTTGATTACTAACGCAACCTTTGCTCCTTTTAAAATACCCTACTGAAAGTTCCCAGTCTCCAGTCATCTGCAGTTATCACAGCTGGGGTCAAGTATAACGCAATGCTACGTCCCATTCGGGTTAATTGGTAATCGGGACAATAATTCCTTGACCCACACAACATAACCTTATTTCCTCCTAGAATTTCCTAGTGCAAGATTCGAGTCGTCAGTTACTTATCACAACAAGGGTCAAGTAGCGCGTCAGTATCCCCAAATAATTCCATGACCCATAGGCCTACATCTCTCTGTTTTTGCATGATAGTTGCCAATAACCGAAAGAGATAGGAAGCTCTGATTCTGGTAGTCACAAGTCGATACCGCAGTTATTGGCAGTCCTGACAAAAGCCCTTATTAAAGACTTTTCTTAGTCATATGCGAAAGCTGGAATTGAATTATTTACATTCCCCCGAAGAGTGGTCAAATCCGGATAAAACTGATGTGTACATGTACACTACACAGAGTATTTCCACTAAAAAGAGTTATATTCTTTTCATTATAATATTCGTTTATACTGTTAATGGCTGCTCAAAATAGTCGTGACATTTTTGAAAGTAGCTCATTCATGATCATATATTCAACAAATTATCGGATCTGATATTATCCTTAGAACAGTCTCATGAAATTAAACCAATTTTGAACTAAATTCAAATCAGGTTATTACAACAATATAAATATTCACTAATCCAAATAATTAAACTCTTACACTGGGATTATTCCTAGAACCGTTATGACTGCAATTGAAAGTAATAGCGAGTTTCAGCCATATCGCGATTATCCTCTTTCCGCTACGGTAGGCGTATGTAAGCAATACCGACAGTGTTGGCTCGAGCGCTAAGCGCGCGACTCTGATTCGGGAGGTCCCGGGTTCAAATCTCGTCGAGACCGGCAATCCTGACTGAAGGGTTTTTCCGAGGTTTTCCAATGCAAGGGATTGAGTCCTCTTAAATAGCCCTCGGACATCCGTTCACAATTGTCCTATCCGCAATATAGGCCTACCTAGTTTTAGTCACTTGAAGAGAGTCACACCGGTTTAATCTGATGTGTATACCCTATAGCGGGCATCCTACAAAAAATATTTATTAATACAGATTTAATCCTGTCAAATAAGAATTTTTGGAGGAAAAAATTGCGATGTCGCTGAATTTTCGCAGAGACCGTCCTTAAAGGATACTTATCAACATACTAAAACTCCCCTACAATCGGACTGGAGCTTCGGCCGCCATATTGGAAAATGGCGGCCGAAAAGTGATTGTTATCGATCGAATATCTCCAAATTTGTTTGAGATAGACAAAATATCTCAATGGCAAAAATATTCCCCATTAATTCCCTACAAAACAGGTGTCTTCTATAGTTTTGGTAGGGGCAAAGGTTACGTCACAAAATCGTGGTTTTTATGTTGCTTATTGGAGTACCAGCTAATTTCCAAATTTTCACGCCCAGCATCAAACAATGCCCGGTAAATCCGTAAGAAATCGATTTAAATACAAAAGGACTTTTGTACGGGGTTCATGAAAGCTTCCATTAGTATTTTAAAAAATCAGTTCTGCGAAATCGGATTTTACATTTACTCGGAGTTTGTGTTTTTCCATTGTTGGCATTTCCTAAAAAATGCCATATTTTACTGTCCATTATTAAGCACTAAATAGCATTGGAGGAAAAATTATTTCTACGCACATTGAAATGACTTAAATAATGATCCGATTACAACCAAAGTTTAAATCCAATATGGCTGCTAATTCCTAATATTCACAATATGAATACTGTTTTCGTGCTGTTTTTACACTCTTTTTGCTACATAATTCACTTGTATGTTGTGGATATTAGGAATTAGCAGCCATATTGGATTTAAACTTTGGTTGTAATCGGATCATTATTTGAGTCATTTCAATGTGCAAAGAAAGAATTTTTCTTCCAATGCTATTTAGTGCTTAATAATGGACAGTAAAATATGGCATTTTTTAGGAAATGCCAACAAAGGAAAAACCCAAATTCCGGGTAAATGCAAAATCCGATTTCGCAGAACTGATTTTTAAAAATACTAATGGAAGCTTTCATGAACCCCGTACAAAAGTCCTTTTGTATTTAAATCGATTTCTTACGGATTTACCGGGCATTGTCTGATGCTGGGCGTGAAAATTTGGAAATTAGCTGGTACTCCAATAAGCAACATATAAACCACGATTTTGTTACGTAACCTTTGCCCCTACCAAAACTATAGAAGACACCTGTTTTGTAGGGAAATTAAATGGGGAATATTTTTGCCACTGAGATATTTTGTCTATCTCAAACAAATTTGGAGATATTCGATAACAATCACTTTTTGGCCGCCATTTTCCAATATGGCGGGCGAAGCTCCCGTCCGATTGTAGGGGAGTTTTAGTATGTTGTAAGTATCCTTTAAGGAAGGTCTCTGCAAAAATTCAGCGACATCGCAATTTTTTCCTCCAAACGTCAATATACGATCTTATTTGACAGGATTAATTAGGACCTACATTGATAACAAAGTAGGTTTTGCGTCTGAGAATAGTTGGGAGCAAATTTAAAACGATTACTTAAAAATACCATAATAACAGTATTTATATTTTGTCTGAGCGTGAGAAAACTCCTACAGTCAGGATTACCGTGTATGGGATCGAACCAACGACATTCCAAATCAGAGTATCGCGTGCTACCTCGCGTCTCGCGTGCACGTTATGACCTCTAGAAATTAATCAACATAAGAGTGAAATATTGATCACAATGTAACGAGGGAAACTCGAGCCTGCTCAGTGTGAGACTCGTACACGCACACACAATACGGTTTGAACGACTTCCTATGATACGAACTAGCCCGATTGAAATCGAATGATAATGTATGTGAAACTGAAAGTGTCGCTAGCACGCAACGAATGTCACCGCAGATAATTTTAGTTTTACTCTCAGTAAAATAATAATACCTTTACTCTGTTCCTACAAAACATAAATGAGTTGAAGGCTGTGTCAATCACACGCATTGTAACTTTCAGAGTACAATTATTACATGGTTGACTCGTTTGTTTGTAAGGCCTGGTGCGGAGACAGAGAGCCCTTGCTGCAGCCAGTGAGTTGAGGACAGCGGTGCTAGTCGGACGCAAGTAACAACATGGCCGCCGTGGTAAATATGGGACCCTGCGCGGAGAAGCTGCGCGTCTGTGCTGAGAAGCTAAACCTGCACTTCCAGGATATACACTACTCTGTACCAGACATCAAGGGTGAGATGGGGGCAGTTTTCAAATATATTTTCTACTTTTTTACTTATTCATACCGATAGAAACTATGCATGCTAATATTCGGGTCTCAAATATTTGGTATGACTTTTTCATAGAGAGAAACCAAATTTATTGTCTGTTGATCAACCATTGCTGGGTGGTCACAAGGAGAGCTTATAGTAACATACAAGAATTAATTTCCAAAATAGAGATGGTGTATTCTAGAAAAAGGATCTCGAATTCAGGAGGTCGTTGGTTCATATCCAGCAGCCGGCAATCCTGTGATTACATCAGTCCTCAGTTTAAATGTTAATAATATTCAGTCTTATAAAATAGTCCTTTGGATATTCCTTCCCAACTGTCCACACAACCTACAGCCGAGGTAAAGTTTAACTCTGAACAACTATTCCTACACAAATATTTAATTATTATATATTTGGATAATTTTAATTTCACATTTTTGGAGTAGATATAGGCCTAGTCTGATTTCCGAATGTTTACTTAAAACTGATTTCAAACATTTGCGATTTGGCGTATACAAGTGAGTTTCAAATAATAAGCTCCCGCGGTCAATTTTCTAAAATTATATTTGTTTATTTGTTTGTTTATTTGTGGCCACATTACAACAGGACGCAATGTCCCACAAGTGCAATTTACCAAATATTACATAGGGTAACAAAACAATACAAAACATTACTATACAGTACAATATAAAATTAGTTACATAAAGATGACTATAAAAATAATATAGACATGAATGTATGAGTGGTTTTTGGTCTTGTTTGTGGTTTGTGGTTGTTTGTTATAATCATCTTTATTTGTTTTGTGACAATCGACAAAAATCATACTTTACTACTCTTTTTCTCAGTATAGCATTGTATTTAATAGCCAGCAAGTTATAAAGTGTTAACCTACGCATATTGGCCTGTAGATCTCTGTCACACCATAATACGCTGTGATAATACTAGAGTCGAAACCTTGGTCTGATTCAATTAATAGACATTTACATTGTTGAGTTTGTAAAGTATATTTTAAATGAAAGTAACGAGTACTCTATTAGAAGGTGTGGTGTGGAAATCATGTTCGAGTGTTGGTGTGTTGAGTGGGTATTTTAAATGGTGCCTTACGAATAGATGTTTGCTTTAGTAAGTCCTAAATCCTAAATGTCAAGTAGGCCTACTAAGTGTAGTAGAGAAGTACAGTGTAAACATTGATTGTTGCGTGATTGCGAGTGGCATGCTCGTGACTTGTGGTGATTAGCCACCCCACATTATGATTTTTAGTTATTAGTTTCAAAATGCCTGTACAACGTTGTTGGTTTCACACAAATATATTAGTTCCTAGATAATATGATTTCGACAGTGAATAATGGAATAATGACGTACGTAGAGTGATGAAATCTCAATAATTTTGTTACAGATTGACAAAAAAATTTAAATACTAAAGAGATAATTTTCGGTTGACGAATGCAAAAGGTTCAACTGTTGCATGATAATTTAATGTACCGGTACATGGAGCAAGTTATTGTTCAAACTGTGATCCGAAATTGGAGAGAGCACCCTTGTGATATTAAATTCATATTTTAACATTGAAGACGGAGAGATTTCTATTTTTACCATGTGCCTTTAAGAAGGTGTTTTGAGATTTTATAATATTATGCTAAAAAAATACAATTTACACACTACATGTGGAACGTTTTGCCTTTAAAACTATATATACGGTACTAGTTATTATATTACTACAATTCAGAAATTAACAAAGTCCGCCCCAACCGGGAATCGAATCACGGATCTCCCGTATTCCAGACAGGCATCTTAACCACTAGACTAGACCATCAGGACGGGTACATTTTTTATTGCGGGAGATCCGTGGTTCGATTCCCGGTTGGGGCGGACTTTTATAATTTCTGAATTGTAGTAAATAATAACAATTACGCCTGCGGGAGTGTTTCCCGACTAACCAAATCGAGAAATATACGGTACTATCATAATGTGTAACGTTGATAGTTTTTTATTGGGAATATTATTTATCTTTCTTGGGTTTCATTTTCTTTTTTCTTAAATATTGTTTTTGTTATTCTTTAAGGTGGGGTAACCCTCAAATTATCACTCAAATCAATAATAACAATTATCTTGCTATAGTATATACAGCTCGTACTATTTAAAGTAATTATATTTTAATAGCAGTTAGCCTTTTTAAAAGATGTGTGTGTATACCAACACAATAAGTATGTTTAAAAAAAAGTTTATTTGGATTAAGGGCGCGTCAACCGTTAGGTCATAATGCGCCACTCTAGCCTAGGGGATATGGGGAGGAGCGTCCCATGCTGGTAAGAACCAGCCACGGGTAGGGTGAGAAAAGTGGGGGTTCTCACGACGTGGTCGTCATCGTCTTTGTCATCGTTCGTTGTGTCATTGTCGTCGTAGTCATCATCGGGGTGGTCGTCAAGGGGTGGGGGAGGTGTCCCCGACGACGATTGCCAGAGCTCGCCTGTAGGTTTGGGTAGTAAAATACTCCCTTACTAGCTTATGTTTGAGAAATGGGCTTTTCCTCTTTCCTCGCCTTTTACGATAAGCAGAGCCATGCTCTTGGCCAAATTCTATCCCGGGCCCAGAAGTACGAACTCATTAAACCATAGCGGTGATTCTTGAAATCACTGATTTGTAGAGTATATGAAAAACACGCGCAATTCCTTACAATCAAGCTTGAACTAGAAATGAGTGAAAGTCCGTGCCATATTCGTGCGTGAATGGTACTTGCTACACAACATTACAGCTACGTGTAGGTAACCTTTGGTATCCGTATAACTATGACCGTGTAGCGAGTAACGACGCCTTCAGGGCATGAGTTGCATTTCTTGCATGCCGTGCACTTCTTATGCACTTTTAATCGTGTCACTAAGGCAATGTTACAATCGCACCGCACTCATTAAGGTGATAGAGGCAAGTTTACAATAGTTACATGCTCATTACAAGAGTGGAACATGCTTTAGTGTCAGTTGCACAAAAATAAATGAACTATGACACTCCCTTTCCAAAAGGTACTTAAATTCAATTTAGTTATTGTCTTACACTCTACAGGGATGCAGTCGTAAATAAAAAAGTGCCAGGGTGGTCAATCGTCAAAATCACACTTTTCTTTTCTCTCCATCCACTGCGATTCTGTGCAAATGTCCGCAAACATTATTTATACCCACTGTAACCACATGTTAAACCGGCACACGTTCAATCTCACTTCTCACGGCCCACATTTAAATCTAAAACTTCACTCTTTATAATCTAGTCAAAATTGATTTTGATCTAAGCAAATTGCAACAGTAGGTCTTATGGTACCATTCTTTTCAGAAAAATGTCCTATTTAACATTTTATCCAAAATCCGCTTAAATCCGCATGGAGTTAGTTGGTCAAAATTAGCTTTTAATAATCTCTTAATTAATTGACTTTCTGGTTAATATTGTTGTTCCGATCATTACTTGCTTGGTATAAATCAATAGCAAAAGACCCATAGATGTAAAAAAACAAATGATTACCCATAGATGTGAGGTAACAAGACGTCAATGACGCCAATTGCAGTCACGTTGATGGATGAGCGATATTGGTACATTGATACGATAACTTAAAGGCCTCTCAAAGTCCTTGGAAGATGGTTTATCAACCTGCAAGCATATCTACTAGGGAAACGCCAAAGTCATTGTTAAACGAGTGAGTGAGCCATGTGTACAGTATACTTGCTCCAACGAAAGAATGCAGATGCTTGGTAGTGGTGGGGTAGAATGAATGCGCGGTAAATGGAATGTCGCCTTTGTGTATGAAGGAGAAATATCTTTTACCAACGCAAGCAAAATTTATCTGTGCTAGATCACAGAGTTCCTCCGTGTCCAAGATCCACGCTGAGCTAGCGTGAATAGAATTGACAAAGTTGTTATGTTGGGAAAACAATTTCGAGCAGCCATCTGCATTCTTTCGTTGGGGCCACTATACCCGGTATCATTCCCCATACTGGGCTAGATCCAGCCTTAGGTATATGGGAGGAAAGGAGATGTTCCCGGTTACTCAACACATGGCTCACTCACTCGTTTAACGTTCCCTAGTACTAGGGAAACGACAAAGTCGTTGCCCGTATCATTCCCCATACTACCCATACTATCCAGATCCAGCCTTAGGTATAGGGGAGGAAAGGGGATGTTCCCAGGTACTCCATTTTTTGGCTCACTCACTCGTTTAACAACGACTTTGGCGTTTCCCTAGTTTTTAATTCCCATTTAACACCCCTCAAAAATAATATGTGGGTGTAAAAATATAAAAAAGTTCTAGCCAACGGACATCGAACCCCGACCCTCCGTGCGGTAGGCTAAATGCTTACCACTATGCCATGCCAGCCACGCAGAAGTCCCGCTAGCTGCTACTACAAATGCTATCATTATTTTTTAAATCACATTTTTATTTATTGTAGGATTAAATCGCAATGGATCTAGCTGATTTTGTTAACAGTTCTCAGTAAACTCGTACCGGATGTCTGTTTAAAATTTCAGCGAAATCTGTTCAGCGGTTCGGCTGATTTTCGACGTACAGACAGACAGACACACAGAATCACAGAATGAGAGCCGTTTGAGTTGAATGGAGACACTCAGTCGCTCCGCTCCCTTGTTTAATGAATTCAAATGTGTTCATATTTTTGAGAATGTATTGTATGACTCGAAAGAAAGGTTGCATTATTGACATCGGGTACGCCCAGGAAGATTACTAATCAAATTTTGATTTTTTTTTTTATCTATGTACAACATTTTAAGTAAAAAGATTATTAAAAGCTAATTTTGACCAACTTACCCCTTACGGATTTTAGCGGATTTGGGATGTGTTGAATAGGACATTTTTCTGAAAAGAATGGTACCATCAAACCTACTGATGCAATTTGTTTTGGGTTCGGTCGATTTTTGGCAAGTTTTGACAACTATATCATTATGTTTATCATTAGCTACCAGGCAATTTGTGTAAAATCACATATTCATTTTCCTTGTCGTCGTTTGTTTGGTTGTCTTAGAGAAAACAATGTCAACAACACATATAATTAATATAACTACCAGTATCCTGAATTCAAGGACAAAATATAATTAATGTGACGGAGGTATTGTTGTATTTTATTATCTTTGTATTCATTTTGATTGTGTTGTTATGTAAGTCCTTGAATTCAAGGAATCTTGAACGAAACATTCTAATCTAATCCAGTCTCACAGAATTTTCTGTGAATACTGGATAGTGTTAAGGGGTAACGAAAAGAAAAGAAATATTTTAACATATTACCTATTAGTTTTTGCGCATTTTATAAAATGTTGGTTAGGAGCGGGTGCCGCCACGGCCCGCCCGGGAACGAATGCATCCCTGATTGTCTCCTGTTGTATAAATGGGTTATTTTGTTGTAGGTATGCCTATATTGTACGTTTTAACATGATTTTCATGTAACTGCACCACGTTGGGAGGCGTTGAGAGTGTTTTAATGAGCAGGCGACTCTTCGATGCATTGTATACGAAACTAAGGAACAGTACAACACGACATGTTTATTAGTAACAAAATGTATATACTCTCCTACCCAACTCTAAGCAATGGCATATAAACTAATAGCTAGTGTGTCGCTTCCAAATTATACACATAGTTCATCGTGAGAAATTTCAGAACCTAATAAATCATTCCTTGTATACTGTCAACTCATGTTAACACAAACATTCTCACAATAACACTAAATGTTAGTCACATCACCAAAACAAGGTTATCTCTAAAAGCGGAAACTGTAATGATAGAGAACAACAAGTATATACATATAATTTAATTACGTCACGCATGTAAGTAAGCAAATTAATGAGGCAGAACTCCGAATCTAAACGCTTTCATCTTACAGTATGTCGGATAAAACTAGTTGATGATTGTAATTTTCAGACGTAACAACACAACTATATGGTCACATCCGTGACTGTTCCCACAGGTCTAGAGCGAAGTGTATACGCGTTTCCAAGCAAAGATAGATGGCAGCACTAAAACGCAACATGTCGGACCGATCGGTGATAGAGGCGAGCTGCTTACGGCGGGCGCTGTATATTCAGTCAGGTTCAACTTGATTTTTGTTACATTTCTGATCATTTGCGAAAACATTGATGATTATGTCATATCGTCCGCGTATTTTATTAGTAAAATTCTTAAGTTTTAGGGATCGGCTTTATTAAAAACGGGAAATTAATGGCATTTTAAATTACAACAAATAATTGAGATTATTTGATGATATTAGCTCGAAAAGAACAAACCGCACTGTTAAACTATCAAATACAGAAACAAGTGTATCAAATAATGTTGAATGATGACGATCGATGTTATTTTGCCAAGAAAATGTTGCCCACCAATACTAATAATTTCAATAATTATTTACTTGATATCTAAAAATCAAAAGAGCTTCTAGCAAATAATAGCCCTACACTTGTTTTGCACGTTTTCTACATCGTTTTACAATGTAAACGCAATCGGAGTAGGCCTATATTTATCTACTATACACTTGGGACTACTGTTTTTCTTAAATATACATTTTATTAAAAGTAGGCCTATTGAATTGCTGATGGCCTATTTTTATTATTGTTTTGTATGTCAATAATGGCATGACGCGTCATTCTGTAGACAGCTTTAAAATCTTGTATGTCATATCATTATACTTATTCTATTGTAATACTATTAATCGTATTTATTATGATATTATGTATAATATTATGTAATAAATGACGATAAATGACGATAAACGGTATATGTAGGCCCACATTACTTATATAAGGTAGAAAAGGAGTTGGGACTTGTGCATAAGCCCTAGTACAATTATTATTATTTTTGTTATTGTTTTGTTATTATTATTATTATAACTTTAATTAAAAGTGCCATAATAAGCGAGCAATACTGTATGTGTGTGTTTACTTTGAGTTGTGATTTGTGAACATTCTTGACGGTTTGAATTTGATTTAGTATTTATCGTACCCTCTATATTTAGTATATAGCCTATAAATACCAATGATTTATTATGATATTACAATTAGAGAATATTAATATGGATACAATTAATGCCATCCTCGGTGTCTCATGGGTGCATGGGGCGCAGGTCTGAATATAGTAATATTATTCTGGTGGACATGGTCTCGAATCCCGCATATTGGAGAGCGATTTTATCATTTTGGTGCACCCCCATGCTTTTGATTATCATCAATTAACAACATTTTGGGAGAGCAACGACAATGTACCTGTGATTGTACATATTTACAAGTAACAAACACGGAATGACATGTGTTCTTCATGGTAAGCACATAGCGCGCTCCTCCGGCTATCACTGATCGGACAGTTGCATTTTTCGCCACCAGGTAGCAACCCCTTTGCTTGGAAACGCGTATCTAGGTGCCCGTTAGGGCGCCGCAGCCAAGCCGCGGTGCGCTACACACTCAAGCACCTTATACACCAAGCAGAGTTGGGGTGATTTCGAGGTGTTACCCAGCCGTCATGTAACGTGATGTGAACTTGAAAACTATCACAATCGAGGGGATTTAGGTACCTGACAACACATGCCAAATTTTATTGGGGTACGATTATTCCTTCTTGGTGAAAAAATGGCTTGAAACATGCTCAAAATCACTTTAAGGATGTTAGCTACTGCCTACTACTGCCTACTACTGCTACTGCTAACATCTAATACGTCGGCCCGCGATTCTGACCAGACGGGTGGGACTACAATGTTCATATTTTACATGGACATTAAGGTTATAGAAATATAGTCTCTTTTGAAAAAAAAGTTGAAAAAGTTTGTTGGAAGGCTTCCAAATAAAGGTTTTAAAATAAGCCTTAAACACTTGGCATACAATCAACAAGTAACCATAGTTACTTGACACTTGTTGACGGTATAAGCAGAGTTAGGCGGGAAAGTGCGATACGTAAACAAATAGCGGACATTTAAAATTTTTCTTCTTTGTGTGGAACGAGAAAAGGTGTCATTATACTCTCATAAAACAAATCAGAAACCGTCCCTGGCCTAGGCCCAGATGTGGAAAATTATTTATAATGCAAAAGTGTAGGTCTAAAGTTCCATTTGGCTATAGGACTAGTAAAATTCATACTTACATTACATGTTTGACAAGCCTAGCCAACCCTATGCCAGCACAACATTGTTCTGATATGATGAACTTGCTCAACTGTTTGTTTACATAATTGCAACAATCAAATCATTTCATACAACTTGTCTTTCGATTGGCCCGCGTTTATGAAGGCACTGCCATCTAGAATAAATATAGAACTTTTTCGAGCTCTTTGCTATACGCAAATCTTTTTAAAGTGTTTGGATTTCGTGATACTCTTTCAACCATAGACATCCTATATAATTGGCTAGACCAGCAGTCGGTGGTCCACTTCCGGTACAATTAGAAGCCATCTTAAAATGACAGTTTACATGTTAATCAAATGGGAGCGATTTGTGGCCAAATAGTTCTCAAGATTGCCGCCAGGTTGACAGGTAAGCATACTAGCCTTTAACACCAAATGATTACTAAATTCCCTTATGCAATCACTTCGTATTGTTTCTTTTGTTTAATACCATGCTGCACAAGCTAAAACCATATCAAACAATCCAGTAAAATACTTTATTGCATTAAAAAAGCATAAATTAAAACACCAAATCGCCATCTTGAAATGGGCCGGTTGAGTCTTCAATTTGCTACGCTCGCGCCTGTGCGGAGGTATAGGAGACTGCTAATCTAGCCTACTATAGGGGTTTAATTAATATCAATGCTTTCAACTCACAACCCATGACGTTTTCCACGATACCGTTCAAGAATACCAATTCCTTCGAAAACGAAAACGACTTCGTTTTCAAATTGCGTTTTCAACTCATCTCCCACGAACTCAAGAATTGGGGTCCAGTCCTTATACCGTCGTTATACCATGGTTATACCACCTATACCCAGGATGTACATGAATCCTGGTCTAGATATTTTACATCCTATATTGTTACTGCTAATACCATAGAATTTAAATCAACTTTGATAAAAATATTATATTTTAGCAAATAATTTTGTAATGGAACTTGAAAAAGTAATGAGATCACACACATAACAAAAACTTGTAGAAATACAGCCAAACCTTACACACTCAAAAGGAATGAGATCTAAAAAAGGGCCAAGCTCATCTACCCTTCCACATAAACGTACAGTGTCCCATAACAGCATCCTCGAAAAGCTTGGCAAAATAGAATTTGCATGTTATTACGTTTAAATTAATTAGAAAAAAAGAACTTGGATAAACTATTACGTTAAATTAATAATCGCAAATTCTATTTTGCCAAGCTTTTCGAGGATGCTGTTATGGGACACTGTACGTTTATGTGGAAGGGTAGATGAGCTTGGCCCTTTTTTAGATCTCATTCCTTTTGAGTGTGTAAGGTTTGGCTGTATTTCTACAAGTTTTTGTTA
Source organism: Sweltsa coloradensis (assembly GCA_024449915.1). NCBI lineage: Eukaryota > Metazoa > Arthropoda > Insecta > Plecoptera > Chloroperlidae > Sweltsa > Sweltsa coloradensis. The sequence continues at coordinate 98,883 of JAMZAV010001954.1, read as the reverse complement.
TGTGTGTGTAAAAGTGTCCTTACATGTACATACTGTCCGATGTTGAATTAAAAGAAGAAAAGAGAATCTATGAAGGGGGAGCATAGTTGTATAATATCTAGGTGCCCGTTAGGGCGCCGCAGCCAAGCCGCGGTGCGCTACACACTCAGGCAACTTATACAGCAAGCAGAGTTGGGGTGATTTCGAGGTGTCACCCAGCCGTCATGAAACGTGATGTGAACTTGAAAACTATCAAAATCGAGGGGATTTAGGTACCTGACAACACATGCCAAATTTGGTTGGGATACGAGCATTCCTTCTTTGTGAAAAAATGTCTTGAAAAATGCTACTGCTACTGCCACGGTCTAATTCGTCAGTTTCAATCGGCCCGCGATTCTGACCAAACGGGTGGGGCTACAACGTTCATATTTTACATGGACATGAAGGTAATAGTGATATAGGGTCTTTTGAAAGAAAAAAGTGAAAAAGTTTGCTGGAAGGCTTCCAAATAAAGGTTTCAATATAAGCCTTATACAAGAATATAATCAACAAGGAACTATAGTTACTTGACAATGATCGACTACATTGTTTACAAAAAGCAAGTCTTTGGGTCACTAGATATTTTACATCCTATTGTTAACTGGTAATTCCATAGAAATTAAATCAACTTTGATAAAATAATTATTATATTTTACCAAATAATTTTGCAATGGAACTTGAAAAAGTAATGAGATCACACACATAACAAAAACTTGAAAAAATACAGCCAAACCTTACACACTCAAAAGAAATGAGATCTAAAAAAGGGCCAAGCTCATTCTACCCTTCCACATTTGCGCATTCTTAATTCATAAACGTACAGTGTCCCGTAACAGCATCCTTGAAAAGCTTGGCAAAATAGAATTTGTGAATTAAGAATGCGCAAATGTGGAAGGGTAGATGAGCTTGGCCCTTTTTTAGATCTAATTTCTTTTGAGTGTGTAAGGTTTGGCTGTATTTTTACAAGTTTTTTGTTATGTGTGTGTTATTATCCACGCAGAATTGTATGACAATAGATTGCATCACTTGGGCATCCTCGGCTGTGCTAGTGCTGCACTCAATATGCGGCCGGCTTTAACCTTGAGGACAGTCAAGCATATTGACCCGAATGAGATTGGTGGGCGAGAATGACCCCAATGTCTATCGTCTCTTATTGAATCATAGCGTTAATACAGACATCCACAAATACTCCAGCCACTGTCTACTATAATTTACATTATGCTTAGCAATTAGCATTTAGCAATGTAATTCTTTTCTTAGTTGCTAGTTTCACCCGTCCAATGGTTCAGTTCTTTATCAGACAAGAATTTGTGAATAGCCAAGGTAAGAATGTTTTTTTTTTTTTTTTTTTTTTTGATTGGGGAATTGGATTGGGGAAAATTCATGATTTGCGTTAATGGGGGGCGGGGTAATGCCTGTTTTTCCTATAGGCTCTTAAAAATCTATACTAAGAAATGGTGACGGCTTCTAACGTGTTGATATTACTAAATCTATGATCTCTACAATATAAAATGTAATGTTTACAAACCTTTACCTACCTTTTTCTCCCATTATCTCACTTTTAAATAAGTTTTATAACAAAAATGCCTTGAGGTTTAAGTGTAAATAAAAAGCATTCTCACTCTCAAATACGTTTTAAGCCCTCCCCCAAAAAGTTTCGACTCCGGCGGCTGGGCTATGTCCCAGACCCCGTCCCTCCTCCGCCACCGCCATTCCCTCACCGGTATGGCGATTCCGTGGCAGAGCGGATACAGAGGCGATCGTCTTCCCCCATATGATTCTTTAAAAATAAAATATTTCATATTATTCCATAATAAAAAATAATAGTTTTATTTCATCATGTTAAACCTCTGAAATGTTAAACGAATACGATAGGTTGCCATGTATGCTGTGAATTGTAAGCTCTACATGACTGCAAAATAAATTGATGCACACAAACTAAATTGTTTTAATATTGCATTCAGCCCACCACTTTTTTTCTAAAATGCACCAAATTCACTCTAAAAACCTGATTTTCCAAAAAATTGCCTGCGGCGCTGTATTTATGGGGGGCTTTGCCCCCATACCCCCGTGCTTGGTCCCTTTCTTACGGATATACATGCAGGCGCGAATCGCTCCCCCCCATGATTATGTCCTAAATTTGCCACTGTCCTGTGCCCCCCCCCCCCTCCCCATTGGAAAATCTCTGCGCACGCCTATGTTAATCAGTTACGAAAGTAGAAGCATACATTATTATATTTGTCTAACTTTTTCTCTCGTCACGTAAATGTCTTTAATCTAAGGTCACTAACCAGTGGAGTCACAAGGGGGTTTTGGTTGGGGTGTGCGCTCCCCCCAATCGCCTTCGATCCCCTCCCCAATAAGTTCCTGGATTAAAGAGAGGATTTTAGCAGATACAAAGTTGCTTATTGTGATTCTCTAAAACGCACAGATTTGATCAAAATGACCTTGAAGGAAAAAATTTAAAACGCACCGATTTTCACCAAAATCCCCCCTGGACCCTCCACTTAGCCTTCGGTACATTTATGAATCAGTTGGTTGAACCCCCCTTATGAATTCCTGAATACGCCACTGGCACTAAAGCCCCCCTCCCCTTGCGAATTTTTGGACTTGCCACTGCTCCCCGCCAATGTCCAAACTCAGTGACGCTCCTGACTAAAAACTACGAGTATAACATGCACATATGAGATACGTTTGATATGCAGCATGAGATATAATTATTGTAATTTTAAACGAGGGAAATTAAACCTGGTATAGGGTGCAATATATGTCTCTCTTCGAGTGAGCGGAGCGGATAGGACATTTGTGAAGGAATGTCCGAGGGCTGTTAAAGAGGACTCAATCCCTTGCATTCGCTTTGACGACTAAGGAAAACCGAGGGGAAAATCTTCAGTCCGGATTGCCTCTCACGACGGTATTCGAACTCGGGACCTCCCGAATCAGAGGCGAGCGCTTAATGTGTGGGTGCTCTATGGGTTGTTGTATGTTGCCAGGCAAGCAGAAGGAGGTGCTCCATGACGTGAGCGGACAGATCTTGAGTGGACGCCTCACCGCCATCTTGGGTCCCTCTGGGGCTGGCAAGACGTCGCTACTCAACGTGCTGGCTGGATTCAAGAGTGGCAAGGTAGTTGCTACTGTAAGTCCATGGTCAGACCATCACATAGTTTGTTACATGTCCGAGTGGGTCACATTGACATTGCATGTGGCTCATTTTAGCTCTGGGTTTAATTATTCGAAGCTATTCGACCGCGTTTTTCAATTTTCCAAAATATGCTACCAAGTCAAAATATAGTTAATGGCTTTGGTACCTTGCTATTTTAGAAAATCAATTTTTTTTCCAAATTTTTCTGATCCGGTACACGGCCAATATAGCCTCCTCAACATCATTTCAAACTTCAATTCGCCAAGGCACACCTTTCAACGTGTTTTGTGACATTAATTTTCAAATGGTTTTCTACAGGCTGGCTGAGAGAAAAAAGTTTTTTTCCTGTCTTTCCTGCGAATTTTTTCGTTTGGCGGTATTTTTTACCGTGCGAATTGAAGTTTGAAATTATTTTGAGGTGGCGATATTGGCCGTGTAACGGATCAGAAAAATTTGAAAACAATAGTTTTGATTTTCTAAAAGAACCAGGTTTCAAAGCCTTGCTTTATATTTTGACTTGGTAGCATATTTTGGAAAATAGAAAAACGCGGTCGAATTGCCTTAATTTGCTAAAGATTCCGGGTTGATTATCTTAGTTGGGGGTTTTGGCCGAAGTTATGTATATTTTATTAAATGGTCTCCACTGAAAGATTGTTCAAACACAGATGTACCGTATTTATTGTTTTTATTCGCACCTAGCAAAATGAATCCAGTGATAAAGTTGTATAAATCATGTGCAAGTATTGTTGGATTAAATCGATATTTAATTTGGTTATTTGCTTAAATTTAAGGAAAGGGAGTTAAACATGTAAACAACTGCAATAGGGGCCTAAGTAAAGTAAATCAGAGTTTTTGTGTGAAAATGAAAGTCAAATTACGAAAACAACGAACTATCACCAAAATCAGTTGCTTTGTACAGGCTGCTATATCTTCATGTCACCATTACCATTTTAGAATTTAAATTGAAAATTTATATTTCCGCCTATTAGGGTCAATATACTAATTTGTCGAGCATGTTATTGAAAATTGAGGACTTTTTTATCCTATTGCAGGACCAAGGGCGTAGTAGGCTCGGTTCTCGTGAACGGAGTCGAAAGAGACCTGTCGGTGTTTCGAACCCAGGCCTGCTACATCGCCCAAGACATGTCGTTGTTGTGCCAGCTCACGGCCAGGGAAACGCTCAACATCGCGGCCAGTTTGAAACTCACTTCTTCTCGCGCTGAGCAATGGTGAGATTTTTATCCCTTACTTATCCAGTTGTCGAGGAGAAACCATCTTTCACCTTGTGCTGTGTTAATGGGTGGCATAATATCTTCCCGAAGGCCATCTGTGTTTATGTTTTAATGATTGCTTTTACGAGTAATACTTCAGTTACTTTTTCTGACAATATCTTAATAACTCCACCGCTATTAAAGTATTTGTAAACTGAAACTACTAACTGTTTACTTACAGTTTTCCTTTCAATTGAAACTATAATAGAAAAGTTTAATTATATTGAAAGTTTATTTAAACATTTTGAACTATAGGCCTATACACTCATAATATGTTCGAAAAATAATATTTTTACTGACAGCAAATTTGCGAATTTTTATAATACTTATTCACACATATAGCTGTGCCTGTTTTTTGTCATAATAATATCATTACTGTAAATAATTTAGCATTCAGTCAACAAATAAGGTGATGATCTTCCAAATATCGCTTTATTAAAACATTTTTCTTACAGAACATTGAATAGTTAAGCAAATTAACTTTGAAAACTTCTGGTAGGCCTTGTTTAGTGCACGAAACACATTCTAAGAAAATTATTTTGAATTCATTTATTTACTTACCTTTCATCAACATCATTATTTTAGCAATTATAGTTAATAAATAATTATATATGCAAATTTTGACACGTATACCCGCGACCAGAAGTAACTCAAGGGCTGGGTGTGACCCCTTGATTTACATATGGTCGATGGTGTATACTTACACTTGCATTATTGCTTATTTTATGAATATATTAAATTTACAGAAAAACAAAAAACATTTTTTCATGGACCAAAAATGCTCACCCATCCACGCGATAAGCGATCACGAAGAGGTGTAGTAAATACAATAATAATAAATACTAGATTGTTAGTGATAACAGGTTAAATATTCCTCTCTCAATTGTTACAGTTAGTAAAACTAAAACGCCATACCATACTACCACGGGTTCTCTTGAACATGCATTCTTGGATGTCAAGAAAGTCTGCAGCAGAGTATGTACAAACTCATTTCTATAAGCATTCATTAAAGTTGTTTGTCTCTATGTAACCTTTACCGTAAACATGTTGTAAGTGAGCGTTTTTTGTCTACCATGAAGTAGCAATTTACTCATGTTATGCAGCACTTCGGATCTTATATTACGTATACTCCCAAGATCTTACTGCACATTTTACTTTAATTAACTGTAGTGAGTGGTTCGTAGATTGTGTGAAAATAGTTTTTTTAAGTTAACAAAATTCAAGCTACGGGGCCGATACATCAACTATGCATATCAAATATTCTATTATGTACATTTATTATTTTCCTTTCAATGGTCTGTTGCAATAAATAATTTACAACGGTTAACTTTTGAGTAGATATTATTATTAAGTAGAGCAAGCCTCGGGTGATCTGTACATTCTTTAGAAATGCAGATAATTGGAAATGCACTTGCACTTTCACGTCATGTACCGGTTTGTAATAGTTCCTTATATTTCTGTCTTCAGCCAAGTAGTCTCGGATATCTTGGAACTTCTGGGTCTGAGCGGATGCAAGGAAACAGCTGTATCTAACTTGTCTGGAGGCGAGAAAAAGAGACTTTCCATTGGTGTCGAACTCATAACAAATCCGCCAATCATGCTGTTCGACGAGCCGACCAGGTACACGCCTTCATATTACCACAGATCATAACAACATTAGTACACACAAATTATGTGGATATTTTTTATTGACATAATATAATATTGTACTCTAACTCCTTGTGACTTACGAGGTGCGTAGAGTATTTAAGTGTTCACACTCATAAAAACAAAATTGACATCGGCCCGATTATGGAGCATGGTAGTGGTAGTGCGTATGTTTATTACTGATAATGCGTGATAGTCTGATTCGAAAGGGCTTCGGCTCGATACCCGCCACTGGCAGTTCTGACCGAAAATTTGTTCCAATAGTTTTTTAATGCAAATACTAGGGATTGAGTCCTCTTAAACAGCCATTCAAAACTACTTGAAGGCTTGAAATTATTGTCCCATGGGTATGTTTCTCGTGATTTTCTAATCCTTGTTTAGCATATACAAACGAAACTATAATAATATATTTATTATAGCATAATGCTATATGCATAACCATCTTGCAACAAAGTGTACCAGTGTATAAATGTACTCAAATTCAAGGTAAATATAAAACAAGTGAATTTTATGTTTCACCAAATCATACAATTATGAGCTAGATTAAAATTTACATTGCATTAGTGAGTTATCATATGTAATGAAAATTAGCCTATTGCCAAGGTGTATCATGCATACTCGGTACGTCCGTTCATTCTTTGAACCAGGACCAATTATGTATTATTCATACACGTGCTGCTTTTATGATAGTATTGTTGGATGAGCGTAGCGAGCGTAGCGAGTGAAGCGAAGATTCCATTTCACTACACTGGAGAAAAAAATCCGGAATGTTTCTTTTTCCTGTATTTTTGTCTGGTTTGTTAACACGATTCCGGCTAAACCGATACTCCCATTGCGATGAAATTTGATGGAGGCCTTCAAAATCTTTGTACATAGAACTGCCACGTTTTTGAGCGCAATCAAAAAATTATTTCTTATGAAAATTGCAATTTTACGATTTTTTTAAATTTTTAAAACATTCTTTGACTTTAAACACCTACATGCTTTATCCGATTGTTATGATTTTTGCATAGAACCTTCATTTTATGAATTAATATATTGGTGTTAAATTTGAGCGCGATCGAAAATAATTTCTCATGAAAATCGCAATTTTACGCTTTTTTTGTTAAGAAAAACATTTCTTCGACTTATAACACCTACATGCTTTATTCGATTGTAATGATATTTTCGCAGAACCTTAATTTTATGAATATATATATTTATATATATTTGTGTGAAATTTGAGCGTAATCGAAAAATAATTTCGCATGAAAATCCAAATTTTACGCTTTTTTGCTTAAAAAAACATACGCTCATCCAACAACGCGCCTGAAAAAGCGTTTGCGAAGCTTCCTACTCTAACTAAACATTCAATATTTAAATCATACGATCGAAATAAGCTTACATCAAACAATACAAAATAACATTCACCTAGAACTCCATATTCCACAACATAAAAAAATATCAAAATTCTGTCTATTTCAAAACTTTATTATTTAATAAACTTCTCACTGAGGTAAAACAAATATGTAAATTGAAAATGTTAAAGTTCAACAGTGGATTTATTTTGAGTAAAACACCAAATTTGCAGGAGATACAATATTCTGGTAATAATCAAATGTTATTGATGAACATTCTGAATAATACATTCATGATATGAACGTTAAAGTAGGTATATCATTTTGTATATTTCACTTCCTATTTTTAATCATAATTGATACAATTTGTTCTTTTATGTTGTAGGCCTATATATACAATGATCACATTCAAATTAAGGTGAAATTATTTTAAAGAACTTTTATTATTGGGCATGGGAAAAACTAACTTGTAAGATTTCGAGAATTGCAGAGTTCTCAATTTTTGCTCTTAACTGTCTTAAAACCACACAAAAGGAAATGAACTGAAACACAAAGTAATAAATACATTAAATAATCAATACTTAGAAAAGGGGGCCAACAAATATACTAGAAGACCACGACGAATTCACAAGTGTTTGTAAGAGCGCGCGAACACGCCGCAGACCCTCGCGCGCGGGCTCCATCTCATATGCCAGGTAGCGCGGCAAGGATCTTACAGGCACCGTGTCCGAGTGGAGAATTCGTTCGACTATGGAGGCAGGGGTCCCGGGTTCGAGTCCGGGTCTTGACGATACAATTTAGATGTGTAATTCTTCTCTATACAGATCGATCTGGTAACGTGATACTCTGCCAGTCAAAACCAAGTTCGTAACTTCGGAGGAAACATTGTTTTTATTAAGGTGGCTTTATTGGCTACTAGATCGCGCTAGCGTTACTTCCCGACCGTGATCTCCTATTGACATCATAAGGATATCATTTGATGATATGTCTTACCGATGCCATAAAAAAAATTTATCTAAAAAATCATGAAAAATGACCTTCTAATGATAATCCTGTCAAATGAGATCGTATATTCACGTTTGGAGGAAAAAATTGGAAAAAATAGGTGGGACATTTAGAGAAACTGAAGACATCATAATGATATCATAATGAATCATTTGTGACCTAGCTCCTGAGGATATCAGTGAATTCATTAAAGTGCCTCTTAAAGATAACATAAAGATCTCACTTTGTTTGCTGGGATTTTTTTAATTTCAGTCTTTGAAAATCTCTCTCTCTCTCTCTCCTCTCTCCTCTCTCTCTCTCTCTCTCTCTCTCTCTCTCTCTCTCTCTCTCTTCTTAAAATCCTCTTTAAGCCCTCTCTTTAATTGATGAATTTGTACTCACAGTTCTAAATAAAGCATTCCATCATCATCTTTACAATAATGTTTGCATCCATTAATTTAATTATTTTCTTGTCATATAATATTGTGTACTACTTTTCTTTCTAACTGTAAACATGTACTTCGTATTGATTTGTATGCTGGATGCCCGTGTTCATCTAATGTTAATTGTCGGGCTGTCAAATAAGATTGGAATCATTATTATCATCCAAATATATAATAATATGTTTAATGAAAATATATAGAAAATAAAATATGAAACTTAATTGATTTCCATATAATAGTTCTCATTATTAACAAAGGTTTTAAAATGTACCCACATTACTGAATAACTCAATTTCAAACTAGGCCAGCTAGTAATGTCACATGCTACTTCTTCTTCTTATAATAAATAATAGAATCGGTTATAAGAGAAAGAACACAAGTCACCAAAATGGCGAAATGAACCCCTTGGCAAAAAAATATTCTGCTCATGTGCACGCATCTTTTAGTTGAGGAACAACACTACTCACATCAACATTTGAATAGCAAAGGTTGATGGAAGATCTTGTATACTTGAGAAACAACACAAGTCACTGCATTAACTGACAAGCAAACGGTGATGGAAGATCTTGTATACTTGAGAAACAACACAAGTCACACGAATCAACAATCACAAATATATTACGTCCAAAGCTCTGATGCACAGTCGCAAATCATTTGGAGGTTGCTATGGTATGAAAATGCACATTTTGTAAGAATTCATAACATTTTTATGTGGTTTTAGTGTGAAATAAAGAAAGTCAACAACACAAGTCTTCCCATTGTTGACTTTCTTATTGACGAAGTTATACATACAAAATTCATTTGTCTCGATTAGCCAAGTTGCATAAATATGAGACGTTAAGCAATATCCAATCAAATCAAAAATTATACCCACATTAATCCCCGATCGGAATGGATTTTTTAATTTCTGGATTGTATTAAATATTAACAATACCACCTACGGAAGTATTTCCCGACCATTCAAATCGAGAAATAAGATTATTAATTAATTAGTTTAAACCTAATTGTTACATCAGACAAAAAGTTTTTTGGAAAAAGTTGAAAAATGGCATCTAGGAGGTTTTTGTTGATTATCTCTGAACATTGGTTTGCTGACTTGTGTTGGTTCTCTTCTAACCGATTCAAGTAGAAATAAACTGGGGGATCAACAACCGACTATAACTATATCAATTTATTTTTATAACGGCAGGATTTACGCAAATAAATATATAAAACATATTATGACATTTCCCTTGGCAGCGGACTGGACAGCGTATCATCCGCGCAAATCGTTGCCCACCTGCGCAGTCTAGCAGCGTCTGGTCGCGCAGTCGCCTGCGTGATCCACCAGCCGAGCTCTCGCCTCTGCGACCTGTTCGATGACGTCATCGTCCTGGCTAAGGGTAGAGTCATCTACTGTGGCCCAACAGATGAGATGCTGACAGTCTTCCAGGAGGAGGGCTTCCTCTGTCCGCAGTATTACAACCGTGCAGACTTCGGTAAGATTGGTTTACTTGTTTCTATATATGTATCAGGTAACAGCAACTGTGTTATGCAAATCACAAAGCCAATTATTAGTTTGTATAACTGAATAGGCGTAAATAACTTAATAGTTCACACGACCTTAAACATTTATATCATCTTATCATATAACTGAGTGGGATCGACGTTAAATAAATCAAATAAAATAATATGAGAAGAGATTCAAGATTTCGTATTGTTTTAATTATCTTAATTAATTGTCTTACACATTGAAATTATTACAAACAATTGATATTTAATTTTACTAAAATGGCTTAATTTGGAAATTTGTCTTCTCTTGTATTTGATGGTTAAATCAGATTCTACAATGAATGGGTCACTTCCAAGTTAATATTAAGTAACGACATTGCTCATAGAAGCACAGTTTGAGCCAGAAGGGTTTTAAGTCAACTATGATAATATTGTAGAGAAAAGCTATATATGTTCAAATGTTATTATACATTTTTACTAATTCAGTTTTGACCTTATTTTCAGCATGTTTTGAGCATGTGGCAATCTCTATGTTCGGAATAAACTTTTAAAATAGTAGGAAAAAACGCTTAAGTCCACCGGTTGTTGGATGAGCGTAATTGGTGAATTGAGCTGCACATGTGTTTTTGCGATTTCTGTTCTGTGAACAAATCGAGAACTCTTTGTTGAATTTTGTTTTTTAAATTCAAATCAAATCTAAATCAAAAAATTAACTTTTTTTAAAAAAATTAATCGTATTTTAAAAAAAGAAAATCTTAAATGAAATTTCATAAGAAATAATTATTCGATTGCGCACAAATTTTACACGAATATATTAATCTTAAAATTAAGGTTCGTGAAAAATCATTATAATGGAAAAGCATGTAGGGGTTATAAGCAGAAATATAAAAAATCGAAAATTGCGATTTTCGTAGAAATATATTGATACGCTCAATTCACCGATATATCAATTCAAAATTAAGGTCTGTGAAAAAATCATTACAATCGGAAAGCATTAGGTTATAAGTCGAGAAATTTTTTAAAAATCGAAAAATCGTAAAATGCGATTTTATGAGAATAATTTTCGATTGCGCTCAAAAAGTGGCGTCTTAGTTCAGAGATTTCAAAGGTCCATAAAATTTATCGCAATCGGACATCGGTTTACGGAATCGTGTTAACAGACAGACAAAAATCAGAAAGAAAGAAAAAAAAAAAACATTCGGATTTTTTTCCAGTGAGTAAAATGATCTTCGCTTCGCTCGCTCGCTCGCTACGCTCTCCATAAATTTGTTTAATAACAAACACAACAAAAAACAATCATAATAAACGGCAAACAAACATAGTTCTAATTATCTTTCAGTGTTCGGATGGTGGTGGTAGTCTGACATTTTTTACTACACCGACAGTGTCCAGTCGATCCAGTCGAGATCGGCAATCCTGACTGAAGTTTTCTTCGAGGATTTCCTCAGTTGTTAATGCTACTGCAAGGGATTGATTCCTTTTAAACAGCCCTCGAACATCCCTTCACAATCCTAACTCCAATATACATAGCTTAGACACCCGATGCATTGCATCATGGGCAGGTTTCCCACGAAAAATTATTATTCATACCTTTTGTGGATAAATAACATGGCCAAGATATTGCGAACGTGCTGCAAGAAGTGCCTTCCAAGCTCTTAAAATAAATCATATTAAGAGCTTTACTTGACGTTTATTGTATACGAACTAGGAAACGCTTAAGTCCGCCGCGTTGTTGGATGAGCGTAATTGGTGCATTGAGCTGCCATGTGTTATGCGGATTTTGTGTTGTTCTGTGAAAAAAAACATTCGAAGCTGAAGATTTTTTAATTAATTTAAAAAATAAAAACTTAACAAAATTTAATTTTTAAATTAATCGTAATTTTGAAAAAGATAAAAATCGTAATATTGCGATTCATAAGAAATAATTATTCGATTGCGCTCAAAATTCACACAAAATATAATTTTAAATCAAGGTTCTGTGAAAAATTTTACAATGGGCTTAAGCATGTAGGTGTTTTAAGTAAAAGAATTGTTTTAAAAAAAATAAAAACCCGTAAAATTTCGAGTTTTTTAGAATATAATTTTTCGATTGGCGCTTAAATTTCACACGAATATCTTTATTCATAAAATTATGGTTCTGGAAAATCATTAAACGGATAAAGCTGTAGGTGTTTAAGTCGAAGAAATTTTTAAACATCGAAAAAAGCCCGTAAATTGCGATTTTCATGAGAAATAATTTTTCGATTGCGCTCAAGAAACGTGGACAGTTCTAGTTCATAGCTTTCGAAGGTCTCCAAAATTTCATGCAATTGGAGTATCGTTAGCCGAATCGTGCTGCAACAGCAGTATACAGAAAAAAGTAATAAAAGAAATAAAAAACAAAAACATTCCGGAATTTTTTTCTCCAATGTAGTGAAATGAATCTTCGCTTCGCTCGTTTACGCTCATACAATCTAAATGGTATCTCCATCATCATAGAAAAGTGCTATGGATTCTCTTTTGACAAGCGGGTGAAAAAGTTCTCCTGTGATTCTAGCTATTGAAGTGGCGTGTGGCGAAAGAGGCCAAGATCTGAGCGGGTTGATGAAACGCGCCCAATGTACACATCCCGACATACCACACGACGACACGCTCGCCACAGAGGACAGTAAGTCTAGATTATATATATTTAAAACTAGAATTTGTTGTCTCCCCACTCAGTCACATAACTGTATATATTTATTTTTATTTTTTTTATTTTTTTGGGGGGGGGGGTGAGAGGTAGATTTAAATTTTAAAGGGCGGACTGATCAATCCTGTTATTGTAGCACTGAGTCCAGTTAGTTAAGAGTGGTGGAATTAGATTGAGGTTGAACTGATTCGTCGAATGCATTACTTCACTTGTTTCTTTGTGCATGGTAGTTTCACACCGAGCCTCTTTTTGAAAGAATGGTATTATAACTTTGAGGAGGAAACGCTTTTAGATTGAGTAGTGGTGGGAGGGGCGGGAAGGGGAAGGGGATCGAGGGGGAAATGGGTAAATCTTACTTTTATTGTGCAAATAACACCTTTGGGGAACCAATATTGGAATTATTCAAATAAAATTATGAATTCCGAAAATATGTACAGTCACTTATATAGGATAATCTCTCGCCCCATAGTTTGAACACTATACATTATGTGTTATACAACAATATATATCATGTGTGTATGTTACAGCAAAGATGCTACCGATAGGTAATCCTGTGTGCAGTTTCGTGACGCCGATGGACAAGGTGTACAGTAACACAGTCCTCAGTCAGCCAGTTACGAAGAGAAGATATCCCTTGAGTCAATTCAGCCAGTTTTGCATCTTATTCAAGAGAAGTATAATGTGCAACTTTAGAGACATGGTGAGGACTCTGAGAAATCAGTTCATCTTTGAGATGTAAAGCGATACTCTAAATTAAATATAGGTGCTGCAATACTCTCAATAAAATGCTTATTTTTTAATTGTGGCCAAAATCATTATGCATATATATTAAATTTTAAAATAATTGTCAATTACTCTTTGGGAGCTCCGAAGCGTCGCTTTTCTGTTCGACCGTCTGCACGTGTCGTGTGTCACGTATCACGTTATAACCGAACAACCCCCCGTTTGAGATGTGTTTTTAGTTGTTATTGCCCTTCATCAAGGATGATACAGAATGTTTTGCAGAAGATGGGGAGGGGGGGGGGTATGGGGGTGAGACTAGTATCACTTAAACTTTAAAACTACTCGGCACCTCCACCAACAATGAGATTTCAATGCACATGGACTTAAAGAAATTATTAAAAATTATTATTTTGAATCCCTTTTTAACTCGGCATATTAATTAATGACTATAAATTATGTTTATTTTTCGTATTGTGTATTTTTGTGTAAGCAGCTTCTTTTGGGGTTCTTTTGGGGGGGGGTCTTTTGGGGTTTTGGGGGTCCCAAACCCGTGTTTGCTAAATATTAGTGTAATGTATTATTATTATTTTAAATTTACTATAATGACATGTTATCTACTTTTAATTCTTGAAGCATACATATTGTGATATTGTTATATTTCTCATGATTATTATAATAGTGTTTGGTTAGTTCGAGTGGAAAATTATATTGAAAGTTTATATTATTGAGGAATTTTGCATCAACATAATATTCACCTTCTGTTCACTGTGAGACGTATAAATTATTTTATACATTTTAAATGAAGTACATATTAGAGCAACTTAAAATCATTTTGTACCTTTTTTTCTTAATTCGGTGGTTGATATTTGATTTGCACACTGCTTGGCTATAACTTATATATAATCGCACTGCTGTATAGTAAATATTTCGATCTGAAATAAGCACCAAACCAACCCTTCACGTCAACCGTTAGGTTATACAAGACTGACGTATTTTTATTTTTGGCTATTTTCAACTGATATTGCTGGTGGTATTATTGTGCTCTATCGGCAAGATGGATCAGGATGAAGCTCAATTAATATGTGCGTCACTTTTCGATCTGTCTGTGCGTTTCAAAATGGAAACAGAACATGACATCCGATTGTTATGCAGTTCTTTTGTTGACATAACGAGGATGATACAGAATGCTTTTGGTGATCCTTGGAATCAGAAGATCCCAAAATATATTTATTAAGATAAACCCGGCACCTCCACCAACAAGGACAAATGCTGATCCTTATTTAGGGACTGTTCCCGAATCTTTGCTTGTACTGGACATAAGTATACTATTAATGTTCTCAAGTTGATCTTACTAAACACTGACATATTAAAATGGGACCTATTTCCTGGGTGAACCACAGACTTGTCATCGACCGCTACTGAAATGAAACTAGTCCACACTAAACCGACATACACATTATATTGTTGCTATCTGGGCCCTATAATCGGCGTATTTTAATCTTAAACTATATCCTTCATTATGGTGAGGTTCTATCAAACGTTATGGGGTGCTTGCTCAGCTTCTAGCCTAGCCCCGAGGGTCACCAAAACATTCTGTATCACCTTTGTGAAGGGCATGCCAAGAAAACAAACGCATGTCAATCGTACATCGTGTTCGATTTTTATCGTGAGACCTGACACACGCACAGATAGACGAACAGACCGAAAACTGAGGGTTGCCGTTTCAACGGATTTTGAGGGTGCAAAACTGATCGACGGATTTTTATTCTAATTTACGGATTTATAAAAATAAAAATAACATGTTTTTTTGTTTTACACTGTTTTTAACTAAGGCTGGCCAAAAAATCTATGTTTCAATGCGATATCAACAAGTGGGAATATTTTCGATGTATAAAATATATCAAAATTTACACGAAAAATGCAAAATTTCGCAATTTTGGTGGAGGTGCCGGGTACGTAGTCAAAATTAAATTAAAATTAGCCCACTCTTTTAATTTTTTTGTTGTATTTTTTTTTCAACATTACATTTTGATATCTCGATATCATATCGAAATTGGTGGATTTAGGCATTTAAAGGATATTTAAGGATTTGAGTGTATTTTTGATGTGATCAAACAGGATTTCTATTTTTTCTTGGTGGCAACCCTGGATATTCATATATATGTATTTACTATTTGTTTATTTCACATTTTTATAAATGTATAAAACAGGTCAAGAACATCATAGTCATTAAATAATGCTACATTCGTTAAAACCCAATCCCCTAACACTATCTAACTTTTCTAGCGCGCCGGAATTTATGTACATAGGGCCTATTTTTTTTAACATTCAAAAATAATCTCTCACTGAATAAAAACATTATGAATAAACACGCTTTTCAAAATTC
Source organism: Sweltsa coloradensis (assembly GCA_024449915.1). Taxonomy (NCBI): domain Eukaryota; kingdom Metazoa; phylum Arthropoda; class Insecta; order Plecoptera; family Chloroperlidae; genus Sweltsa; species Sweltsa coloradensis. The sequence continues at coordinate 82,770 of JAMZAV010001954.1, read as the reverse complement.
ATATTTAATTGGTTAGTGATTTTATTGATGATATTTGGATGAGCGTAGCGAGCGTAGCGAGTGGAGCGAAGATTCCATTTCACTACACTGGAGAAAAAAATCCGGAATGTTTTTTTTTTTTTTTTTTTTTTTATGTATTTTTGTCTGTTTGTTAACACGATTCCGGCTAAACCGATACTCCGATTGCGATGAAATTTTATGGAGGTCTTCGAAATCTCTGAACTTAGAACTGCCACGTTTTTGAGCACAATCAAAAAATTATTTCTCATCAAAATCGCAATTTTACGATTTGTTTCGATTTTTAAAAAAATTTCTTCGACTTATTACACCTACATGCTTTATCCGATTTTAATGATTTTTGCACAGAACCTTTATTTTATGAATTAAGATATTCGTGTAAAATTTGAAGGGCAATCGAAAAATTATTTCGTATAAAATCAAAATTTTACGTGTTTTTTTCATTTTTAAAACAATTCTTTTGACTTTTAACACCTACATGCTCTATCCGATTGTAATGATTTTTTTACATAACCTTAATTTTATGAATTAATATATTCTTGTGAAATTTGAGCACAATCGAATAACTATTTCTTATGAAAATCGAAAATTTACGATTTTTTTTCTTTTTTAAAATTACGATTAATTAAATTAAAGATTAAAGTTTATTTTTTATTTAATTTAAATTAATTTTTAAAAAATCTTCAACTTAGGAATGATTTTTTCACAGAACAACAGAAAATCCACATAACACATGGTAGCTCAATGCACCAATTACGCTCATCCAACAACGCGGCGGGACTTAAGCGTTTTCCTAGTTTAAATTGGTTGGATGAGCGTAGCGAGCGTAGCGAGCGAAGCGAAGATTCCATTTCACTACACTGGAGAAAAAATGCCAATGTTTTTGTTTTTTTTGTCTGTTTGTTAACACGATTCCGGCTAAACCGATACTCCAATTGCGATGAAATTTTATGGAGGCCTTCGAAATCTCTGAACTAAGAACTGCCACGTTTTTGAGCGCAATCGAAAAATTATTTCTCATGAAAATCGCAATTTTACGATTTTTTTCGATTTTTTAAAAATTTCTTCGACTTATAACTCCTACATGCTTTATCCGATTGTAATGATTTTTTCACAGAACCTTAATTTTAAGAATTAATATATTCGTGTAAAATTTGTGCGTAATCGAATAATTATTTCATATGAAAATTTCAACATTACGATTTTTCCTTTTTTAAAATTACGATTAATTAAAAAAAATAAGTTAATTTTTTATTTAATTTGATTTAATTTTAAAAAAATTCAACAAAGTTCTGATTTTTTCACAGAACAACAGAAAATCCGCAAAACACATGGCAGCTCAATTCACCAATTACGCTCATCCAACAACGCGGCGGGACTTAAGCGTTTTCCTAGTTTATTGTAACATTGATTCTTCAAATCCCATGATACCAACTGATACTATTTTGAACGATATTGCTGTTACCAGTGAGGCTTTCACCACGATTTATGGTCTATGAAAAGCGTTAGTACCTAGAAACAATATTCTTATATCTTGTTGTCTTTGTCCACAGCATCTGACTCACATCAGGATCGCCTGTCACCTGGCTGTGGCTGTGCTGATAGGAGTCATCTACAATCAGATTGGTAATGAGGCGAGCAAGATTGACAGTAACATCGCTTGCATCTTCTTCTTTATAATGTTCCTCTTCTACATGAATGTGCTTCCAGTTATTTTAATTTGTAAGTATATTGAGTTTTTATTTATTTATACCTATATACATATATGTACACACTAGTAATTATGCAAGATATTTTCAAATTTCAATACATTTGTATGTACCAATGTATGGGTTCTCAGCTAAAACCTTAGTAGGAAAGACATAACAAAATTGTCATTGGCAAAATTAATGGCAAATCTACTATTTGCGTCTTTTCACATTACATTCCGGTATTGCGAATATAGAATATGTTGGCATGAAATTACATATTGAGTGATGGAAGGTTTCACAAAACGTTGGCTTAATATATGTCGTTGCGGCAACAACCAACAAACTCAAATATTATTTCAAAAGACAATTTGAAATTGTCTAAACACAGATCGAATTAATCGTGGTGTGATAGAAATAACTAGGAAGCTTCGCAAACGCTTTTTCAGGTGCGTTGTTACTTGTTGGATGAGCTATGTTTTTTTAAGTGAAAAAATGTAAAATTGCGATTTTCATGAGAAATTATTTTTCGATTGCGCTCAAATTTTACACAAATATATAAATTCATAAAATTGAGGTTCTGTGAAAATATCATTACAATCGGATAAAGCATGTAGATGTTATAAGTCAAAGATTTTTTTTTTACAAAAAAAGCGTAAAATTGCGATTTTCATAAGAAATTATTTTTCGATTGCGCTCAAATTTCACACCATTACATTTATTCATAAAATTAAGGTTCTGTGAAAAAATCATTACAATCGAATAAAGCATGCAGGTATTATATTATATAAGTCGAAGAATGTTTTAAAATTTAAAAAAAAATCGTAAAATTGCGATTTTCATAAGAAATATTTTTTCGATTGCGCTCAAATTTCCCACGAATATATTAATTTATAAAATTAAGGTTTTGTGAAAAAATCATAACAATCGAATAAAGCATGTAGATGTTATAAGTCGAAGAAATTTTTAAAAAATCGAAAAAAATCGTAAAATTGCGATTTTAATGAGAAATAATTTTTCGATTGCGCTCAAAAACGTGGCAGTTCTAAGTTCAGAGATTTCAAAGACCTCCAGAAAATTTCATCGCAATTGGAGTATCGGTTCAGCTGGAATCGTGTGGACAAACACACAAAAATACAAAAAAAAAACAAGACATTCCGGATTTTTTTCTCCAGTGTAGTGAAATGGAATCTTCGGTTTGCTCATCCAATAAATGCTTTTTTTCTTTATTGGTAGAATCGTAAAAGACGCTTTAATAGATAAGGTTTATCTCGCAATCATCAGCTAGTAAGAAAGATAGAATATTACTCCCCGAAACTAGAGGCGCTCTGGCAATCGTCGTCGGGAATCCCTCCCCATCCCTTTGACGACCTCCCGATGACGACGACCATGACAACACGAACGACGAACGAATAAAGAACTACTTATTGTGTCACAAATTTAATTTCTTAGTAGGCTAATAAATTTTAGGCTAATGTAAGTAAATCTAAAGAACCAAATACTTACATCATGACTAAAAGGACAAATATGGACAAAGCGTCATTATCATTAACGTCGTGCACGAATTATGAAGAGTGCAGTATTGCAATATATCGACAAGTGTACCATTTAAATTATAATACTTATGTGGTACGTATTGGGATGAACAATATAGTATGATGCAGCTAGTGGTAATAACAGAATGCAAAATAAACTCTTACTACTAGGCCTACTTCTTACCATCACTACACTAAAATTATTAGAATTCCATGCAAAATGTCAACATTGAAGTAATTGTCAATGTTCTGTTGTTGTTTACGTCAGTTCCCTTGGAATTAGCCGTAGTTCTGCGAGAGCACCTCAACAACTGGTACTCGCTGCCCTCTTACTACCTCGCCAGCTGCCTCTCAAACATCCCAATGATGGTATTTATGTTTTACAAATCCATTCAACATATTATACAAAGTATATATTACATACCTCGATAATTGTATCAATTAAAATACAAAAACAATGATTTCGGCTGATCCGTGGAACAAAGAGAGAGATATCATTTTTTTATTTACTCAACTCTTTATTGCTAGCGGTTATCTATCTTTGATTAACTTACATCTATTTCATTCAATTCTGATTCATTTCATTTAATCATTTCAAATTTTTACTATGCATCTTTTTCATGTATGATCATAAATATTCTATTAATGTACCATGGATAGAGTTTGTCAATACTTAAAAATACATGATTGAACAGTTAGGTTGAAATATTTTTTAAAATTTATTTAAAACTGTTTATTATTTGGTGTGCATTATGGTATATCTTTGTAAATCACTATAATTGAATTGAATATACATTAAATTAATAAATAAGGGTTACATTAATTTGTTAATGACTCTTAATCAGTCTTTGTGTGCGATATTGTTGTGTGTGTGCACGGTGGGCTGCATGGCGCAGATAGGCCTAATAGCACGAGGTTTGTTTCTTTCTTTCAGCTATTATGCCCCACGCTGTTCCTGTCGATAGCCTATTTCATGACTGGCCAACCCATTGACACCACTAGGATACTGAAAGTTCTTCTCCTTATGATAATGCTCGTGAGCTTGGCGCAGGCTGTTGGCTTAGTGGCTGGTGCTCTACTGGACCCTCAGGTGAGATTCAGCTGTTCTGGGGTGGGACAAAAAATAAATCTTTCAAGTCGGTATTGATATTATTTCTTGTATGTTTATCTACAGCTAAATTACCGGCTTCCAAACAGCCCGCGAGGCTGTGTTGTAAACACCTAACTATATCTACTTGTATCTAGTTTGCTCCAACCTGGGAACTCAACATAAATATCTATGACATAGTGTTACTTATAGCAAGAAAGTTTGAACAGCATAACGCACAATGATTAACTGATAAGATAATAACCATACCACCACCACCAGTCGAAGCCTTGACTTTTGAAACATGTAAGATAGCACCAGATTGGATTATAAATCCAGAAGCTTGATTTAATATTAAATGGAAATGAATCAAGAAATTCAAAAAATCACCTCAGCTGGGTATCGAACTCGGGTATTCCAATTGCAGATCGGGTTCTTTACCCCTAAGCTACCGATACGGTTTATTTCATCTTATTTATTTCAGTCCACTGACATGTGCATAGCACATGGGGCAAAATTCAATTAATGCATGTATGGTTGTTACAATACAACAAAATAATAACAAGTCAGAAACAAAATACAAAATATGAATTACAATGCTAATGCATTTGTTATTCTACAATAATATTCAAACCAAGTTCAACTAACTTCATATCACCTGGATTGTTGGTGCATTATAGATCTGAATAGTTTTAAACACCTCTTTGTTTGGGGTGAATATCAGTAGCAAAGATTAGAGACGAGGGTACCGGCCAACCTCTCATTTTATGTATCGTCCGCCATACAAAAATGCATGACAACTAATGGTATCTATAGTAATGAATGTCTACCCTCTTTACAATCAACTCTACTCATTACATAATTTATTCAAAAACTTTGCTTATCCTGTTTTGCATCCAATGACTTGACAACATTCAGCATTTTGCAATATAATTTCTAAAATACTGAAGGGGGAGTGGCAAATACTAGGCCTATTTAGTTCCTGGCAATAATTGTTTTTGTCCACTACTTGATTTCATACACGTTTAACAGGCAAAACAAAAAGCCTTTGACTTACTAAGGATAAGTTTCAACAAAGTTACAAGTTTGTTACAAACAATAACAAATACGAATTAATTATACACATATTTTGTATGTTCAATAAGAATTATTTGTTACGAGTTCATAAACCGTACTATTTTTACTTGGAACAACTGTTCTTCTCTCTTGTTAGGCCTACTTCATAGTTTTATTTTATTTTTTAATTTTACTTAGAAGGTTTTAAAATCCCGGTGGACAAACATTTACGGGCTTTCAAAGACTGCAACGTATACATTGTTAAACGAGGGAGCGGAGCGACCGAGTGTCTCCATTCAACTCAAAAGGTTCTCATTCTGTGATTCTGTCTGTCTGTCTGTCTGTCTGTCTGTACGTCGAAAATCAGCCGAACCGCTGAACAGATTGGGCTGAAATTTTAAACAGACTTCCGGTACGAGTTTACTAAGAACTGTTAACAAAATCAGCTTGATCTATTGCCATTTAAGCCTGCAATAAATAAAAATGTGATTTTTAATAATATCAATGGCATTTGTTTCGTAGCAGTTAGCGGGACGAGGATGATGTGGCCTGCATGGCCTAGTGGTAACCATTTAGCCTACGGCACAGATGGATGGGGTTCGATACCCGTCAGTTCTAACTTTTTTATATTTTTACACCCACATATTATTTTTGAGGGTGTTAAATGGGAAATAAAAATTAGGTGATTTTGTTTTATCTTGGAAATTTGTTAATGTTTCACGCTAATACGTTTTAAATACGTTTCGCATTTTGAATGTTCAATTTAAATAATTATTGTGGCAAGCAGAGTGAGTTCCTGTAAGGTGACCAGACGGTCCGGTTTTAGAAGTCAAAACACTTGGCTAACTCACTCGTTTAACAACGACTTTGGCGTTTCCCTAGTATTAGTCATGCTTCATTTTTCTATACACCTGGCCTTATGGTCCAACAATACCTACATTATTTGTATAGTTATTATTTGATATACTTCGTTTCGTATCAATATGGCTATCAACAACCCTCAAAATGCTGCGGCGACGATCGACGAAAGCTTTATCGTTCTTCAAGCACGCATGGCTCATTTGTATACATTTATTTCTTACTCAATGCTACTTTGATTTCCTTCTTGTGTTCCAGCTGGCTTTGGTGGCGGTGCCAGTGGGGACCATCCCTATGATGCTGTTTTCAGGGTTCTTCTTGCGGATACCAGACATTCCCGTCTACTTAAGGTCGGTAATGTGTGTAGGTAGCACGGCGCATAAAATAATTTTATTCCCTTTGATGAAATCCTATAAACCCCCAAATAAAAATGTGTATGTAGTTTTATTGAATAAATTGTATCTTTGTGATTAATTTGTATCATCTATTCTGTACCATGTACAAGTCCATGGATTTTAATAAAATGAAAAATAAGATATGCCTGCCAAGTAAATTAATATTCTGTACGTGTTCTTATTGGTTGTTTATCGTTTCAGGTGGCTTGCGCAAGTGAGTTACTTCCGCCACGTATTTGAGGGCATGGCCACGTCAGTGTACGGCCACAAGCGAGCTAATCTCCACTGTTCTGATCCATATTGTCACTTCAAATCTCCGAAGAAGTTCCTGCAACATCTCCAAATGATCGAGGATAACTTCTGGATTAACGTGGGTTGTCTCTTGGGCTGGATTATAATGATGTATATTGCTTTATACCTTTCTCTTAAGTGGAAGATCCACAGGTCCAAATAGACTCACATAATGTACATCAATGTATGTATAATTATGTTGATCTCATACTTGCTAAAGGTACGTCATTTAACATTAAGCTGCGGACTACCTAGCAATGTAGCTTATGGCTAGAGGTACGTCATTTAACAATCATAAACTGTGGACTACCTAGCAATGTAACTTATGGCTAGAGGTACGTCATTTAACAATCATAAGCTGCGGACTACCTAGCAAGGTAACTTATGGCTAGAGGTGAGTGAATTTCGGTAAAGTTAGCTTATTTTGCTGAAGGTGCTATAAATCAGCAATCACGATTTTATTACGATTCTTATATTTTACATCAAAATACGATTTTTTACCAACTCAGGTTTGAACCAAGATATTAGCAATTAATTTGTTTTCTTTGTTGGTTTTATAATAATTTGGTAATCAAATAGCTACAAAGTCTGTTTTATAATGCTCCCTACACCCATCTCTATAGTTACGGCACCACAATATGGCACCGGGCTCTTCTACTGAAACATATCTACTAAAAGGTAGACAGGTTTTATAGGTACTCAAATTCAGTACATTTTAGAACACCTCGAAATTAGGTATAAATGCCATCAAACCAAAGAAACGCGTATTTTAATCTCGAGATTCGTAACTTTAAGTTTTACTATTTTTCGTCTTACGTTAAGTATTAAGTTAGTTTTAAATGGGGTTGTTTGTTTTGAAATGATGTCGGGCAACTTCAGTGGTCTATACACGTTCGTATATGTACCAAGTTTTTTTACATGTATACCTGTGAGATTAATGTATAAATAAAAATAATACTTATTTTAATAACGTAAACTTAAGTTTGCAACGCTGTAGTTAAAATTGTACCTTATCCAGAACGTAAAACTTTTCTATTTCGTAATCATCCATACGTCTACCTCTCCTCTCTACTCCAGCAATATCGATTCCAAGAACCACAAGTTCAAAGAAGAAAAACTTGATGTTGGCCGCATGAACAAGATACAAGGACACAGTGCCTGTTACACAATTGGGCAACAACAAGCGTAACGGGTTTTATATTGCCAAGAGAATTAATTGCAAGATAGTTTGAATCTTAGTTCCGAAGAAAATTTCGTATCACCATTGGTTGAACATACGAACAAGTTACAATATCACGACGACAGTTATTAGGAATTAGTTGTTGTTAATTGCTTTTTAGTGTACATTTTTTATTTAAACAATATTGTAAATATGACTCTTGTTCACATTGTATTCTGGCTTCAGCTTATAGCTGCAGAGTTCGTTTTATACTTGTTTAATATAAAAACCAGATTGCTATTATGTCGTTATGAATTACTACTGTAATAATGTCAATAAACTCTAGCACCTTTTTTAATTGGGTACTGATCTCGTTAAGAATTGTTTACTAGATATTTATCCTCGCTAAAAGTCTGATTGGGAAACGGTTGCTTAGAGGTGGCTGACGAAAAATTGTAAATTTTAAAAGAAGTTTGATTTATGCTAGCACTAGTATATGCTATTCAATTTTTATATCTACGAATATGATTTGATTTTGTTTTTTTTCCATGTTTTAGTTACATCTTTTTAATCAATAAAACAATTGTATGAATAGCATAATGAAAGATCTAATCTTCATTAGCATTATTCTGAAAATATAAGCGCATGCATTATATTTCATCGGTGTATTGATCTGTCTACTACAAAAGTATGTTTGTACATAGCCCTTATCACACAAGCAAGATAGGTCTAAATTGTACAATCACATGGACAAGATATGACTAACGTGTAGTAGTCTAATAGAAGTGCCTTCATAAAACCTAATGTTAAAGAGGAAACATTGACTGTGTATCAGAGACAGATCAAGTTTGTACTAAAGTATATCGACAAGGAATTATCACATTAAAATCGATTGTATCCCATCAGGGTATAAAACTTTTTTCACGCCAGACTAATTCGGAGTGTCGTCGATTTGATACCCACCACACACAATCCTGATTCCTGACTGAAGGTTTTTCTCGGTCATAAGGATAATGATGGTATTGATTTCCCATAGGATGCCACTTGGTAATTGCCTTCCATCAACCCTTCATCATATAAGTGGTGCAGCACGTAAAGAAGGGGCAAGTTATCTGGTGGTAGGTTTCCTGCGAAACATGTTTGTATATCTGTGAATAAAAACTAGGAGAAAACAGAAAATATTTAACCCTGTTCTTAAACTTGTTCTTTTCATTCTCCTAATTTTTGTAATATTATTACAAACATGCTATTGTTGCTAGAGCTAAACGCATTTTCAATACGATCTTATCACAAAGTTGGACTAGTTGACAAAGTGACTAGATGACAAATCTCTAAAAACCTCAAGTAATGTGACATTATTTCACGGAGAAACTAAGTCTAAACATAAGTTGTATAATAGCATTATATTTCAATTGTGCTCTTTTGAAACCCATACAACCTGTTTGATTGTTGGCAGTAAAACATGTCCGTTGGATTTTGAATCCGTGTGATATAATAGTGTTGTAGTTTTGTTTGTAGCATCACGGATGTTTCCTCTCGTGATTGGGGAGATACGACTCGATTCGAATCTCTTGCGAAACCGAATGGAAGTGTGTGTTCAAACTATCATCGTTTTGTTTCGCAATTTCATAAGTTAAAATCAGATTCTCATCCAATGTATTTATATGATTCCGCTGGAGGGAGCCAGTTGTCATCAATCGCTGAACGTTTTATACCTCGTACTCGTAGAGCATAGACCTGCAGTTCTGTTGTTTAGGAGCACCAGCTTACGTCTCGCTCGCCCATTTTGGACTTGGGGAGCTAAAATATATCAAACTGTTCTTTCATGGTTTGAGCAAAAAGAGCGCCTTATCGCAACACGAACTTTGGTGAGTGGAACTACATAGGAGTTATAATTACTGCTCCATTACAACTTGTATGCTACTTAAAGCTCTTTCAGGCACACGATTTTAACGTCAATTCCATTTAATTGTGACTTAAATTATTAATAAAATTCTGTGACTTAAAAAATAATGTCAATAGCCTTTTCACTTTATTTTTCAATAATTTTGAGTCTGAGCAAAAGGAAGTTTAAAATATTTTGGGTTAAAATTTGGTAAAATCTAACTTACCCCCCCCCCCTCATTTTATTACATTTTGTAAAAAAAATTATCTCCACTGTATAATTATCGAGTTATGAAACATAAGTTCCCGTTCATTTAAAAACCACCCAGATTTTACCATTTTTTACAGTGCTATTTTGTAATGCCAATAAAAATTATATTTGTCATCGCATAATTATTTAGGAAAATCTGAAGTGGCAAGGGTGCTAACCACCTAGCAACGTACTCAAATAAGCTAGTTTGTGATCAACATCGGTTATTGCACCGTGCAGTTATCGCCATATAGCAAAATTTGAGATATTGCCGCTTCATGGTATAGACGTTGAATACAACACGACGTATGACAGTAAATGGGAAATTTTATTTACATGAACAATATTTAATAAAACAGTTTGTGGATTGTTCAGCAACCGATGAGTCAGACCTTTGAGTATATAACCATCCTATATACTCAAAGGTCAGACATTTCCAGCTCACAATAATTAGTCAACAATTAAGTAGTCTAATAAGTTCCAATCTATCTAATAAGTTCTGATCTATATCCAACGCAGCGAACTACGATGGATTGAGCAACATATACACGAAACATTTCCCCCACTAAAAATCACAAAGTGACTGAGTACGAATTTATTTGTTCATTCGCAATTTATCATTTACGATATTTTATTTATTTTTTGTATCGTTTGTATATGTTTCTCCGTTAGATATCTCAATAAAGCTCTTATCAAACTAGGTAAAGTCGATATCATTTTTTAGCACTTAGGCAATGACTTTTATCTCGGAGTCAAGGTCGGTGATACCCTGGGTCATCATAGCAAATAACTGCAGCCTCTTCTGGACACCATGTTTAAGTTTAATGAGGAGTCAGTGTATCTACGTGTTAATCATAGCAAATAACTGCAGCCTCTTCTAAACACCATGTTTGAGTTTCATGAGGGCCGGGTCAGTGTATCTACGTGTTAATCATAGCAAATAACTGCAGCCTCTTCTAAACACCATGTTTGAGTTTCATGAGGGCCGGGTCAGTGTATCTACGTGTTAATCATAGCAAATAACTGCAGCCTCTTCTAAACACCATGTTTGAGTTTCATGAGGGCCGGGTCAGTGTATCTACGTGTTAATCATAGCAAATAACTGCAGCCTCTTCTGGACACCATGTTTGAGTTTCATGAGGGCCGGGTCAGTGTATCTACGTGTTAATCATAGCAAATAACTGCAGCCTCTTCTAAACACCATGTTTGAGTTCATGAGGGCCGGGTCAGTGTATCTACGTGTTAATCATAGCAAATAACTGCAGCCTCTTCTAACACCATGTTTGAGTTTCATGAGGGCCGGGTCAGTGTATCTACGTGTTAATCATAGCAAATAACTGCAGCCTCTTCTAAACACCATGTTTGAGTTTCATGAGGGCCGGGTCAGTGTATCTACGTGTTAATCATAGTAAATAACTGCAGCCTCTTCTAAACACCATGTTTGAGTTTCATGAGGGCCGGGTCAGTGTATCTACGTGTTAATCATAGCAAATAACTGCAGCCTCTTCTAAACACCATGTTTGAGTTTCATGAGGGCCGGGTCAGTGTATCTACGTGTTAATCATAGCAAATAACTGCAGCCTCTTCTAAACACCATGTTTGAGTTTCATGAGGGCCGGGTCAGTGTATCTACGTGTTAATCATAGAAAATAACTGCAGCCTCTTCTAAACACCATGTTTGAGTTTCATGAGGGCCGGGTCAGTGTATCTACGTGTTAATCATAGCAAATAACTGCAGCCTCTTCTAAACACCATGTTTGAGTTTCATGAGGGCCGGGTCAGTGTAAATAACTGCAGCCTCTTCTAAACAACCATGTTTGAGTTTCATGAGGGCCGGGTCAGTGCAAATAACTGCAGCCTCTTCTGGACACCATGTTTAAGTTTAATGAGGAGTCAGTGTATCAACGTGTTAACCGGTGCACGCAGAAAGCAACATAACAGTATAAATTGTCTCGTTTGTATTGTTTGTAAATCTAGTTGAGAGGCTAATGGCTTCCCCAACCCCACCCAATTAGTGATATAGACGAGGAAATTTCCCAACCCAATTATACACATTTAAGGGTTACTCACCTATTTTATCGGTAAGCGTATTTACCAATTAATCGGCTACATAAGTTTAATATCTCATTGATATATGTCGACTGAGTGAAACCAATTTCTTCACCAATGTAAAGTCTCGATTAGTTTTGCTACAAAATGAATAAATTAATAACGTTACCAAATGAGATTAGCATAAACGTCATTGCCCGTACGACCCGTGACCAGTGAAGATTTCCTTTGAATTTGGCTGTGTGGTTGTATCTTGTGATTTGTGAATGTAACCTCATTGGTAAACTTCACTCTGTCTTGCCTAGAGTTTTGAGGGTAATGTTGACACCTGCAGAATCTATTCAGGATCCTGGAATGCAACAACGTTCCGTTCCGTTGTATGTTGTATGTTTATGTTGATTGTTTGTATGCCTCCGAAATGTGAAAAAAGCTGTGTCTCGTCTAGTGCGTCTAGGCGGAGGCCCTATACGTTGAATGTCCAGCAGGTTATGCCATTGAGACTGCTTGGCGCACGGGATGCCTATCTACCAGGCGCACCAGCTTCAAAGGTTGTCGTGCGGACAATGCCGAGCCTCATAATCGAGACAGGGATATGATTGGTTCTCTTATTGACATTAACACACTGACCCCCCCCCCCCAAGAAGACTTCCCACTCGTACGTAAACGATTATCCTATGTGGTTGTGAAGACACAGTCCACTCTCATAAGTTGTCGAGAAGAATACTCAGTAAAATGTCAGTAATCTTGTTGTGTTAACCTTTGACGTCTAGAGATCACCAGTGAGCGTTCTGGTGTCAGTCTGTCACAAGAGCCAACTGTGAATGTTGTGTGGGGGTGGGTTTTAGATCGTTCTTTGGGCAGCTGAAGAAGTTTCGGCAAGGAAATAGGGCTCAAAATATATCTGGCTCTAGTGCTTAAAACAGTTCGGTCTTCGGTGGAGCTGTTTCATTGGATCATACGTGTGACTAACAATGTAAGTACAATTATCTCAATACAAATTTTCCCCGTATATACTCTGTATACTCTTAAAAACGACCATCAGAATTTCTACGAGTGACTTAAACTCTTTCAAAAATGTAGATTTATAAACTTACTAAAACCACTAATCTAAGCGTTTTTACTTTTTACGAATGTCAGCTTATGTGTGTGCTATCTTCGGTTTTAACTTTTAACAAGTTACATTGTTGCTATTATCGTAACTATAAAATCTTGATATTCGAATCTATGAGTGGTGATAGTGTTTACGATAATGGGCATTGTAAGTTGTACTGATTTGATTGCAATAAAGAGCATGATTTATGCGGGATTCGAACCCACGCCACGCTACAACATGTGGCACACGCTTGATTGGAACATGTGCCACAACCGTATATGAGCCACCTCGGGCCTCGGGCGGCTTTCAATGTCGACATTGTGAGGCAAGTTAGTGACAATTGGCTTAATATGTTAATATGACTTAAATGATAGAGATAATGGGAACTTCACATGCACAACTAACATTCCACATTATTGGTAAATTACTTTGAACCTAACGTTCTCGGTGACGAAGTCAGGGTTCAAATCGAATAAGAAAGGTATAGGTGGTGGGAGTGGGAGTGTGAGGTGGCTGACAATCGTGTGTCAGTTCCGGACATACTAGACAATAGCTTTATCGTCAACAGAGAGATTAAATCATGAGCGTGATATGAATCGCATTCATGATGCCGCAAGCATGTGAGGAATGAATGAGGCTGAAGGTCATATTATTGTATCACGTAGTCAAAACACAAAATATAGCACAATCGCTCTCTAGATACATCGTACGGAAATAATGTTATGTTATATTTCATATTTTTTAATATCATAATCTGAATAAAATACTTAGTTACGACCTTACTACTATAATGTTGAATGCAGTATTAACAACGGATGGGTAATGACATAGATACTTATATCAACCCCCAGCTCCCAGAGTGAGTATCTGGAGTGCTAACAACTAGACGACATATTTGCATCACTACAGCATCAATATAATATTATTATGAATGCAGCGCGGAAGCAGAAGCGGAAGCGGAAGTAGACATTTTCACCTGTCACTGTCACACTCTCCCCAAGGTGTTGTTATTGTACAAGTCACTGCCTCCTAGATGTTCGTCGTGGCTCCTAGGAGGCAGTGGTACAAGTGTGCCAACTGTCAAATAACAGTGTAAAATAGGCTACACTGCACTGCACTGCACTCTGCACTCTAGTGCGAGCAAGTGCGCCATCTAATATCAGGCTCCAGAACCAGTAACGACAACTTGACGATCTACATTCTACAGTGACAACTTCTTAAATATATCCCAAGGGCTAACATTTGCTTCATTGACACGCAAAAATGTTGGGCACCCACTCTGCGCATTACTGATTCTATTGTGTTGTCACTTTCGACCGACAATTATTTCGTTTGGGTTAGTAAATAGGCCCCTTGGTCTACTTTTAATTCAATGTCCCCACTGAAAATCGGTTATAAAAATACGGTTTTATTTATGTATGTGCAGCAGGTTCGCTGTAGTGTGACATCTGAAGCGAATTTTAGTGCTGGAGTTCTGTTCAGTAAGTTCACTGTCGATCCGCGAGACTGTTGTCGTTTCAGTTTGGAAATATGGTCCCAGTGTAGTCAAGACTGATATCGTGCCTTTACTCTGGGTTGTATCCATATCGATCAGGCTCAGACTTTGGTGTGCCCTAGTCTCTCGAGCCACTGGCAATCCTAACTGATTTTTTCACATGTTTCTTCAATAACAGACGAATGCTATATGCTATTCTCTCAATATCTACATACCCATTTAAAAAATCTGAATAGGGTCAAGCCAAAGTAATTTGATTTGGCACGCATTCCTGTGAAGAAATCAAAACATATTTAATTCTGCGTATTGCGCTGTCAACAATGACAGCATGTTTACACTATCTTATAGTTATTGATTGGAAATGATGCTATCTTAATTGATGGTCAGTTACCCTGAAGAAGAAACATAATCACGTTAGAAAGTTACAACCAAGGTTATTAACATGCAACTAGACTAAGAACTTATCACTCTTGAATCTCAAAGTCCAAGATAGAGAGCCGAATAGGCCAAGTTGGCGGCCATACTCTTACGTAAGAGCCATCACTGAGCTTCTGTGCGTGCCGAGTCGAACGGAGGCCTGTACTGGGCGACGCGTGGAATAATAACGAATGTGATGGCGGCGTGACTGCGTTAATAAACAGCGAAACGTATAATATTCGCGTGGGAAGACAACTCGAGGAGTTTTATTTTGTTTTCTCGGATGGTGGAATTCTTGAACAGGTCAGTGGAGTTGTAATTTGGTTGATTTGAAAGAACACAAACACACGGTGGACACACGCGTGGAAGTCGTCGAAGCTATAGACCTAAGCCCATTTTTACATTACTAAGACTAACATATTTGGAGAATAATGTATCCGTCCTAAGGGTGTGTCTTGGAGGCGAATTCATTTTCATTCGATAAAATGTATTTATTTGTAAATATTTCAATACAACAATGCTGCCGTTTTGCATCAAGTGTAATAAAAAATCCTAAAGTTATGCAAAATCCACTCAACATGCATAGGTAATTACAGCAAACCAATAGTTAATAAAATAAATTATATGTATAATGATTTACAAGATGATGAATCGGTTATACAAAATAATAATATACATATTAAAGATAGCGTAACACACAAATAACATTAGTAACAAAACGAAAGCTTAGCTTATAAATAATTTGTGAGGTAATGATAAGCAAAGATGTTAATTGAAGGAGATTGTAAAAAGGAGATAAATGTGGTTGTAAGACGAATGAATGTTGGAAGAGTAATTGAGAAGTGACTTTACTTAAAACAGCTGACACAGCCAACGAAAACGAAACTAGCATGTCTGACCGAATTCACAAGTCACAACGCGATGCAAGAATGCCATGTCTGATCTTTGTCGACGCCACGATAGCAAGAAAAAATTAAATTGCTCGCTCAACTTTTTTTTAAATTTGTCCCTGCAGTCATTGAACCGGTGGGTAAAACATGTAGTAACCATTTGTAACCACCATAACAATTTAAAATCCCCAGCATGGTCATAGCTTAATTAGGCGTTGTTTTTTCAATGTGTAATTTTATAAACGTTTTGAGTCTGTCAACACTTCCGGATCAATCTGACTATATTATACGTTCAATAACAACATATCGATAGTGAATCGGGCTTTTCTTATGTGTAATAGACAAAATTGCACATTTGTCCGAGGATTCGGCTTCAAACACCAGTTCACACATGGGAGAAAAAATATAATGAAATTATGGCGTACTGAGTTGACAATCCCAATATTTGTTAAACTATGTAGTCTATGCGATCAGGACCTTTTATTTATTCACAATTGTACATAAAATTTAAACCTTCAAGAGCAACTTTAGAGCTATACAAAACAAACAAACAATTATATTTGTAATTGCGAGCGCACACCGTTATGTTCTACAACAATCATATTATTTACAAAATTTGTGGTGGTCATAACGCAACATTTGTCCTAAAATTTAAAAATAAAAGGAACAGAGGATTGTAATTGATGCTACGTGTGCTACAAAATACTAACTTTCCAATTATCTATTATTAATTACATAATTACCTAATTGGCGCAATGAATGAAAATCGTCGAATATGCTAAATAAATATGGACACTTATTAAAAATCATGTAAATGTAACCAAAATACTTACATGAATATTGGCAATTTAAATCATCTTTCATGCTATTCAATGACATTTACTATTTGGAGTGTTTGTTTTAAATACTAGGGAAACGCCAAAGTCGTTGTTAAACGAGTGAGTGAGCACCATGTGTATAGTACCCGGTATCATTCCCCATACTGGGCTAGATCCAGCCTTGGGTATATGGGAGGAAATGGGATGTTCCCGGGTACTCAACACTTGGCTCACTCACTCATTTAACAACGACTTTGGCGTTTCCCTAGTTATTTAAATTGAACATTCAAAATGCGAATCGTGTTCGAAACGTACTAGCGTGAAACATTAACAAATTTCCAAGATAAAACAAAATCACCCGATTTTTATTTCCCATCTAACACCCCTCAAAAATAATATGTGGGTGTAAAAATATACAAAAGTTCATACTAACGGGTATCGATCCCCAACCCTCCGTGCGGTAGGCTAAATGCTTACCAATAGGCAATGCAAGCCATGAAGCTATCGTCCCACTAGCTGCTACTAACCAAATGCTGTCGATATTTTAAAAATCACATTTTTATTTATTGTAGGCTTAAATCGAAATGGATCTAGCTGATTTTGTTAACAGTTCTCAATAAATTCGTACCGGATGTCTGTTTAAAATTTCAGCGCAATCTGTTCAGCGGTTCGGCTGATTTTCGACGTACAGACAGACAGACAGAATCACAGAATGAGGGCCGTTTGAGTTGAATGGAGACACTCGGTCGCTCCGCTCCCTCTTTTAAAAATACGTATAAGATTTTTCGTACGCGACCTCTTCATGACACTTGCTATAGATTAGGCCTACTGACTGTAAAGAGAACATCCGAGGTCTATTTACGTAGCTAGAGAGAAAATCTCGTGAATCTCTTTCAGTCAGGATTCCCGGTGGCAGGGTTTGATCCTAAGTCTTACGCGTTGCCGGTAACGTCTCCTGCGAAGCTTGTAACTTATGTGGGTCACTCACATGTTTTTGTGCCTAAAAGTATCGATATCACTCAGCTAGCAAAAGCCAGACGTGAGCGGATTAAAATTGAAGCGAGGATTGTACTTTGATAAGCTTAAAAAGTAATACTGATTCGAAAATTAAACACACATTTTTTAGCCTTCAATGTGATATTTCAGTTACACAAATATTGTATTTCAATACAGATGCTTAATTATAATTAATTGTAGGAGCATGATGATGAAATATTTTAATTGGATGAGCGTAGCGAGCGAAGCGAAGATTCCATTTCACTACACTGGAGAAAAAAAATCCGGAATGTTTTTTTTTCTTTCTTTTTTTCTGTTTGTATTATTGTGTGTTTGTTAACACGATTCCGGCTAAACCGATACTCCAATTACGATGAAATTTTATGGAGACCTTCGAAATCTCTGAACTTAGAACTGCCACGTTTTTGAGCGCAATCGGAAAATTATTTCTCATGAAAATCGCAATTTTACGATTTTTTTCGATTTAAAAAAAATTTCTTCAACTTAAAACACCTACATGCTTAATTTGATTTTAATGATTTTTTCACAGAACCTTAATTTCATGAATTAAGATATTCGTGTGAAATTAGAGCGCAATCGAAAAATTATTTCTCATGAAAATCGAAATTTTACAGTTTTTTTCATTTTTAAAACAATTCTTTGACTTATAACACCTACATGCTTTATCCTATTGTAATGATTTTTTCACAGAACCTTAATTTTGTGAATTAATATATTCGTGTAAAATTTGAGCGCAATCGAATAATTCTTTCTTATGAAAATCGCAATTTTACTCTTTTTTCTTTTTTTAAATTTACGATTAGTAAAAAAAAAATTTTTTAAAAAATTAATTTTTTATTTAATTTAATTTTATTTTTAAAAAATCTTCGACTTAGTAATAATTTTTTCACAGAACAACAGAAAATCCGCAAAACACATGGCAGCTCAATGCACCAATTACGCTCATCCAACAACGCGGCGGGACTTAAGCGTTTTCCTAGTTGTTTCCAATAACAATTTGCAATTATTGGATGAGCGTAGCGAGCGTAGCGAAGATTCCATTTCACTACACTGGAGAAAAAAATCCAGAATGTTTTTTTTTCTTTCTTTTTTTGTTGTATTTTTGTGTGTTTGATAACACGATTACGGCTAAACCGATACTCCAATTGCGATGAAATTTTCTGGAGGCCTTTGAAATCTCTGAACTTAGAACTGCCACGTGCGAAAATTCGATCGAAACATTATTTCTCATGAAAATTGCAATTTTACGATTTTTTTCGATTTTCTTGATTTTTTTCTGTAAGTATTTTTGTGTGTTTGTTAACACGATTCCGGCTAAACCAATACTCCAATTGCGATGAAATTTTCTGGAGGCCTAAGAAATCTCTGAACTTATAACTGCCACATTTTTGAGAGCAATCGAAAAATTATTTCTCATTAAAATTGCAATTTAACGATTTTTTTCGATTAAAAAAAATTTATTCGACTTATATCACCTACATGCTTAATCTGATTGTAATTATTTTTTCACGGAACCTTAATTTTATGAATACATATATTCGTGCGAAATTTGAGCGCAATCGAAACATTATTTCTTATGAAAATTGCAATTTTACGATTTATTTTTATTTTTAAAACATTCTTTGACTTATAACACCTACATGCTTTTTCCGATTGTAATGATTTTTTCACAGAACCTTAATTTCATGACTTAATATATTGATGTGAAATTTGAGCGCGATCGAAAAATAATTTCTCATGAAAATCGCAATTTTACGCTTTTTTCGTTTAAAAAACAATTTGTTCGACTTATAACGTGCACCTACATGCTTTATCCGATTGTAATGATATTTTCACAGAACCTGAATTTCATGAATTTATACATTTGTGCGAAAAATAATTTCTCATGAAAATCGCAATTTTACGCTTTTTTCGTTTAAAAAAACATACGCTCATCCACCAACGCGCCTGAAAAAGCGTTTGCGAAGATTCCTAGTACGCCTACATAATTACACAGTTAGTAATTGGAATTGTCATTGTGAAAATATTTACGACTATGGTTAGTATCAAGTTGTATAGACAATATGGCGCAATGTAGTTGAAGGTCAATGAAAATAGCCCTGAACAAAGAGTATAAAATATATAAAATATAATATCAAACAATAATATATTAATACAACGTGATCTCGTAACGGTATAATTTTTGTATTTAAGAAAACATTATTTTCGTAATAATTGTGTAGTTGAGGAAGAGTATTTGCATTTCGTTCAGAGCGATCAGTTAGGCTTATTATAGAAATTTCAATTTACGTGCTGCAATCCATAACTTACGGTATTCGTAAGCGAACATAGGTTTCGAAACGAATATGTTCATATGGCCCATGTCCGTGTAGCAAAACATTGTTCATTTAATGTTCACACTTAACTTCCCACTGAGGTGATAAGCCACGTTTCTAGCCACAAAACAAGAAAAACAAAAGCATTCACTAACTCTACCCAATTAGCAGTACTCATTACTTAACACACGATAACACCCATACCCACCTATCCGCCCGATCTCTGAACCTTTATTATAATTTCCTCTGTCTAGCTGGCACACACAACACGCTACTATTATGATAGTTAGGTACGTGAAAATAGCGTTTTGTGAATAGATGCTACAAAGCACTATTTTTCACTTACAACTAATGTTTTCCAGTCCTATTTTATTTTATTTTCCATAGTATCTATTTTTCTATACACATTTCTATTCCGTTGATATTAACTCAACCTTGATAACCTAATTTCAAATTAAAAATATGAAAAACTTCATACACAAGGTATTGAAGCTGATCAAAAAATAGATGCAACAAAACGCTATAAAATGGCCCTTGATAATGCTTTATACACGTACCTCTAATTTTATCGAACACAACAGTGGTGAGTACTGAGTATGTGTGGTGAATTTTATCTGACCTTCACAGAAAAGATCTTGCTGGATTACAGATCTTATCTACACCATGCGTCAGATTTAGGAATTTCTCTGCGATTGTACGTTTTTGCCATTAAAGTATAAATATGTTATTATTATTATTATATATATATATGTTATTCTCGTATCACATTATTGATTGTACTTTTAATTCATAGCATGTGAATTGCTTTGCTTTGGGTCGTAATTATGGGAATATTAGAATATTCCTACTTTAGTTCTTAACTTTATTCCAGTTTATTTTTATTTTGTGTATAATATATACAAAAAAAACTTTAAAAATAAAGCCAAACCTTACACGTCTAAAAGCAATGAGATCTAAAAGAAGGGCAAAGCTCGCTTCCTTCCCTTCTATATTTCCGCGTTCTTAATTCATAAACGTCACTGCCCCCGTTCCTTAATTCATATATCCTTGTAAAGCTTGGCAAAATATAATTTGCAACTATTAATTTAAATGTAATTCTAGTTATTATTATATTGTAAGCAGTATCAGGCTACTTGTCGGGACCTCGTGATCAGTATCGCCAAACGATACCCCTCATGCACTGTCACAGTCGTTCTTATGCGCATGGTAACTTGAAGCCTGAAGGCCTACCAGAATCAACAAAATGTTGCTTTACCTTCAACATTCTATAAACCTGTTGATCTGGACAGAAACTAGCACAAGAAAAAGTAATAGCTTTTGGCAGACCTAATAAATGCTGTTTAATACTCGTATTTTTTCACCCATGAGGATAACTCGTTGAGTAGAAATAAACTTAGTCAAATTTGATTCTAATTTTTTGCCATTGTACAACTTCACTAATTCAAATCATGCCGGTTTACCGTCAACTCTAATCCGATTGTTGTTATCATTTTTTCACTAGACTTTGTATTTGTATTACCTTTGTTTATTATATATTTGATTTTATTTCAAGTCACTAAGTGTTTATTGATTTAGGCCTATATTGCTATTTAATTTCCATCATTTTCACAATTAAATTTTTCTATTGTGTGAAACTTGTAACAATAGTTTGGAAAAAATGTGTTTTTGTTATATTGAACACAATCCGGTCTGGATGTATTTTTTTAATTTCTGGATTGTATAAAAATTGGCTTTACATTTTCTGCGTGTTGTTTTATTAATAAATTCGTTGCTTGTTATGTGTGTGTTGCTCTTGTGGGTTTGAAATCTTTTTGTTAAGTGGGATAATAAATAAAATGCTAAACAAATAAAGCAATTGCTCTACTGCACACAATATGCCTCTTCTTATGATGGCGTGTTTTACCGGGACTCTTAGTGATGGTTCAGGTCCATCCATTACCTACGTACAGGTCAGATACACACTTAAAATTGGTCTTTTAACAACATTTTTTGTCGGGGAAAGTAGTATAAAATTATTGTATTGGCGGTTTTTAGTACGGTGTGTAAACTAATAATTTCAACAAAGGAGATGTAATCAGCATTCAAGTAGCTGGATTTATCATACAGGAATCCATAATAAGTATATGAAAATATGATTGAGCATAATATGAAATAATTTTGACAGAATGGTGGTGGAAACGCGTTACGTGGTGGTGATCGTTGAGACCTATAGATACCAACAGTATGGTATCTTACATGGTTGAGACAGCGTATGATCTTACATGGTTACCTCGTAAGTCGTTAGGAGTATCTCACTGACACTTACATATACATCTAAACGTGTAAGTAGTACACGAATACTTGTATTTATAAGTGAATTGCTCAAGCTGTTAGCTCTGATTGAAGCTATATGGTTGTTACTGTGGTAGGACGGTAGGAGGGTGGTAGGACGGCCGATGAATTTTCAAGTTTTTACCGCGTCCGCCGAAAATATCGAAACAGTTGAGAAAATTCACTTTATGTTTAAGCTATTTTTCGTAGTTTCGTTGTTGGTATAGGATGTACCGTACAATATTGTATAGTGAATGACTTATGACTGACAATACTAAAAACTCTGAATGCTTTGTTTTTCTCACACGTCATTAAGGAAAGACCCATTGTATGTTGTTTGCTTTAAGCGAAGATGTATTGAGTCAGGTGGAGGACATAGTGACAAAAGCCTATGCTGACAGCGCAGAAATATTCAAGTTGTTTGTTTGATTTTTATTCATCACCACATTGTGTGAGCTGTTATTTGTTTAAAATGTTTTTCTGTGGGTTATGTTACAAAGCAAAATGTCGGTTATCATCCACTGTATGCGAGTTACTTGTTCATGCATGTCGTTGTTTCCTATGTCTTGCTAAACGTCGAGTACGGGCCTTCAATTCAGCAAAGAGCTTATGCTATTTTTTTTAAAAATTTATTTATTTTCTTTTTCAGTCATTTACAGAACATACTATAAACTATAAAAAATACATTTTATGGTAATTGGATGAGCGTAGCGAGCGTAGCGAGCGAAGCGAAGATTCCATTCTACTACACTGGAGAAAAAATTCCGGAATGTTTTTTTTTTCTTCTTTCTTTTTTTTGTATTTTTGTCTGTTTGTCCACACGATTCCGGCTAAACCGATACTCCGATTGCGATGAAATTTTATGGAGGCCTTCGAAATCTCTGAACTTAGAACTGCCACGTTTTTGAGCGCAATCGGAAAATTATTTCTCATGAAAATCGCAATTTTACGATTTTTTTCGATTTTTAACAAAATTCTTCGATATATAAGACCTACATGCTTTGTCCTATTGTAATAATTTTTTCACAGAACCTTTATTTCATGAATTGATATATTCGTGTAAAATTTGAGCGTTATCAAAAGATTAATGTCTTTAAAAAATCGCAATTTTACAACTTTTTTCGATTTTTAAAATTTCTTCGGCTTATAGCCCCTACATGCTTTATCCGATCGTAATGATTTTTTCACAGAACCTTAATTTCACGAATTAATATATTTGTGTGAAATCTGAGCGCTATTAAATAATTATTTCTTATGAAAATTGCAATTTTACGATTTTCCATTTTTTTAAATTACGATTGATTAAAAATTAAAAATTTAAGTTATTTTTTAATTTAATTTAATTTAATTTAATTAAAAAAAATTCAACTTAGATTATGATTTTTTCACAGAACAACAGAAAATCCGCATAACACATGGCAGCTCAATGCACCAATTACGCTCATCCAACAACGCGGCGGGACTTAAGCGTTTTCCTAGTATAAAAATATTACATGGTACATATTCAATACAATACACATAGCGACATCACAAGGTATATCCACCGCAACTTGTGAATGGATATATTTACTTCCAGGTTGCGGACTTAATATAAGAGCATACACATTATTTGAGATCTTTGCTTGTTGCATTAGCAGTTTCTTTGCTTTTTATTCATCTCCACATTGTGTGAGCTGTTATAATAGTTGAAAATGTTTTTCTGTGGGTTATGTTACCAAGCAAAATGTTGGATATCATCCACTGTATGCGAGTTACTTGTTCATGCATGTCGTTGTTTTCTATGTCATGCTTAACGTGGAGTACAGGCCTTCAATTCACTTGCAAACAGCTATAATACTATACAATATACATAGCGACATCACAAGGTATGTCCATCGTAAGTTGTGAATGGATATATTTTATTATATAAGAACATACACATTAATTGAATTCATTGCTTGCATTAACAGTTTTTTGACAACTGGATACAATGTTCAATCCACTGTTGAAATAATCTCGAAAATGTGAGAGGATGTGTAACATTCTTTCAGTACACAATTGTATTTTCATACGTCATGTTAGAATTTATAAACCTGCAAATGGAAGTCAAGATGAAGACTTATCTTAATAATATGATGTTGGTAAAAAAATATATGTGTTTATTATTCTGACGTCTTTTATTTCGTTTGGAAAGTTGGAAAACGTCAATTTGTCGCATATAAAACTCCTATTATTATCAATTTATTTAGTCTCCACTTGGATTAAGCTAAAAACAGTTATACAGACAGTACGATCCTTTAGAATAGATAGAATAACTCAAAGGTATTCTATTATCAAAAATTCCTGAAGAAAGTCCTGGAAGAAGTGAGGCACTGCTGCTCGAGCTCGCAAAAACAGACTATTCAATATTCCTGGATTGATATTTGCTATAGATCCGGTATACAGTAGTGTAAATAACAAGCCGCTTCGCGAACGCTTTCTCCAGTCGCGTTGATGGATGAGCTTTTTTAAAAATATTTCTGTCCTATGATTACGTTTTTATTGGGATCTCATTACTTTTTCAAAAGTTACCTTATATTACTTTTATACACCTGTAAAAGCTTTTCTTTTAACATTTATTTCTATGAAATTTGACCAACTTTTTCAACCTTTTCTTTGAAAAGGCACTACATCACCATAATTTTTATGTCAATGTGAAATATTAACGTTGTAGCCCAACCCGTTTGGTCAGAAACGGCCCAAATATCACGAAAATATCGTATTAAAATCCGCGAAACAAATCGTAAAAGTACGATTTCTATGAGAAATATTTCTTCAAGTGTCTCTAAAATCTTAAGATATATAATTTCAGAGATTTTAAACGTTCCCATAAAGTTTCATCAATATAGGAGTAGCCGTTTGCCAATTATCACGAACATATCTAATTAAAAATCGGAAAAATCGTAAAAGTACGATAACCATAAGAAATATTTGATCGATTTTACCCAAAAACGTGGCAAGATTAAGTTCAGAGATTTTGAAGGTCCCCTCAATATTTCATCAAGATCGCTTATGCCGTTTGCCCTATAGAGCGCGAACAAACAGAAAAAAGGGGGGAAAACACCAGAGCTAATTTTTTAGAGGGGTCGGTGAAAATGAAGTCGTCGCTTCGCTCAACCAATCAGTTCTCTTGTTATTATTTACATTCATAACACCGCTGCTATATTTGGATGAGCGTAGCGAGCGAAGCGAAGATTCCATTTCACTACACTGGAGAAAAAAATCCGGTATGTTTTTTTTTCTTCTTTTTTTTCTGTTTGTATTTTTGTGTGTTTGTTAACACGATTCCGGCTAAACCGATACTCCAATTGCGATGAAATTTTCTGGAGGCCTTCGAAATCTTTGAACTTAGAACTGACACGTTTTTGAGCGCAATCGAAAAATTATTTCTCATGAAAATTGTAATTTTACGATTTTTTTTATTTTAAAAACATTTCTTCGACTTATGACACCTACATGCTTTATCCGATTGTAATGATTTTTTCACAGAACCTAAATTTTATGAATTAATATATTCGTGTGCAAACTATATAGCAAACTATATACACGGTCCAAAATGGAAACTATCTTCTTATAATTCCTGATGGCCACTATGTATAATACCTGTTTTGTGATCCCAATTGCAGATATACATTCAATTCCGCATGCATTTTCCACTGCTTTTGACGAAATGCATCAGCGCGAGCTGTTTTCATACTGTACTGCATGTGCATGATGCCTGTTAGTTTGCAGATGTTTTGTTGATGTTACTGTTCATCGTAGGCTGACTGTTATGTAATGTTTGATTGTATTCAAATGAGTGCTCTATAGCTGAATCATTGCGGAAGTAAAGTAAAGTGCATCAGCAGGAGTCAGTTGGGTAAACTGTTACGAAATGCAATGGCACTTCGCCAAAGTGAAGTATTATTACGAAGTATAATAATAGGTATTCACACTCACCTGGAAAGGCATATAAGTACGACAATGGTAAATAAATGAACATGACATACTTATACTCCACTAGGCCGTTTCGCTAACGCTTTTTCCATTCGCGTTGATGGATAATCTTGGTTGATTATCGGCCCAAATATCACGAAAATATCGTATTAGAAATCGGGGGGAAATCGTAAAAGTACGATTTCTATGAGAAATATTTCTTCAAATGTCTCTAAAATCGTAACATATATAATTTCAGTGATTTTAAACGTTCCCATAAAGTTTCATCAAGATCGGAGTAGCCGTTTGCTCGGTCGCGGGCCAAATATCACGAAAATATCTCACCCTCTATAAGGCAGTGAAATAATAATTTCCCACCACTTTTCAAAATCTGCAAAATTATATAATCTGCCAGTTTTTCATACTTTTAACCTGGGTAAAAAGCTGCTATGTTTTGTTCGGAATTGGTAGAATTTTTCCTTATTAAATTCTAATGATTAGAAAGATTTTTGTAACGGTTCAAAAATCAAATTGTGTATGAAAACACTCAAAAACACAAATTTCCGTGATGTCCCGGATATTTTGTAAGCCTGTAGTGGATTCAACTTGAACATGAAAAAAATTGCAAAAAAAATCTAATTTTTGAAAATCAAATCAAATTTTGGATTTTTTTCAACTTTGATGTCAATTTGGTATCCAAAATCAGCATTTTATTCCTTAAAGGCCAAGGAAAAAAATCTTTAAAAAATCTAAATTCTTTTAAAAAATCACGATTTTCAAATTGTGAAGGTAGAAAGCAAAATTTTGGGTCCTTCTCTTTTGCCCTACAAAGGGTTAAAAACGAAAAAAATCGTAAAAGTACGATAATCATAAACAATATTTGATCGATTGTACCCAAAAACGTGTCAAGTCTAAGTTAAGAGATTTCAAAGGTTCCCTCAAATTTTCATCAAGATCGCATAAGCCATTTGCCCGGTAGACCGCGAACAAGCAGTCAAAAATACAAAAAAATACAAAAAAACACCCAAACTTAATTTTTTTTTTTTGGGGGGGGGGGTCAGTGAAATTGCATTCATCGCTTCGCTCGTCCAACAACACGACGCAGACCAATTTAAAATATTTGTATTCATTTGAAAATATACTTTTTATATATATATTAATTTTGTTTTTTGTATTTTTTTGTGATTTGCCGTCCGCAGTGACTCATACATTTGGGGCGTAGGATGACTGGGGTTCGGATCCCTCATAAAGCATGTGTGTTTTCGTAAATTGTCCTTTAACCTCATCTATTACCAGTCATCGTCTCAAATAGCAATAGTACACTAATAGAGGCGTTAATGAAAAAAAATCAAATATACTGTAGTTTTAATGTGAATTTATTTCACTTGGAAGTTTATGTGGATAAAAACGAATTTTAAAATAATAATGGTATGCCATTTTGACCGAAAAATTAAAGTATGAATGTAAATCTAATACATTGAATTATATTTGAATTGACATGTAAATTGGGCTGGGCCGTTCTGGAAGTATTATAATATATATTTAAACTTGGTTTTATAGAAGGCGACTAGAACGCTGTTATGATGGTATTATAGACAGAAGGTCAAAGGTCCCGGGTTCAATCCCCGGTGGAGGCATGTTTCAAATTTCTGCCTAAAATACGATATACATAAAGTGAACGTGAAACAAGCAGCACCGAAACACCAAAACAGCCCACCAAAATAGTAGAACAAATCTGTTTTTTGGAACTTACGCTGATTTTTTATTTTGTCACGAGGTTTTGCCGTCTTCCCATTTTTGGAATTTCATTTTCATTTTATTTTACTTAGGGCCTACGAACTTTTGCCAGAATATGCACAAATGATAATTGTTTGAAGGAAATGAACCAAACTACTCTAAAAAATAATGTTAGAAGTTGTCGAGATCTTACATTTTGCCGTTACAGCGACGATATGTCCCCTATGTGCAAACTTTACACTTTAAAGTGCAACACCCTTATTTCATTATACTTTCTATAAATGTACGAAATTATAATCGATTTAACCGTTACGTATTCAATTGTAGCGCGTAAGCGAGAGTGCGACCTAGCGTTATGGGCGAGAAAGTCCCAAAACTTCACTAATAGTGGAGCGGGGGCGAGAGGGTAGTGGGCTGTATTTTTTAGGGGGGAAATCGAGGTAAATGCAGGTTAGAGATAACCCGAGGAACCCAAAATTTAATCAAAGCTGAAATAGCACAAAAAACTAATTTAGCTGCACTAAAATGGTAATTTTATGACATTGATATAAGTGTTCTTATGAATCCACGATTGCTAGAGACACGTGCATATAGCATTTTAAGTGTCATTTTATAGCGTTTTGTAGCATCTATTTTTTTGTCCACCTTCAATAGCTTTTGTATGAAGTTGTTTCATAGTTTTATTTTGAAATTATGTCATCAAGGTTGAATCATTATCAACTGATTAAAAATGTGTATAGCAAATAATAGAATGTAATAATAAATGAAGTACGACTGGGAAACCATAGTTTTAAGTGAAAAAATCGCGCTTTGTAGCATCTATTCACAAAACGCAATTTTCACGTATCTCTAACGATTGCCCATGACTGTATGAGCTGACTTTTTCACTATGTGTAGTGTATAGACCTGCTTTTTGACCTCCAAAAGAAAACGTAGGTTGCTAATGATATATTATTAGTTTTTTACGACGCGGCTGGCTAGACAGACTTGCAATTTCAGTTGTGGTTTTTGGGGTACATAGGTTATTTAAAAATAGTGAATTCTCAATTTTAATAGCTTTTGCAAATTTTACTCAATTGCTGCACAGAACATACTATATAATATAATATATATAGCTCCCTAATGTGGCTACCAAGGGCGTAGCCAGGATTTTAGGGGGGGGGGGTGATTTCGGGGTTTATATTAATAAATTTGTAAGAACTGCCCTCGAAACTATCATTTCGGGGAAAGTACGTATCCTGGTACAATAGGGGCTTTTGAGGGGATGCATCCAAGCTAGTGCGGGTCCAGAAGTTTTTTTATTTTAACATGCAAGTAGTGACATTTTACTTGTTTTTTTTAGTGCTTTTGTCGATAATTTATACAAATTGTAAAGATCAGTCACAAAATGAAATGAAATGTCGGTTTAAAAAATCGTGCCACATGTAGGGCCTATACATATGTATGCCACAGTAAATAGTGCTATATTGAGTGTTATTATAACCCTTCTTCTGATTTCGGGGGGATCCGACACCCTGTCCCCCCCCAACTCGCTACTGGTGGTTCCGAGTTACGTGCGCGAATGACTACCCCAGGCGTAAGTCTAGAAATTCCGACTGCTTTTCATTTAAAGAAAAAAGTATATACAATAGCTGATGCGTTACTCAATGACCAAAGCAAATTTAAACTCTCCTTAAAATCATCGTTAAGATTTTGTATTCCATTATAAATTGCACGTGCACCTTACGCACTATTGAATCACGTTTTCTTATTTCAAATCTAAACGCAATGTTGTTCCTAAAATCGTGTATAAAAATACAATCATGAATTTGTTATGGAAATATAGTGAATAATCAGGTTGTATGCAACTAAATTAATTTTAGGAAGTGAAGCTCCCTTATATCTTATATGAATCACTGTCCGTCCGTCCGTCCGTCCGTCACGTCTCATGATAAAACCGAACACGACCGTCGTTTGGGATGCGTTTTTGTCGATGATTTGTTGACGTTTGTCCACCTACCTACATGGATGATACCTAATGTTTCGGGTGACCCTATGGGTCAGAGGAGAAAAGCTAGCCTTTTTGAAAGGATTATTTGTGTGAACTCGGCACATCCACCAAACAAGATTTCAATGCATGGTAATTATTTATTTGTGTATACTCAGCACCAAGACTACTCCACCAAGAGAATGAAGAGATTCTAAGTAAGAAACAATTTTTTTTGTGTTCTTCGACAATCTGTTGTCTTCTCGCCCTATTGTGGGTACTCATATGTTATTATCTTGTTAATATGTTTTGTAATGAGACATAATATATTAGTGTTTCTTAATTTGTGTTAGTTTACCAAGAAAATTGTCTTTTCGAAAAATATGCCATACGCGTATTATGTTTAAAAAGTCTGAAATATGCATAACAGAAATGCAATTATAAATATAAATCATTGGACTTTTTCACTTAACAAAATATTTATTTTAATGTGATATTCGATTTCTTTACAGAAATCTTATCAAACAAAATTAACAATTAAAAAACCACAACAGACAGGACAAAAACATTTCACAAAATATTATAAATATGGCTGTGCATTAATACCAAATTATTAACAAAAAAGTTTTATTATGAATAAAAATAAAAACCAAAAAACAGAACATTAAATTGACAAGTTGGACAGTTATTGATGTATGAAATAAAGCTATTGATCTAGTGATGAAATTGATGGATCACTAGATCAATAGCTTTTATTTCATACATCAATAACTGTCCAACTTGTCAATTTAATGTTCTGTTTTTTGGTTTTTTATTTTTATTCATAATAAACTTTTTTGTTAATAATTTGGTATTAATGCACAGCCATATTTATAATATTTTGTGAAATGTTTTTTGTCCTGTCTGTTGTGGTTTTTTAATTGTTAATTTTGTTTGATAAAGATTTCTGTAAAGAAATCGAAATATCACATTAAAATAAATATTTTGTTAACTAACAGTGAAAAAGTCCAATGATTTATATTTATAACGTTACTACCTGTTATATAGTTTCATTTTTTATAACAGAAATGCAAATTACATCATTGTTATACAAATTACATTAAAACCCTAAAAAGTGCTAAATTATTCTTTAATGCATGTAGATGTGTCCATGCCTATTTTTGCAAGATTTCTCATTTTTTGTATTGACTTTTTAATTCAGTTTTGAACCCTAAATTTCTTTATAGCATAAATGAAGAGCAACGCAACTCCTTACACAAGTGTTATGGAAGGTGACAGAAATATAATATGCCATTAGAATGCTCTAAAATGCTTAGTTTAAATTTGAAAAGGGGTAAAGATTGAAAATGTAAATGTTATTTTCAATCATATACCCAATAGATTGGTAGGGGTAAAGATTGAAAATGTAACTGTTACCTTTGATTATATACCCAAGGATGGTTATATACTCAAAGCCTTATACCGCAATGCTAGACATTCCGAATTTGTCTCAAACTGGGTATGTCGTATCGTATGTAATCTACATTTCTAATCCTCTTATACGAAGGAAGCCACACAAATCTTGTTCACCGTGAACTGAAAGTGCTTCCGAAGACGTTGTTACCGTCTAGGAGCGAGCGAGAAAGTGCAGCTTGCCCCCACCTAATCCTAGTGTATCGGAAGCCCATGCGGTTTCTCCATGTCCAGCCAGTCAGAGTTGCAGTGGCTACGAGCGAGTGTCACAGCGTCACACGGGTATAGTGCGATAACGTGGCATTTGCCGGTGTAAAAAATATTGTGGTAAGTGATAATTACTGGGAAACGCTAAGTCCCGCCGCGTTGTGGATGAGCGTAATTGGTGCATTGAGCTGCATTGTGTTACGCGGATTTTCTGTTGTTCTGTGAAAAAATCATTTTAGTCGTAGATTTTTAAAATTAAATTAAATAAAATTAAAAATTAACTTAATTTTTTAATAAATCGTAATTTTTACGTAATTTTTTAAAAAGAAAAAAATCGTAAAATTGCTTATTTTCATAAGAAATAATTATTCGATTACGCTCAAATTTAACACGAGTACATTATTTCATGAAATTAAGGTTATATGAAAAAATCATTACAATAGGATAAAGCATGTAGGTGTTAAAAGTCAAAGAATTGTTTTAAAAAAGAAAAAAACCCGTAAAAATTTGATTTTCATGAAAATAGTTTTTCGATGACGCTCAAATTTCACACGAATATCTTAATTCATAAAATAAGGTTCTGTTAAAAAATCATTACAATCGGATAAAGCATGTCAGTGTTATAAGTCGAAGAAATTTTTTAAAAATCGAAAAAAATCGTAAAATTGAGTTTTTTATAAGAAAAAAAATTTCGATTGCGCTCAAAAACGTGGCAGTTCTAAGTTCAGAGATTTCAAAGGCCTCCATAAAATTTCATTGCAATCGGAGTATTGGTTTAGCCGGAATCGTGTTAACAAACACACAAAAATACAAAAAAAAAAAGAAAAAAAAAACATTCCGGATTTTTTTCTCCAGTGTAGTGAAATGGAATCTTCGCTTCGCTCGCTACGCTCATCCAAAAACTTATGTTAATTCTTTAGCTGACACCAGCATTACTCATGTTAGTTAGTGTTAGTGTTAGTGTAAGTTTTATACATTGTGTTTTGTACCGGCGGACGAAAAAATCATACAGCAAACGTTATTTCAGGAAATCAATTTCCCTTTTCCTGTTTTTTTTTTAAATATGCTATTCAACCGCGTTTTTCTATTTTCCCAAACATGCTGCCAAGTCAAAATACAGTGAATGACTTTAAAACCTTCGCTGTATTAGAAAATCAAAACTATTTTTTTTATTTTTCTGATCGGGCACGCGGCAAATATTGCCTCTTCAAAATAATTTAAAACTTCAATTCGCCCAAGCACACCATTCAACGCAGGAAGCTATTAGGCCAGGCAAGGAAACGAAAAAAGTAGCCTAACCCCGGACAAATTGCAAGAGTTTTGTTTCTGAACTTTTCTAATACAGAATTTTGCGCTGAATACGCCTATATAAAGTCTACCTTCAAAATCGTATGGGAAATTGCCTAAAATTAAGGTTTGATTAAAAATGATAAAAAACTTGATTATTGATTTAAAAAGCTAATATGCAAAAAAAATATGTTTAGTGATACTCTCACAATTATGCGTGATTACAAAAGGACGCTAAAAAAGAAATTTTCTAAAAATTTAATCACACTACCGCTAAATCGACTTTTTATTGATTTTCCATTGTTTTAATGAAATCGGTACAGCATCGAAAGAAATAAAGATAAATAAAAAATCTTGACAGGTAAATGTAGTTTAGGTTCAATATTAACTTTTTAATGGGTATGGACAAAAGTCTACTACGGATTGCAAAGTTATACTAATTTGAATAATTTGATAATAATAATTTATTAATAAATTTTAATTTATTTTTTCAAAAAGGTTACTGTTGCATAAAAACTATTTTTATTGATACTTACACACATGTCACATGGTGCCATAAAGTTATAAAAATAAAAATGGTCGAAAATGTAATTTGTAATTATAATTGTCTTAAATCGAATGTGTACGGTATAAAAAATGCGGATTTTTTTTCGGTTGAATAAAGTGAATGGTGAATATTAACTGTTGTTTGAGTATGAACAGAAGTCTACAATTGAGAAACTATGCCAAAGTCAGTAGAAATTTTTAAAGGTTTGTTAAAGAGTAAAAGCTGTTGTTAGTGAAACATAGGATTATATTATATTTGTGTGTTTTGATACTCTATAACTATGTCATGGTTATATTATTTTAGCTACTTATAGATTAGGTTATAAGTTTGTACTACTAAGGTATTATAATATAATTGTATTATATATTAATATATTTATATTTGTACAAATTGTGTATAGTTATACAGCAACCACAGATTGTGTATAAATATAGGCCTATGCATTGCATTGGAATCAAAGATGCTAATAAAAATTCTATTCTATTATTTTGATCGACTCATGTTAATTATGTTTATTCAGTTAGTATAATTTCAGTATATTCTACCTTTTTGTAGTCATACTTTTTACTTTGTAGTGTATCTGTAAAATGCGACCAATTATTCTTACTATAATAAATAGTAAAATACATTTGATATTGCAAGTAAGTGATGAAACAAATGTTAACAGATAGTGATTACATTATTATACTAATCCAATCCATTGATTAAATTAATAAAATTGGCATAACACAATAATGTTAATATAACACTTGTGTGATATCTTGACTGGTAATGTTCAGACCGGAAATATAACTTCTTGTTGCACATTTTCCCGTGAAAGCAGAGAAGAACAAGTATCATCTGATCATTGATCATCAAATTGATCATCTTCATTATCGGTGATACATTGTGCTATTTTATCAAATGCTTCAGATCTAAAGTTGACCTTGGGACGACCTTTAGATTTCTTGCTAAGAGGTTCGGTTGTTTGTTTTACTAGGATGTTTTTGACAGTTCGGAAATTTACATCACATGATTTGTGATAGGTGCATCCACAGTAAATCAAGTGAGTTCCGTTTGAGGTCTTGAAAGTTGTATTGTTTCCCCTGGGCAAAAAGTGCATAAAGTATGCCGACGGGATTATTGTCACCCTAAAAATGTATCAAAATGTGTTATGGACACAGTAAATACGAACACAACCGCGAGTGATAATACCTTATCTCGAGTTCTCCGATCAGTAAACGGATAATTCGATTATAAAACTCAATGTTACTTGAGCGGCGAAATAGCCAGAATTGGTAAAAAGAGGAAGTCAACGTCGGTATTTAGTTCGGAGTAGATCTGTGGATATGTGTATAAAAAACATCTGTGATAGCAGAAATGATAAGTGGGAGATGAGGTGAGAGCTCGTCTCAACTATGGTCATGACTTACACGCTGCAGATGCCGTCTATCATAAATCATGTGATGTAAATTTCCGAACTGTCAAAAGGACACTTTTAGATCTGAAGCATTTGATAAAATAGCACAATGTATCACCGATAATGAAGATGATTAATTTGATGATCAATGATCAGATGATACTTGTTCTTCTCTGCTTTCACGCGAAAATGTGCAACAAGAAGTTATATTTCCGGTCTGAACATTACCTGTCAAGATATCACACAAGAGTGTTATATTAACATTATTGTGTTATGCCAATTTTATTAATTTAATCAATGGATTGGATTAGTATAATAATGTAATCACTATCTGTTAACATTTGTTTCATCACTTACTTGCAATATCAAATGTATTTTACTATTTATTATTGTAAGAATAATTGGTCGCATTTACAGATACTCTACAAAGTCAACTGTTTGACTACAAATATGTAGAATATACTGTAATTATACTAACTGAATAAACATAATTAACATGAGTCACCTAATAGTGATTACGTTAACATAACATTAATTTTCACCTTTCATACAGCAGATGAGTCGATCAAAATAATATGTTGTGCAAACAAAACCTTTTGAGTCTATGATTGCTATTCCAATAATTCATTGTCTTAACAAATTATTTAAATCTTCGTAACTCTCATCTCAATAGTAGACTTTCGTTCATACTCATAGGCCTACAACATTTTAATATTCACCATTCACTACATTCAACCGGAAAAAAAATATATCTGCATTTTTTTTGTATACCGTACACATTCGATTAAAACAATAGAAAATCAATTATTAGCCGATTTAAGACAATAATTACATTATCGACAATTTTTATTTTTATAACTTTATGGTACCGGTACCATGTGACATGTGTGTAAGTTTCGATAAAAAAAGTTTTTATGCAAGAGTAACCTTTTTAAAAAATAATTTAAATTTATTAATAAAATTATTATTATCAAATTATTCAAATAAGTATAACTTAGCAATCCGTAGTAGACTTTTGTCCATACCCAATAAACAGTTAATATTGAACCTGAACTACATTTTTTTGTAAAGATTTGTCATTTATCTTTATTTTTTTCGATGCTGTACCGATTTCATTAAAACAATAGAAAATCAATAAAAAGTCGATTTAGCGGCACTGTGATTAAATTTTTTGAAAAAATTTTTTTCTGCGTCCTTTTGTAGTCACGCATAATTGTATGAGTATCACTAAACATATTTTTTTTGCATATTAGCTTTTTAAATCAATAATCAAGTTTTTTATCATTTCTAATTAAATCTTAATTTTAGGCAATTTCCCATACGATTTTGACGGTAGACTTTATATAGGCGTATTCAGCGCAAAATTCTGTATTAGAAAAGTTCAGAAACAAAACTCTTGCAGTTTGTCCGGGGTCAAATGTTTCCTTGCCTGGCCTATATGTTTTGTGACATTAATTTTCAAATGGTGTTCGAGGCTGACTGAGAAAAAAAGTTGTTTTTTACTGTATTTCCTGCGAATTTTTGCTTGGCGGTATTTTGTACCGATTTGTACCGCCAAACGAAAAAATTCTCAGGAAAGACAATTGTAAAAAAAACTCAGTCAGCCTCTAGAAAAGCAGTTGAAAATAATGTCACAAAAACACAACTGTGTGTTTGGGCGAATTGAAGTTTGAAATTAACTTGAAGTGGCGGTATTATGCATTGTTGTTGTAATGCTAATATTTCAAATATGTACTTAAATGTAGTTTATCGTAGTTTCTGCATCTATAAAATTAGATTTATTTAGTTGTCCTCCTTTGTAAATCAGTTTTTATAACTGAATAGGATAGACGTTAAATAAATAATAAATAAATAAGTAACCATGTGCCCGATCAGAAAAATTTGAAAAAAATAGTTTGATTTTCTAAAAGAACCAGGTTTCAAAGCCATTCACTTTATTTTGACTTGGTAGCATATTTTGGAAAATATCAAAACGCGGTCGAATATAGTCTTAAACACTTAGATTTTTTTTTTAAATCGAAATTAAGTTTCGCACCTAGCCCAGTGTGTACTGTCAAGAATTGTCTCATAATGCATGGTTGACGCTTTAAAATATTATTAAAAACAATATTTTGTGGATATATTTAAGTTCTTCTTTCATTCAGCCAATTTTACACCCATCTTTCTAAGACAGACTTTCAAGATATCGATTACGCAAAACTGTCTATTATGCTACAATATAAAAATAATGCCGCTCAACACACTAGAGATATGTGCTGGCTCTGATTGTTTTTCAAGCCTAACGATAGGAATGTAAAAGCTGTGTATGTGGACGTTGCGGAATTATGTATTTTAATTTAACATGTTTATAAATTTTACTTGTATGCTATGGTGCGCGTTTCTAGATTGAAGAGAAAGCTAAATAATTATAGTATTATACGGTTTCAGTTGAAGTGATTGTGATCAAAGCGGTTGATGTCGATTAAAAATGCTTCTATGACTTGATAACTATAAGGTTGTAATGAAAATTATATATATT
The DNA here is from genome assembly GCA_024449915.1 of Sweltsa coloradensis. NCBI lineage: Eukaryota > Metazoa > Arthropoda > Insecta > Plecoptera > Chloroperlidae > Sweltsa > Sweltsa coloradensis. Next base: position 45,099 of record JAMZAV010001954.1, on the reverse strand, counting down.
TATTTAACTTTTTACTTCACTTTTAGTGTCGGCTGTTGTCGATCCTGCATATGGTTATATAATATGTCAACTAGTATCGTAATGTATTCTCAAGGACCAAGGATATTTACCAGTTTTTTTTTCTCACAAACTTTATGTTAATGCTAACTGCGCCCCGGTATTACTTTTTAATTAACTCGATTCACATTCCCACAAAATAGGCAAGTTTTGACCTGTTGGTTTGGGATTTGTTTTAAAATCGGCACCGGTACGCACGCACTTCGGTTTTATATGACACTTTCAAATAGCCTACGCATTTTGTTTTGAAATCGGTTCAGTGACTGGACCTAAACGTCGAAAATACGAATCTACAATAAGTGCGCTTTAGTGGTTGGGGGGGGGGGGGGGGGGGGGGAGGGGGGGGAGTTATTTAAATAGAAATTCCGGGCCGCACCAAAGTTTGTTTAGGGACAAAGTTCGTAAATATCATTTGTCTACAAAATGAGATGTTACGATGCCATGCAGAAGAATAGAAAAAGACTTGTAATATGTGCTTAGAAGGTTTGAGGCAGTTTGTGCATTCGGCGAACATACATTATATTTTACCGACAGTGTTGGCTCGAGCGCTAAGCACGCGACTCTGATTTGGGAGGTCTCGGATCAAATCCCGTCGAGACCGGCAATCCTGACTGATCTTTTTTTTGGTTTTGCTCAGTCGTTAATGCAAATGCAAGGGATTGAGTCCTCTTAAACAGCTCTCGGACATTCCTTCACAATATTGTCCTATCCGCAACATACCTGAAGAGGGGCATGAATTGCACCCTAGGGCGGACTTCCCACAACAATTATTATTATTATTATTTTATTATTATTATTATTATTATTATTATTATTATTATTATTATTATTATTGTTATTATTATTATTATTATTATTATTATTATTTTTATTATTATTATTACATTATTTTTTGTAAAAATATTAAAAGAGAAAAGAGTAGAAACAGCAGAATATTGTCATTATTTTATTGAATATGCATCGTCGTCGGCTTCCTATAGGTGCCCGTTAGGGCGCCGCAGCCAAACCGCGATGCGCTAACACAATGCCACCTTATACAGCAAACTGAGTTGGGATGTTTTCGAGGTGCATGTCACCAAATACCGTAATGTGTAATATTACGGTATTTGGTGTCACCCACCCGTCATGAATCGTGTAATGAAGTATGAAGTTATAAATTGCCATAATTGGCACTATTTAGATTCATGACAACACATGCCAAATTTTATTGGGGTACGATCATTCCACCTGTATGAAAAAGTTGGTTGAAACATGGTCAAATCACTTTAGGGCTCTGCTACTAATAGCTACTACTGGTTCGAAGAAAATGTTGAAAAGGTTAACCGGATGGCATCTAAATCAAGGTTTTAATAAAAAATGAAACTATAATCTTCTACGGTGTATGACAAACCAAAGACTGTGTTGGGTGATAGTTGCGATATTTAAAATTCTTGTATTTTTAACCACTCATTTTGCTATAGAACCTAAATAATCCCACGCATACGCAAAACTGTAAAAAAAAAACAGCCAAACTTTTCACACTCAAAAGCATTGAGATTTCAAAGAAGGGCCAAGCTTATGAAATAAATTTGGCCCGTGACTGCATCGTTGCAAAGCTTGGCAAAATAAATTTGACGCTCCCTTATTTTAAACAATAATTATTTCAAATAAAATATTGCCAAGCTTTACAACGATGCCAAGCATGTCGTATTTCACTAGATAAATAAGTCAATTATTGATATGGTATGCATATTCTAATATGTCACAACTCACAATATATATAAATATAATTTGGGGGATCAATAATGGTTCTTACAAGTTACAACTGATAACAACACATTTTTTAAATTGTTTTTCCCCCCAAAAAATTACTTCGAATGTAATTAAGAGATAAACAACATAATGGAATGCAAATACAAAAAGAAAGTAATAAAACGGTAAAACAGGGGGAGGGGGGGAAACAAAACGAAAGGAGAACACTGTGAAGTCCTTCAATGCATATGGTACGTCATATTGACGATCACACTAATGCAACGAATGAATTGTTCTAGAAAGCTGCAGAGCCTCATGACATCTTAAAGACACAGGGGTCGCTTGAGCATCTCACATGGAGGGCTGCACAGATACCCTGAGTGGGAGTCCCGAGGCTCTGAACTTGTCATGATCACACTAATGCAACGAATAATTTTCAAAAGCGCAGACCCTCATGACATTTTTAAAGACACGGGGGCCCGTTTGAGAAACCCACATGGGGGCTGCACGATCCCCTGAGTGGGGCCCCGGGGGCTCTGAATTTCATGACACACTAATGCAACGAATGAATTGTTCTAGAAAGCTGCAGAGCCTCATGACATCTTAAAGACACAGGGGTCGCTTGAGCATCTCACATGGAGGGCTGCACAGATACCCTGAGTGGGAGTCCCGAGGCTCTGAACTTGTCATGATCACACTAATGCAATAATAAATTTTTCTAGAAAGTGAGAGCCTCATGACATTTTAAAACCGGGGGTCGTTTGAGCATCTCAATGGAGGGTCACAGATACCCTGATGGAGTCCGGGGCTCTAAATTTCCCCTTCCGACAGTTACGCTACTCGCTACCAGCACCGGGAGGTAAGTAGATACCATTGTTTATTATGAACTTTCTTTACCGATTTCATTTTATGTGAGGAAATATTTTCATCTTTTTTTCAAAATTTTAAAGTTGGTACCGTAAAAAGGGAAAGGGGTAAACAAGATTCCGTTTTTCAAGCAAAACCGAGTTGACCCCCCCCCCCCCCCCCGCCCTAAACAAACCTACTGATTAATACTTGATTGCTAAAGCGAGGCTGTAAAGCATAATATTGTTTCAGCATCTTTATTCAAACTAACATTTTATAATGTACACGTTTTTCTTTGTTTTCCGTGTAGGTGTGGCTTAATTACGTTGACATAACAAGGAATATTGAAGCCGCTTTGCATGGCCAATTCTTTGACCGCTTCGTTGCCTGAGATTTGAATCATCATAATTTGAGCCCAACCTACCGCGTCCAAACATTTCCCCCTGGTTTTTGTAGATAATGCCACCTTACTATATTTGAAAATATTTACGCTACAGCGGGTTTCGTCTTTTGTGTTATGTGTTTTCCACTAAAATTTTCCCTCAATCTGAAGTGGGGTAGAAATGGTGTAAGTCAGCAATTAGCAGACGAATGGGTTGTTAAAAGAAGATACACCCTGAGATATATTTGCAAATGAACGGGTGAGATTGGAATGGAATATCTTGGCAATTTTATTTGGATACGATTTTTTTTATTTTGCAGGCGGACACACTCTGGCGCTGAAGCCCAACAACCAGACAAACAAGCAAACCGTTAAAATTGTATTTAATCGTTACCCGTAAGTTGTGCACGAAGTGAAAGGAATTTCTATATTCATATTCATTCTCACGTATTCGTTACTTTGATTTTCTTACAAACGCATAAAACACGACAAGTTCATTAGCTCCAAAATAAAAATCCTATTTACATCGTTGTTTTAATCATTATTTACCATTTTCACATACAAAGTGTTTGGTTGCAGTTTTAAACTGCACTAAGTGCAAGCATCAACAAATAAGTAGGGCCGAGCTCGGCAAGCACGCTGCAGAGAGAGCTTGGCCCATGTGCGCACTCTTGTGTTGATGATTTCTGCTAAACGGTTGGATATATCATTACTAAATTTTGCATGAATGTTAATAATGTACTTTTATATTGATGTCCGCACTTGGTTGCAAAAAATATGCCTTTAAAAACCCTTGCGAACGTAAGTCCAAAAAAGTAAAAAAAAAAAATCCCAAAAAAGGTTTCAATTCTGGAAATACCCACTAAACCGTTTATCTTACAATAAAACCAAATAAACAATCGCGTTTACATTTATTTTAACGTTCATACCCAGTATGCAAATTTACATTAAAAAATCTTTACACTTGAAATAAATTCCCGAAGTTGACCGAAATGGAGTAAATTACGGTGATTTCACTTATTTTGTATTCAAAATCAATGAATTAATTTAGGAATACGTAGACTGGATATCAAAGATTTAATCTCTATTAGCGTTTGTGAAATGGAAAAACTGGTTATAAAACCCTTTACTCGAAATAAACAGAAAAACTGAGCCCTAAACCTTTTTCCGCGCCAGCCTCACGACTCCTCTTAAAATATTTTGTTCCATCCATTAATAGGAAAACGCTTTTAAATCCCCCGCGTTGAGGGGTGAGGCAATTTTTTTTTAAACGAAAAAAACGTAAAATTTCGTTTTTTTTCGAATAAATTTTCGATCACGCTCAAATTTCACACGAATATATTAATTCATAACATTAAAGTTCTGTGAAAAAATCATTACAATCGGATAAAGCATGTAGTTGTTGAAATCGAAGAAATTGATCAAATCGAAAAAAATCGTAAAATTGCGATTTTCATGAGAAATAATTTTTCGATTACGCTCAGATTTCACAAGAATATATTAATTCATAAAATAAAGGTTCTGTGAAAAAATCATTACAATCAAATAAAGCATGTAGGTGTTATAAGTCGAAGAAATTTTTTAAAAATCGAAAAAAATCGTAAAATTGCGATTTTTACAAGAAATAATTTTTCGATTGGGCTCAAAAACGTGGCAGTTCTAAGTTCAGAGATTTCGAAGGGCTCCAGAAAATTTCGTCGCAATTGGAGTATCGGTTTATTAGCCGGAATCGTGTTAACAAACAGACAAAAATACAAAAAAAGAAAAAGAAAAAAAAACATTCCTGATTTTTTTCTCCAGTGTAGTAGAATGGAATCTTCGCAACGCTCGCTATGCTCATCCAATTAGAAAAGTTACGGTTTGGCCACCGTACCATTTTAATTTTAACAATTTTCCTGGTGGAGTTTTGTACAATGTATTGCAGTGTATTGTATTGTAAGGGTGACATTAGTAAGGATGATGTCAAAAGAGTTTTTCACAATTTTTTTCTGCCCATCAATTTCAATAAAAAGAAAAGAAATGCAACAAGGCACATAATAAATTCAAAGTTGTTCTGAATCAGCCTTGTTGATTCTGGCGTTGATCCGCGGGTGTTCGCTTTGTCCATACCACGATTGCGATATTTCCTATTAACAAAATATCGATCTTTGGTTGGTTATCGCTCACTCATCGATTGCGTCGGAGCCTACAGGGTTGGGGTTGCTTGGTACTTGGTCGCTATGATTTAATGTCTCCCCACTGAAAATCAGTTATATGACTGATTGGGAAGACTCTTAATACGAATGTACTTATTTATTAGACGAGTGAAGCGCAGCAATCGCTTCGAACGGGCCTTCGCGGATTAATTCGTATTATATTTTGAAATCGCCAAAGTGTCTGTTTGTTCGATCTTAGGAAAGACCATACATTGAGTGAATTTCAAACAGAAAATCCGTCGGCGGAATAATCCTAACTCTAAAACAATTGAGCTAAATCCGTGCGGTAACCTACAAGGAATAATAAATTGAAAAATAGGCTTAAACGCGTAGGTTTTATTTTAACGACAACGGTTTTGTCTTTGAAAAAAAATCCCTTATTTCATATTTATCAGGCTGTGAAAATTGCATGCGGTAACCAAGGTGTATCGAAATTTGCACGATAAAGGTACCCCTAAATTTCACTCGGATATTGAGTAAACCTTACAATCTGTACACGTATTTCGTACTGGCTATGTTTTTCATAGTATTGTCACAGATGATAAACTACACTGCATTATGCATTTTAAAACATGTTTAATTATTTTTTAAATACAATCCAGAAATTACAAAATCTTTCCCGACCAGGGGATTGAACCCAGGTCTCCCACATTCCGGGTATAAGGGCTCCTTATCCAACTAGACTAGGGAAACGCCAAAGTCGTTGTTAGACGAGTGAGTAAGTCATGTGTTACTGTTAAGTACCCGGGATCATTTGCATTTTCGTTTGATAATTATATAGGGATAAATAATACGGTTTTAAGTTTAGTTAGTATAAGGGCCCGTCAACTCTAAGGCCATAATGCACCACTCTAGCCTATGATAGGCTAAAGAGGCCTTGGGTAGGGGAAAAAGGGAATGTTACCAGGTAGGGCCTACTCAATACATGGCTCACTCGTCTAACAACGACTTAGGTGTTTTTCTAGTATTATTCACACAACAAAAAAGTCAATTGGAGGAGGAAGGTTATTGATCACAATAAATACCATGCAAATGCACTTCACAATCATTGTTATTCTGGAACAGCTACTGGACGTTTTCTGTTTAAATTGAAAACATGGCTTGCAGCCGCGATTTATCTCCGGAGAAGTATTTGAGTTTGAACAGATCTGGGCGTACTTGATTTATTTCATTTCAATACATGTTTCAAAACTATTGTCAGTTTAAATACATCAAACGAAGACTCAAACAAATATTCATAGCAGTGAGGCCTACAATTTAGAAATAGTTTTAAGCTCTTTGAAGACATAACATTAGACCATGATTAGACCTACGGTTCCTCTATTTGATTTCAACACTTATTACAAAGCAGTCTTGTTGAATCATAGCTTTTATTATTAATGTGTTTGTGTGCTTCTGATTCGAAAAATACGAAATTTTTAGTTTAAAAACTTAATTTCGATGAATTTGTTGTTTTTTATTCAAAAACACTTGTCTAAATTTAATCATCTTACGTTTAAAAATACAGTTTTCCGAAATTTGCATATATTCTACTCAAAACAAATTAGTGTAAAGAACAGAAGCTTGCGACCGCAAACTAGTTTTATATTGTTATATAGTGGTTCTGCTTGGGATCTTATCTGTCCAGTTTCAAACCTCGCACCAGGTAACATTATAGAAAAAAGGTTGAACCAACGCGGTTGCTCTAAAGATTGGTAGGCCCCGCCCGACTTTGGTGCTAAAGTTGTTAACGTGTTTCGTGATCAGATAATCGGTCGACTTTTTGCGAGCAAATAACTACGACTGACCCATCCAATAATAATATGAAACTTGAGAATTTAAACCACTACCCAAGCTACCACCAGCGCCATAAAAGTAACCACCTCCACAATCAACGCAGCGAAGCTGTTTCAAACGAGATTCTTTAATCATTTCTTTCCTCAACACGTTTTGAGCAGGGTTTACTCAATATAACCTACATCAGTTGCTACGTCAATTTTATCGTTATCCTTGAAACAATAACAGTAATATAGTTTGGGATGTACTGTACAAGGTGGTTGAATACGCCATTATGTTCTGGTATTATAGTCTGGCGTGGGTGTGAATCAATTTTGCATTTTTATATATAGAGTTCCAAATTTTTTTATGCGTGTACTACACACCAAAACAGTCATTTTAAGACCGTGAGTCAATTCGTCTCGCAATCCATTTATCTACCATTATCATCATTTATCATTTAGTCTTATTACACTTTGGCGGCATCTTTAAAGATGGCCGCCAAAGTATAATAAGACTATCACATTTCGGAGGAGTCTTGGCATGTGGCACCACTTTTATCATTAAATCGACCATAGGGAACTCAAATATGGCTTCAGAATTAGTATTCCGTAGATTTTGAGGCCGTAAATTGCAAATTTTACACATTTTAAGGCAATTTTGTTATAAAATATTACTAGTTCCTACGATAGCCGAGTTGACTGTAATAACATGTATAAAGGTCCAAATTTCTTGTGCGTGTACTAGACACCCAAATAGTCATTTTTAGACGGAGTCCATTCGTCTCTCAATCCATTTACCTATGGCAGCCATCCTTAAAGATGACGTCTATAGTGTAAACTACCTCATTTTGACGTAATCTTGGCATGTGGCACCATTTTTAGTGTAAAATCGGCCAGGGAACTCAAATATGGCCGTATAATTCTTATTCCGTAGATTTCGAGGCCGTAAATTGCAAATTTTACACATTCGATGGCAATTTTGTTACAAAATATCACTAGTTCCTACGATAGCCGAGTTGACTGTTACAGTATGTATAGAGGTCAAAATATTGTTATGCATGACATCCAAATAGTCATTTTTATACTTGGGAGTCCATTCGATTGTATCTCAATCTATTTATACCTATAGCGGCCGTCTTTAAATATGGAACAGTGATATTTTGTAACACTAGGAAAACGCTTTAGTCCCGCCGCGTTGTTGGATGAGCGTAATTGGTGCGTTGAGCTGCCATGTGTTATGCGGATTTCCTGTTATTATGTGAAAAAATTATTACTTTGTCGATTTTTTTTTTAAATTAAATTAAATTAAATAAAAAATTAACTTTAGTTTGTTATTTTTTTATAAATCGTAATTTTAAAAAAAGAACAAAATCGTAAAATTGCGATTATTATAAGAAATAATTATTCGATTGCGCTCAAATTTTACACGAATATATTAATTTATAAAATTAAGGTTTTGTGAAAAAATCATTACAATAGGATAAAGCATGTTGGTGTTATAAGTCAAAGAATTGTTTAAAAAAAGAAAAAACATGTAAAATTTCGATTTTTATGAGAAATAATTTTTTGATTGCGCTCAAATTTCACACGAATATCTTAATTCATGAAATTAAGGTTCTGTGAAAAAATCATTAAAATCGGATTAAGCATGTAGGTGTTATAAGTCGGAGAAATTTTTTTTAAACCGAAAAAAATCTTAAAATTGCGATTTTCATAAGAAATAATTTTCCGATTGCGCTCAAAAACGTGGCAGTTTTAAGTTCAGAGATTTAGAAGGCCTCCATAAAATTTCATCGCAATTGGAGTATCGGTTTAGCCGGAATCGTGTTAACAAACACACAATAATACAAACAGAAAAAAAAGAAAAAAAATATATTCCGGATTTTTTTCTCCAGTGTAGTGAAATGGAATCTTCGCTACGCTCGCTACGCTCATCAAAAAATTGCCATAAAATGCATAAAATTTGCAATTTACGGACTCGAAATCCACGGAATACTAATTCTACCGCCGTATTTGATTTCCCGATGGTCGATGGAAAAAGTGGTGCCACATGCCAAGATTCCTCCGAAATAGTCTAATAACACTTTGGCACCACCTTTAAAGATGGCCGCCATAGGTAAATGGATTGCGCGACGAATGTACTCCCGGCCTAAAAATGACTATTTTGGTGTGTATAGTACACGCATAAAAAATTTGGACCTCTAAAAAAATTCACAATTGGTCCTAATGGTGTAACATGGAAGCCGGACAATTAGAATTGATCTTACGAAATCAACAATAATATAATATACAGGCAGTTATTTGTAACCACACCCAATACTCTAATTATTCCAATTAAACTAGCCTATTCACGAAACGACAAATTGAAAAGTAAAAACAGTGTCGCGTGGCGTGATATACAGTACGATTGATGTGAATTAATTGCAAATGAAAACCTATATTCCGTAATCACAATTTTCGACGTAAAATCCAGGGAGCGATCTTTTAGGAATGTCTAAAAAATTAGGCGTAGTACTAAAACACAGCGAGCCTGCTTTGTCGTGAGAGAAATAGCGAAAAAACTTGCAACTCATTTTCAATTCAAGGCCGTCATAATAAATACTTGACATCGCTTAATTTATTTAGGCTATTAGTAAATCAAATACTATACAACCGTATTTGGTGCCTGTCAAAAACAACTACAACTAGCCTATCATATGCTAGAGTGGCGCATTATGGCCTTACAGTTGACGCGCCCTTATACCAATTAAACTTAAAAACCCTATTATTTATACCAATATAATTACTTGGAAAACGCTTAAGTCCCGCCGCGTTGTTGGATGAGCGTATAATTGGTGCATTGAGCTGCCATGTGTTATGCGGATTTTCTGTTGTTCTGTGAAAAAATTATTACTAAGTCGAAGAATTTTTTTAAATTAAATTAAATTAAATAAAAATTAAATAATTTATTTTAAATTTTTTTTATAAATCGGAATTTAAAAAAAAGAAAAAAATTGTCAAATTGCGGTTTTCATTAGAAATAATTATTCAATTGCGCTCAAATTTTACACGAAATACATTAATTCATAAAATTAAGGTTCTGTGAAAAAAGTATTACAATAGGATAAAGCATGTAGGTGTTATAAGTCAAAGAATTGTTTAAAAAAAGAAAAAAAACTGTAAAATTTCGATTTTCATGAGAAATAATTTTTCGATTGCGCTCAAATTTCACACGAATATCTTAATTCATAAAATTAAGGTTCTGTGAAAAAATCATTAAAATCGGATAAAGCATGTAGGTGTTATAAGCTGAAGAAATTTTTTTAAAATAGAAAAAAATCGTAAAATTGCGATTTTAATGAGAAATAATTTTTCGATTGCGCTCAAAAACGTGGCAGTTCTAAGTTCAGAGATTTCGAAGGCCTCCATAAAATTTCATCGTAATTGGAGTATTGGTTTAGCCGGAATCGTGTTAACAAACACACAATAATACAAACAGAAAAAAAAGAAAAGAAAAACATTCCGGATTTTTTTCTCCAGTGTAGTGAAATGGAATCTTCGCTTCGCTCGCTACGCTCATCCAAAAAACATAGCCAGTACGAAATACGTGTCAAGATTGCAAAGTTTATTCAATATCCCAGCTCTATTTGGGGGTACCTTGAGCGTACAAGATTCAATAAACCATTGGCACTGCATTTCACAGCCAGACAAATAACAAACAAAAAATATATTATTTTTAAACAAAACTGTTGTCGTTAAAATAATTCCTAAACATTGGAATCCATTTTTCAATTTATTATTTCTTGTAGGTTTAAATCGAAACGGAGATTGCTCATTTTGTTAGCAGTTTTCAGTTATCTGGTCACGGATGTCTGTTTAACAGCAGCTCAATCTATTTGGCCGTTCGGCCATATGAGACCGGACAGACAGACAGAAAGATGGACGTACAGACGAATTAATCACGACGAAGGTTCGTTTGAGTTGAATTGTTCCTCAGTCGCTCCGCCCCTCGTCTAACATCTGATTTTCTCTGGTGAACAATATAAGGAATTGGTAAATTTAAACTTTCCCGAGAGAGCCTAATATGAATGTTTGACCATCTTGACCAAATATGGTTCAAACTATCGACATGGACATTAGAACACGTTATCAAAGTCACTATAAACAACAAATATTGGTCATATAACCAGGGTTTTAATGGTTGAAATAGAGAAATATCGTTTTTAGCATAATGAGTATTTTAGATATTTTATTAAGGATTGCAAACATACGTTACAGACAAATTACTTTGCATTGTGTCATCCTAGTTTTCTAGCAGAACAAGCAAGGTGAAATTAAAAATATAGATCTACCTAATAACATAATTCAACAATCAATAAGTTAACATTAACATTTGAATTATTTTATGAAGTTGAACAAAATGAATTAATTTGAATTGATTCATGGAATTAAAAAATGAATTATGAAGTTGAGAAAATCGTACTCTAATTGAGATTGATCGTATTGAAATTAAATTATACAAAAGTACTCGTCTATAGAATAATAGGCCTTTTTCCTTACAATCTCTGTGAGACTGTTTCTGTACTTGCCAATATCATTCAAATTATTTAGTGTGGTAGGGAGTTTATTATATTGGTTTATGATTTATTTGTTTAGAGTTATGTTGGGTGAGGTTTGTTCTTTGTTGAGTTAAATTTATATTATAACTGTATCGAGTATTATGGAGATGTATGTCTGGATTTAATATTGGCTTGATTCATTTGATTGATTGATGAAAAAATATCTAAAAACTGATTCATGACAGCTCTAGGGTTTTGTGAGAACTAAATCGTGTACAAAAAAATATTGAAATGTCATGGTAATTAAGTTTTTTATTAGAATTTTAATTAATTAAATGCATATCTTAAATACAAACCGCACCGATTATTATATTTCAATATTTTTTCTTGCATTATATTGTTCTAACAAAACCATAGAGGTTTCTTGAAACAGTTTTGCGACATTTTGCATCGTTCTCGAGATTCACGAAAAAACTGTAATTTCGGGTGGTTTTAATTTCGATACTATCCCATCCTCTTAATCCTAGGAACTCGAGCCATCGGTTTAGCTGAGGTATAAGTGGAACCAGATGAGCTGGCGGTCGTCAAGGTCAAGCCAGAGAATGTATGCCAACATCAACAATTTGCACACAATCACTAATAAGTGATTTCGTCAATCAATTGTTATATTTGATAGTATAAACTTATATTTTAATAATAAAACAATATTTATGTAATGATTAATATTTAAAGTATAAGCGAAATATTGATTTTGTAAATGAGTTAACTAAATATATTTTTTGCTCGTTGGCAATGGCCATTTCAAATTTACCGTTTTTCCGCTGCCAACACACTGATTTTGATGGCTACGCTATATTTTTTGACAAATGAAAAAACTGTTCTTCCCCTTCGACTTTTAATTCTACTTATATAAAATTGGTTTATCGATCATACAAGCAAATAGTAAATTTCGTTAAACGTTGTCTTTTTCATGCAAGCAATTTCAAGTAACGGTTGTTTTCGGCTTCAAGAAGGCTGCTGAGTAAACGCCCGGGACTCTAGCATATTTGTTTCTTTACCGTTGCCCACTTGCGAGGGCATCAGCTGTGCGACAGTGCTGCGATCCCTGGGTGACCGCTCTTCCCTGAAACTCACGTATATCGCTGGTTAGAGCAGATGGAGGGTTCGAGAGCTAGTGTAACGGCTTCGTTCTCCTCGATGTCTGCTCGGCAGTCCGGGTTAGTGGATGAACCTATATGACTGTCAAGGTAACACCGTCCTTTCGGATGGGACGAGTACTCTTCGAAAGGAGTAGGCTACGTGCCGGTACAGGGTTTCCCCTTCTCCCTTCTGTTCATACTTCATTCTCATCTATCATCACTCATCGTCTCGAATAGCCAAAGTGCATTAATATGAGACGTTTAGCAATATCCAATCAATCAATCTAGGAACTCGAGGTATTCAGCTGGTTTCAGGGTTGCCATCAGAATGGTTTGATAAGTCTGTGATTCGGTTTATATATTTGGTTGATTGGATGGTAAAGAATTGAATAAAATTTGTTTTTTCTGCATTAAAAACTTGCTTACTGTTATTTAACCATAAGTTAGCTCCCGTTAAAGAATTTTCAGCATTACTGATTAGTTTAGGTATAGAGGGTCCTTTGAAAAGTATGGTTTTATCATATGCAAATAACTCTACATTTTCTACCAATGTGGAAAATCATTTACATAGACAAGGAAAGCTTGAGGGCCTATTATAGATCCTTGCGGAACTCCACATGATATGTTAGAGGGCTTAGAGAGATGGGTAACTATCTGGTTACTCACATTGTAAGAGACTTCAGTGCATTGTGTTCGATTTGTATAGTATGACCTCATTAGATTAAGGGGAGTGCAACGTATTCCATAAAATTCTAGTTTGGTAAGTAGGATTTTGTGATCACTCCTTGCTCGACCACTCGTCTGTCAACGACTTGTACCTTTATAGGGAATAGCAATATTCTTTTTATTAAAAACGTTATTTAATTTCGTGGTTCTTATGTGTAAGAGTAAATTCAACCAACGGAAAATACAGCATACCAAGTTTTGTGATACATCATTAGGGAGCAAAGCTCCCCTATTCATTCATTTTATTTCCGTACGTATTTTTTTAACCCGCACCACCACCAAAATAGATAATCGTTAAATGAAATTTTATTTGTGTATCCTGCTCCGCCAATAATATGTAGTCGTACTTGATTGATATCAGAAGCTACTAAACTGCCTGCTTTACCTGTTATGATTGTCTTGTTTGTTGTCAGGTAAGCTGAAGGAAGTGCTCCATGACGTGAGCGGACAGATCTTGAGTGGACGCCTCACCGCCATCTTGGGTCCCTCTGGGGCTGGCAAGACGTCACTACTCAACGTGCTGGCTGGATTCAAGTGAGTGTCTGGTCCGCTGACGTGTTGACTATGACCCGTCGATAAACAATAAACTATAAACTTTAAATTAGTAGCGTTAATTTGACGGAACATAGTCATGTTATTAAGAAAATAAAAACTGTAGAGTTATCAACCAACAATTTGACCTTCAACACCTAGGTACGCCAAACTAAAGAATGGGAATATTGGTAACTTTGTACATATGTAAGAAATAAGACAATATTCGGACTTTTTGTAAACCTTCGAATGAGTATTGTGTATTGAATGCGAATGGGCCATGACCTTGTACCTGTGTCATTGCAGAGGGTCTATTGCAGCGTTGTGCGTGTTGCAGGACGAAGGGAGTGGGGGGGACGGTGCTCGTCAACGGGGTCGAGAGAGACCTGGCCGAGTTTCGAACCCAGTCCTGCTACATCACACAGGACATGTCGCTGCTCGGCAAACTAACGACATTGGAGACTCTCTTACTGGCAGCTCGACTGAAACTAACCACGTCCCGTGCTGACCAGAGGTACACATCGCACTCTCACGTACATTACATTGCGTTACGGAACTGGTATATTTGAGTGGTACCCCGATCCTCACTTTGAGTCGCTCGTCCGGCAGATGTTTGACTATGAAAGACTTGACGGCGGCCATGAGGGCACATCACGCGCTCGCATTGTAACCGTCAGCAATACTATTTATAAAATTGGCTTGTACTTCGACACTATGACGGTCATAGTTTTAGTGAAAAACATTACCATTTCTGATTAAAATTGTTCAAAAAGTGACTAGATCTATCCCAAATCTGTTAGTACTCACTTGTTGTGTTACCAGTTTACCACTGTATCTGCCTAATTTTTTAAAAGTGCACAGGATTCTGCCACCATTTCTGATATATATATAACCATGTGGCAACATGATGCATATGTGAAACTTTGGCATTTTTACTTCTTTGTTTCGTTTTTTGTATCGGCTACATTGACCGTGTGCGTTTGAGATTTTTATTTTTGCTCATTTTGATGTTGACCAGGACATTCACTGTTACCAAACTCCTAAACACTATTATGTGCCCAATCTAATACCAATTAGCATCTTATAATATGCTGCTATCAGGTTACGTCTGTTATTGAAATAGCTGTATAATCTCTAAATAAGGTAAGTTTGTTCTCAGAATTTCGTTTTATGTAGTCGAATAAAATCTCAAATCACATGCATTGTATAAAGTTGTTGAGTATAATTGCTACCATGAACCAAGTAGATAGAACCCACAACAATTCATGCCTCATGATGTTTCAGTCGTGTTGTGACGGATATCATTGAACTTCTTGGCATGGTGAAAAGTCGCGACACTTACGTTCAGAACCTGTCTGGAGGCGAGAAAAAGAGACTTTCCATTGGCCTAGAGCTCATCACAAACCCTCCAGTCATGTTCTTTGATGAGCCAACCAGGTGAGAATACTAACTTATCTATCCTGATAAGCACAATTTGTATAAATAAACGCTAGACTAGTTTAAATGTTAATCTTCAACTCAGTGAGTGCGAGAATGATTATGGGATGGGAAAATAATGATTGCCTCCCAATCATCTTGATCACTTTGATTGACTTCTAGTATACAAATGTATTATGGTTGTTCCGAAGCAAGTAAGCAGATGCTGACGTCACCGGCGGGTGGATTGCAGCCAACCAGCGGTCCCCGATTTCAAATACTGGTCGCTCATTGGCCCGCCAAAACCTCGCGCACCTGCTTACTTGCTTTGGAGCAACAACAGTGGTTTTCCTTGAATTGATTTTATTGATTTTGTATTTGTCTTAATCAAATCACTTGTCCCGACAAGTCGCGCTTTTAAACATGACTCACAGACAAAACATCCCCTCCCCTGAGATTTTAACTCCAAGAAGCTTTCCATGTCGAGATTGTGTATTTCACCCAATATAAAATTGTGTTGTTATTAACAAAACAAATTGTGAGATATGTTCAGAATCAACATGCATTCCTCTACTTTGCAGTGGACTGGACAGCGTATCGTCTGCGCAGATAATGTACCACCTCCGCAGCCTCGCCTCGTCCGGTCGCGCTATCGCTTGCGTGATCCATCAGCCTAACTCCCGGCTTTGTAACCTGTTCGATGACGTCATCTTATTGGCTGAAGGAAGAGTCCTCTATTGCGGGCCAACCAATCAGATGGTGCCTGTTTTTGAGGACGCTGGCTTTCCCTGTCCTCAGTACTACAACCGTGCAGACTTCGGTAAGACAGTAGTCACTGATCGGTTGATTGCGGGCTGACCAATCAGATGGTGCCGGTCTTTGAGGACGCTTGCTTTCCCTGTCCTCAGTACTACAACCGTTCCTTGGCCATGCAGATAGTAGTCACTGGCTACACGCAGCGTCTTCTATTGAGGATTTATTAATTTAAATGTGGACTGTTTGTTGTGAGACTGGTTTTAGGAGGCCACGTTGTTTGGAGACAAATATGTGTTATGTCTATTTGGAAGGGTGGATCTTCTCCAGTTTGATGTTTACTTTTTAAGACTCTACAATACTAGTATTCATATTGCAACGTCAAAATTTCATATCAAGTTATAATTTTATGTTTTCCAATGTTCATACAATGTACATAGGAATATACATTTTTTAAATTTGTCTTATGAGTGAAATCAAAGTGCAATGAATTCCATATCTAATAATTCCATGATTTTGTAATGTCTCAATACATTATTCCGAATGTGCGAAACCCCCAGTTCAGAGAATTAGAAAAGATTTGCACCGCCGAGATTTTGATAAAAACTATTTTATGGTTAGACTATGGATAGGAATAAACACTATCCAAAACTTGTATTCTCTATCTGTTGCATGTTCACTCCAGGTGCTGTGTTGATTGTTATTAACACTAGTGTTCCGTGTTTCACGTTGCAGCTCTGGAGGTTGCGTGCCAGGAGAGAGGGGCGGATCTTACCAAGCTGCTGGAGAGATTCAGTTTGCCGCCACAAGATATCTACGAGCAGCTCGATGAAAAGCTACTAAACATGGACCTGGGTATGTTTAGTATCAAAGTAACGCACGATGGCTTTATTTGCATTCCATTTTGTTGTAGTGCGGGACACGATTTTTAAAATATACTATAGGAAGCTTCGCTTACGCTTTTTCCAGTCGGTTGATGGATGAGCTTTTTTGGTTGACTATTACTGTCCATTGTCCTATGATTACTAAGTCTTTTGTATGCGTGGGATCTCATTACTTTTTCAAGTTCAATTGCAATATTTTGTTTTAATAGGGAAAATTTTTTATAAAGTAAAGTAGTATTTGCTATGGTAAAACCAATTAACAATAGAATGTAAAATATCTCGAGGCGCAAAGACTTGCTTTTTGTTCGCATTGTAGGTGATTGTTGTCAAGTTTCTATAGTTACTTGTTATCCCCTACACCTGTAAAAGGCTTATATTAATACATTTTATTTTTATGAAATTTGGCTTAGTTTTTCAACTTTTTGTTTCAAAAGCACTACATCACCTTTACCTTAATGTCCATGTAAAATATGAACATTGTAGCCCCACCCGTTTGGTCAGAACTAGCACAACAAATCACGAAAATATTGCATGGGAAAAAATCGTAAAATCACGATTTCTATGAGAAATATTTCTTCGATTGGCCGTAAAATCATAACACATCTAAATCCAGTAATTTAAAACGTTCCCATTAAGTTTAATGAAGATCGGAGTAGCCGTTTTCCCGGTCGCGAGCAAAATATCATGAAAATATCGCATAAAAAAATCGGAAAAAATCGTAAAAGTACAATATTCATGAGAAATATTACTACGATTGTACCCAAAAACGTGTCAGGTTTAAGTTTAGAGATTTCGAAGGTTCCCTCCAATTTTCATTAAGATCGCATATGCCATTTGCCCAGTAGAGCGCGAATAAACAGCAAAAAAAGAAAAACACACCCAAGTTATTTTTTAAGGGGGGTCAGTAAAATTAAAGTCTTCGCCCATCCAATAATTAATTTCCAATTATGATCTATCAATTTCTCCCCACCTTTTATATCTCCCACTATTTCAAATTTCATTCCAATCTTCATCTTCATCCCATCTCTAATTATTATTCTTTATTCAATTTCTTTCCAGCTGATAAGCTTAATCGAAAGTTTATAATAGAATGTAAGATATTCATGGTTTTAATATATCGAAATTATATTTCGATTATTCCCAAGTTGTATCATTGTCACCTGCGATATACCAATAACACCACACAAAACTTTTACTATCATGGTAGTTTCTAGCAACCATTTGTTATTCACAAAATTAATTATGCATGGCCGTACCTCCTTCTTTTACTCGGCACCTCCACAATATCTATCTATAATTTATCCTTTTAAATGTAAGCTTTTTCATTATTTTGATTTATCCTGAACTGTTCACTCATAATATTATGTTGATGATTTCATTTGACAAATAAAAATCTGTATAAATTATTTAATTTTGTAGAAGAATAGGTGCTAAATGCTCAGTGCGCCGATCTGTGCGTCGTCAAATTGGTCAGGACGACAATGTTCAATGTATACAAGTCAACTAAACTTTTTCTCAAATATTCAATTTTTAATAAAAAAATAAAAAATAAATTAAATATTAATTATTTTTGTAAGATCAAAGAAAGTTCTTACTTAAGTTCAGGCCGTAAATGCCAATCATGATATAATCTCCTCTGCAGTGCGCTCACCTCGCAGAATGAGTGACCAATTCCCAGGCCTCGTTGAAGACGAGGGTTGTGAATGTCGTCCTCAATGATACGGCCGTGCAGTGAGTATAGAGTGCAAGGTGAGCGCTCTGAAGAGACTAATGATTTTAACAAAAGTAAATACTTTCCTTGAATGTTCATTTTGGTGGCAGCCTGATTGATTTGACGTGGAAATGTTCGGTGGAACGGCACTGTGTGGTCAGCCGTTGGCGCGGTGTCTCTCTATCCAGACTATGAAGTCAATGCTGTCTACAGTTTTTGATTGCAATCAGTACGAATGCAGTAGCCCCTACCATAAAAATCCAACCCGCAATTGCATTCAGAAGTTTTTTTTATCATTCTGTTTTATCAACCAAATGCTCCGATCGCTGACTGACTGCAGTCCCAGTGTAATTGTTTCTTATATTTCAGAACGAGAAGTCCCGCGCGATGTGGTCGAGGTGAAACTCACTACTCCGTCTAACTACGACACAACTGTCAAGAACTACAAAGACAAGAGGAAGAAATATCCCATCAGCCAAGGGATGCAATTCTGGGTTCTTTTGGAGAGGACGTTCATATGTACTTACCGAGACCTTGTAAGGATTTACGCAATGCATTAATCAAATTGTGTGAAGGATTTAATCAAAGATAAAAATTTTAAACTTTACTTCATTATATGGAAATCAATCCATAAATTAAAAAAGTCCATTCAACCCGGCTAACGAACTTTGTAATTTCTGGATTGATCCATAGAATCAATTACACCTACGGGAGTGTTCCCTATTAATGAAATCGAGAAATAACCTCAAATTCGTTTCAGTTAGTTGAACCGCTTAATGCTTTTTATTTGGATTGTAGTAAATAACTTACAAGCACAAAAACTTGTTTTATAGACTTACTGAAATGTCCTTTAATATGCATGTTCAAATATTTTTTTTATTTTTCTAAATTTCTAAAGAATGTCTTCAGTAAAAATTTGTGAATAGGCCAATATCAATTTCAGTGTTGCCTTGGCAAGATATTATACAAACAACATTTTTCTGCATAAGTAAGAACATGAATATAACACTAGCCTATGTAAAATGTAACATGTACGTGTAATACTTCAATCGTTTTCCCTCGTGACAGCACAACACATTGTGCTTAGAGTGTAATTCATAATAGAGTGACGGATTTGTAAGAAAATCTTGTCCTTGGCAAATGAGCTCGGTTCAACTTTTCCGAAGGAAAATGCGAATTTAAAAATCGCTTGATCGCCAAATGCAACAAATTTCACATACTTTCCGGAACACTTTGACCTCTAATTTTAGCCCCACTCGCCCCAAAAAGATTGAAACTTTGGGAGCTTGTTTAAGAATAATCTGCTCAGTGCTCGTGTCCCCTATCAGACATGTAAATATGTTTAGTAAATATCTCCAACATTATCTTGATAAATTTCAGATATCTTTTATCTTTGATAGCATATTTACGTTATGTACTTCGCAATATTATGAATATGTACTCTGGTCGAGACATCCTTCTAAAGTTTCAAGACTTTCCGTGAAAATTAGTGGTGAAAACGTTTTCCTGAATAATCCCTTGGGTTCCGCATTAAAGCCTGTTGTGCCCAAGCTTAGTCATTGGTCAAAAACGTAAGATTTGACACACCTGTATTTGAGTTACGTATAAAACGTCGTAATTAAGAATGTGACGTGTTCCAGTACATGGCGCAGATAAGACTGCTAAGCCACCTGTTAATAAGTGTCCTCCTCGGCGTCATCTTCTACGACATCGGCAACGACGCAGCCAAGATCAACAGCAACGCCGCCTGTCTCTTCTTCTTCGTCATGTTCCTCTTCTTCAGCAACGCCATGCCAACTATAATGACATGTAAGTGAACAAAGTAAGTATTTAATAAACGTAAAACTTATTTGTTGTAGATTGTTTGGTTGAGTTGTTTATAATCGGAATGTTTTGGATTTTAATTACAACGAAGTTCAAACTCGGCACCTCCTCCAAAAGTAAAATAAATAATTAAAACTTAAATAAGACAAAGACTAAATAGCGTAAAAATGATGAATTCACTGTTCAATCAAATCGAATTCTTTAAAAGTTATGCACTTCGGCTATATTTACCATACTATACAGAGGGGTGTTATTTCGTCATGTTTAAACTAAAAAAAATGGCAACTCAAGGGATTACCTTTTTGATTATAAAGGATATGCACTTTAGTTGGTTTTGAAATTTCAATTTGATTATAAAATGTTTATAATTTATTTTATGCACAATAGTTGAGACAGTTTTGAAATAACTTAAATTAATAGCTCAAAAACTTAAACGTAATTTGCTGCACCCGGACTCTGTAAAGGATGTTTTACAGCAATATCTGAGATCTAAAAACTCAAAAAATTAACGTGAAGTGGCCCATTTTAGTAATGTCAACCTTTTTTTATGTAATGACGAAGCATACAGGCAAACAAATTCGTTTTACCAAGGTGACTGTCGAATTGAATAGGTGCATAAGTGCATATATTTACTACGAAAATTATGGGATTAATATTAACTCACATAAGTTTTGCCCCACCTCCCATACCCCTCCGGTTCCTTTGTAACTGGCCATCACAAATACATTTTCAATACAACATCACCATAATCATTCATCCCTATACCAGTTTTTATATGTGACTCCATGATACTAGCTTTGAGTGGGGCTAGGATGTTTAGGACCTTTGAATAAATGCAGGCAAATAGTACCTTAAAAACACAAAATGGACGTAAAAATCGGAAAAAGTACCTGTCAAAATTCGTTTTTTCGTTACATTATTTTATATAGGATGATGTTTTTGGGGGAATTCCCGGTCGCAGTATTTTAGAACTACGCCAAAGGTTGTGGGAGAGGGAGAAAATGAGACTGGTAAAAAATATTTGCATGATATGCTCAGCTCGATATTGTAGCAATTTAATATTTTCCATATTTTTAGTTGGCACTGCTCGACATTGCGCTCAAACCCGAGCGATCTGTATCATCTGTATCAGAATACGAGTTATCTTTGTATTGTATGCATGCATATTCTCTTTATTCGTCATTTGATTAGTAACTTGATTGAAATAATTTGATTGATAACCTTATTATGACCTCACCACCATGCATAATTATATACTTATAAGATATGTTTTCAAAAAAACAATAAATAAATAAACATAACGAAGATTATAAATGCCAAAGTCATGATGTAATGAATGATAAATGATTAATAATCATGATTTATAAACAGATTTTACTAAACACTGAAGGAGGTTATTGGCTAACATGTCTAGTCTCTATTTTATGCAATTGTGCTATTCAAGAGGATGAGGGGAGATGATTATGCATAACAAATAATTTAACTCCATCTGAACTAATGTCCGTGGAAGCCCCTTAAGCATAGGACCATCGTCACCATGATCCAGGCAAAGCAAGATATCTTTATCCCATGCATCGTATCAACCGTAGTGTGTTAGCCACAGAGGAATGACAAATTACTTCCGAACAAATTTATACAAAACTAGTCCGCTTCGCGAACGCTTTTTTTAAGTAGCGTTGATGGATGAGCTTTTTTTTACAAGTTTTTAGTATGCGTGGGATCTCTTTACTTCTTCAAGTTTCATTGCAAAATCATTTTGGTTAAATTGCGATACTTTTTATAAAGTAGAACTAATTGCTATGGTAATTAGAATGTCAAATACCTGTAGGCCCGAAGATTGCTTTATGAACGCATTGTAGGTGAAGTTTCTATTCATTTGTTAATTATTGTTATACACCTCATAAAACTCATATTAAAACCTTTATTTCTATGGATTCTGGATAACTTTTTCAACTTTTTCTTTCAAAAGGTACTACAGCACCATAACCTCAATGTCCATGAAAAATATGAACGTTGTAGCCCCAACCGTTTGGTCAGAATCGGCCCAAATGTCACGAAAATATCGCGCTGAAAAACGAAATAAATCGTAAAAGTACGATATTCATGAGAAATATTTCTTCGATGTACCCAAAAACGTGGCAGGTCTAAGTTCAGAGATTTCAAAGGTCCCCTCCAATTTTTATCAAGATCGCATATTATGCTGTTTGCCCGGAAGAGAGTGAACAATTAGACAAAAAAACAAAAAAACAAAAAAAAACACCCAAGCTAATTTTTATGGGGGTCAGTGAAATTGAAGTCTTCGCTTCGCTCATCCAATAAAATAAACATTTAGTTTCCTTACAGGTATTTTGGTTTGATTTTGTTTAGACAGTCGAATAATGAGTAGTTCTCTATTCACTGTTACAGTTCCTTCTGAGATGAGTGTGTTCTTGCGAGAACATCTGAACAACTGGTACTCTCTTCCTCCGTACTTCTTTGCGAAGTGCATAGCGAACATTCCACTGCAGGTAAGTACATCCGTTTGTCGTACTAGGAAGCTTCGCGAACGCTTTTTCAGGCGCATTGTTAGATGAGCGTAATTGGTGCATTGAGCTGCCATGTGTTATGCAGATTTTCTGTTGTTCTGTGAAAAAATCATTTCAATCGGATAAAGCATGTAGGTGTGAGAAGTCGAGGAATTTTTTTAAAAATCGAAAAATTGCGATTTTCATTAAAAATAATTTTTAGATTGCGCTAAAAAACGTGGCAATTCTAAGTTCAGAGATTTCGAAGGCCTCCAGAAACTTTCATCGCAATTGGAATATCGGTTTAGCCGGAATCGTGTTAACAAACACACAAAAATATAAACAGAAAAAAAAACTTATCAGATTTTTTTCTCCAGTGTAGTAGAATGGAATCTTTGCTTCGCTCGCTACGCTCATCCAATAATATATTGTCGGGTCGGTGTATTTGTGACGCCGTTGTAGTGTATTGTCTGCATCACTGCGCTGAAAAGATTCGTATAGACACATTCTTAACGTTAGTTATAGTACTTATCTTGTACTTAGTTGTGATATATTATAGTATGGTAGTCAACTATTACACCAAGCATAGCACGTCAAACTATTGGTGATTTTGCTGATTGTAAGAAAATTCAATGCGTTTGCAAATTTTTATCTTCCACAATGTCTAGCCACCGACGTCTGGACGTTAAAATGCGCATTTATACGTCCAGACGTCGGTGGTCTGCAATCACTTCACAATATTTTATAAGTTGGTTTGTCCTTCACTCATACAAATGTCGAAAAGTACGAGACTGCACTAAAAAATTGTGGTGTAGGCTTAATAGTTATAAAATGGATACTTTTAATGAATGTATTCTTTGAAAATAACCCTTCTTTTAAAATAGTGTGCACAATGTTATTTGTTCTATCCTCAAACTAGCCCAGTTTAGCGAAAGTATGAATTGTTTTAAGACCCCTTGACCGCTTTTCCCCGTCATCAAACTTCAGAAACCATAATTTGTCAATGTCTGTGTTTGTTCTCTGCACACTAAATCGTTCGATGCCATGACACTTGTCTGTATGTTTCAGTTGTTATGTCCGACCTGCTTCCTGGTTGTCGCCTACTGGTTGACTGGACAACCCAGCGACTGCGCACGGTTGTCAATGGCATTGCTTGTCTGCATCTTGTTGGTGATCATGGCTCAGGCTACGAGCATGATGATTGGTGCCGCCTGTGATACTGATGTGAGAAACTCAAACTTATAACTCACTTCATTTACTTCACGAACAATTACGACAGAGCATAAATATTTCACACAGTTCAAACGTTAAGCTAAAAGCCCAACATGTATGTCCTTACATTCATTTTTATTTCAATTGTAATATATTGAAAGAATATGTGTGAGGAAATACACAATTTGACAGTATGTAATAAGTTTATTACATAGAAGCTATAAAATTCGTCCACTTTCTTGTGGCCGAAATATTTTTCTTACTTGTATGTAAGAGAAAATTACCGAGCTGAATGCATTTATGTTTCAATTAAAATATTTAAATTATACACTGTAATTTTAATGGATTTTCCCAGTTGTTGGCAACCAATTTTGAATTGCTTATTGATGGATACTTCTCATTTTAAAAAGCTGTGTGCTGATTTTTGTGTCACATTATTTTAATGGCGAAAATGGTTTAATTGTTTGTTTGTTGGCTTGCTCTAGCTCGGAGTATTTTTGGTGCCAGTAATAACCATCCCCATGCTGCTGTTCTCCGGGTTCTTCCAGCGTCTGCAAGACATTCCCTACTATCTCAAGTGAGTGTATAGTCATCAGAGAAAAGCAACGCGTTCCTTTTATCATAGCAATAACTTTTAATGTTGGATGTTAGAACTTTCGACACCAATGTAAATCCTATTTTTGAACATACTTTATACTTTTTAAAATATGCCTCGATCAAAAACACTCTTAAAGGGTATATTTCTAGATATTACATAATTACTCTTTTCATAATAGTTTGTCGTTAACCAAGTAACAGGGTTGGGAATCAACGTCTAACTATATTTTCCTTGAAGATCAAAGTATTGTTTTTGTATAATTATTTCTATTTCGTCTTCCCATCCAGACATTTTTTTCGTAACAAAGTCATTTATTTTATTAGCGTTTTGCCCACATTGCGTCCATCCAAAGTCTACATTCCAATCTGGGCGTCCAAAGGAAAGTTTCATAGGTGGGCATAATATAGACGAATTAGACACACGGCACCTTAACAACGATGTACAAATACGAAGAGATGGTGGGAGAATAAATAATCGTGAAAAGTGACACGTTAAATCAGAGAACTGTCCTTTGTTCATTCAAGTGTACATTTAACTTATTGAAGAATATGTACAATAATTTAACAAACATCACAATTTTCAAAAGTAACACACAAAAACACAACACGTGTGTTCTAACATATAGGTGCTCCCCCACAAAGTACGGAGATGGACCGTGATGTGAGGTAAAGCCTGACTGAACGCTAGGTTAGTGTGGTGACGGCTGCTGACAAGCTGTCTGCTTCTCAAGACATAACATGTTTAATTCAGATTCAAATTTTACGCATTAAATATTGACGCTCATAAGAATATGATACTTACAAGTATATATTTAAACCTTGTCTGTATAATATCGTTGAATTTCCAGTGTGGAGTTATAAAGATCTAGCACCATTACCGTCTCATAGCTTGACTCTAAGTACTGCAAACCATGTGTTCATGTCCCAAAGCAGGTACTTTGATTCAATGGTTTGTACTTGTGTCTTGTATATGTGCAGCAGGTATTTTTACTGCTATTTTATTATAATTCATCTGTTTGCATTACACGGTCGCATAGCTACCTGAGTATATAACAATAGGTTCGATACTCAATGCTACTACTGTTTATTGTGTCACATAGAATAAACAGTTGACTCCTACTGATGTCTTGTTGTTCATGTGCATCACCGGTCACATAGCAGGTACTTCAGCTACTACTGGTGTGTATTAATTCACGTGTTTGCATGGATGTCACAGGTGGATAAGTTACTTGAGCTACTTCAAGAACTCATTCGAAGGCCTCTCAGTGGCTGTCTACGGCTATGACAGGCCGAAACTAGACTGCTCCGAGTCGTTTTGTTTCTTCCGATATGGCGACAAGTTCCTGACTAGTATGGGCATGCACGAAGCAAACTTCTGGAGTGATGTGGGCTCTCTGGCCGCTTGGGCTATTTCCACTCACTTTTTTCTGTACCTAGTTCTCAGGTGGAGAATCCACAAGTCGAAATAATCTTCGTTTGATATATTTACGTATATACCATATATTTCTTTAAACAAAAGCAATTCTTTGGCAAGGCATGCGAATGCAATGTTACCTCCTACTAACCTGTAGTGACAGTAACTTTTGTGCCTTGTAACAATAACTTACTACTACAAAGATCTATGCTGCCAATGAATTCCCCGCTACATCAGTGTTAATACCGGTCAATATCCTTTGTTGATAACTAAACATGAGCACAAATTATTTAATCGATTTGATCTTATGTTTAGTGAATCATTTCTTATGTATAGACTGGAACGATTATCAAACACGTTAATTTCTAACGTCTATCTTTCTTTCATGTTTTTAATGCACTTTTTATAAGTTTGATCTTTTTTATATTTAAAAAAATAAATTATGTGATAATTATGTTATAAGTGTACTTAGTAAATGTGACAATTAAACGGCTTGCTACTTGCTAGCATTATCATAATGTATTTTTTGTGTTAAAGTTACTGTATTACTGATTTTTATAATAAAATTAATTCTCAACTTCGTATACTCTTATAAGTTATTATTGTCATTGTCAAATATTGTGTATTTATCGTATTCTTACTAGGAAAACGCCAAAGTCGTTGTTATACGAGTGAGCGAGTCATGTGTTGAGTAGGCCTACCCAGTAACATTCCATTTCCTCCCTCTAACTAAGGCTGGATCCAGCAATGGTCTTTCCTACCTAGCCTAGGCTAGAGTGGCGCATTAAGGCATTACAGTTGACGCGCCCTTATACCAACTGAACTCAAAGCCCTATCATTTATACCTTATATATCAATCAATGCAAATGTTCCCGGGTACTCAACGCATGACTCGCTCACTCGTCTAACAACGACTTTGGCGTTTTCATATTCTAGAAGGCGTCTTTTTACCCGGAATGTGGGAGACCCGGGTTAAAACAACGGTTGGGATTCATTTGTTAATTTCTATTGATTATTTTATTATTTCCGGAAAATTATAGAACATGTTTTGAAATGCATTCAATATTATTGTAAACATAGCCAGTACCTATGGTTAGTACGAAGTATGTATAAGGATTGCAAGGTTTACTCGATCTCCCAGCGGAATTTTGGGTAACCAAAGGCCTATTTATAATTTCTTATTTCTTATAGATTTAAATAGCAACGGATTTTGCTAATTTTGTTAGACGTTGTCTGTTTAAAATTGCAGTTTAATCTGTTTGGCCGTTCGGCTGTATGGGACGACCAGACAAAGAAAGTAGAAACAGACATTTTACAGACAATCACGACGAAGATCCGTTCGACTTGCGTTGTAAGACTCAGTCGCTGCGCTCCCTCATCTAATTATTGTGCTGTAATGCTAATCTTAACACACTGATATAGGTGTAGAATGTGTATAGGCGAAAATAAAATAACATAATAAATATAAGAAAAAATAAACTCTTAGAAATATATAAAAATCACTATACATTTTTAAATGTCAAAAAAAACATATTTTTGTCGGACATAACCTAATACGAGAGACAGCTTGTCCTTCCTGGAGGATCGGATTCCTGTATAGTTTCTTGCTATAACTAACGACCTAATGTGTAATTTTCAACATCGTTTACCCATCGTGGTAATCGAAAGAACAACATGAATATATTATGTATTACAAATAAGTATACTGTCCATATTTCATACCGATTGTGCGGCAAAATATCGCTGGTTTATTTCCAGACTGTTCTAAATCCTTTTTTTTATTAAGTAAGTCGTTCCAACTTGATCTAAGTACATTTATTTAACAATTTAGCAAAACATTAATAAAAAATCTTATTTAAAGGGTCATACTGACGTTTCCATTTTGTTCTAATTACACAAAAGCACCATTCCTCCTATCCATAGTGTTCCATATCAAATTATATCGCAAAACGCTAAAATAAATAATTCCAGATAGTTCGATCTCTACGAAACAATAAAATGTTAGCTTTGTCACTCGCCGTCCAATACGCGGTGCGTCGTTATCACCTGTTGCAACACTACCCGGGGAAGTATTTCCACCAAATGTGCGTTGATCATAAGTGTGAGACTGTGATTAAAGCCATATTCTCAAGCATGAATGAGTAGAAAGTTGCCTAATATACCCAGTTACAATATTTACATAGTGATAATCTAACCATGGATTTATTGGATGAGCGTAGCGAGCGAAGCGAAGATTCCATTTCACTACACTGGAGAAAAAAATCCGGAATGTTTTTCTTTTTTTTCTGTTTGTATTATTGTGTTTGTTAACATGATTCCGGCTAAACCGATACTCCAATTACGATCAAATTTTATGGAGCCCTTCGAAATTTCTGAACTTAGAACTGCCACGTTTTTGAGCGTAATCGAAAAATTATTTCTCATTGAAATCGCCATTTTCCGATTTTTTCCGATTTTTAAAACATTTCTTCGTCTTATAACACCTACATGCATTATCCGATTGTCAAAATTTTTTTCACAGAACCTTAATTTTATGAATTCATATATTGGGGTGAAATTTGAACGCAATCGAAATATAATTTCTTGTGAAAATCGCAATTTTACGCTTTTTTCATAAAAAATAAATTCTTCGACTTATAACACCTACTTGCTTTATCCGATTATAATGATTTTTTTACAGAACCTTAATTTTATAAATTTATATATTTTTGTATGAAATTTGAGCGTAATCGAAAAATAATTTCTTATGAAAATCGCAATTTTACGCTATTTTATTTTTAAAAAACATACGCTTATCCAACAACGCGCCTGAAAAAGCGTTTGCGAAGCTTCCTAGTATATGCTCACAAATCTTATTCTGACAAATTCACCAGACACTTTTGTGATGAGATTTATAGTTTTTTTGGATGAGCGTAGCGAGCGAAGCGAAGATTCCATTTCACTACACTGGAGAAAAAAATCCGGAATGTTTATCTTTTTTTCTGTATGTATTTTTGTGTGTTTGTTAACACGATTCCAGCTAAACCGATACTCCAATTACAATGAAATTTTATGGAGGCCTTCAAAATCTCTGAACTTAGAACTGCCACGTTTTTGAGCGCAATCGGAAAATTATTTCTCATTAAAATTGCAACTTTACGATTTTTTTCGAATTTTAAAAAAAATTCTTCAGCTTATAACACCTACATATCCTATTGGAATGATTTTTTCACAGAACCTTAATTTTATGAATACTAGGAAAACGCTTAAGTCCCGCCGCGTTGTTGGATGAGCGTATATGGTGCATTGAGATGCCATGTGTTACGCGGATTTTCTGTTGTTCTGTGAAAAAATCATTACTTAGTCGAAGATTTTTTAAAATTAAATTAAATTAAATTAAAAATTAACTTAATTTTTATAATTAAATTAAATTAAATAAAAAATTAACTTAATTGTTTAAATTAATCGTAATTTTTTTTAAAGAAAAAAATCGTAAAATTGCAATTTGCATAAGAAATAATTTTTAGATTACGCTCAAATTTCACAAGAATATATTAGTTCTTAAAATTAAGGTTCTGTGAAAAAAATTATTACAATAGGATAAATCATGTTGGTGTTATAAGTCGAAGAAATTTTAAAAATCGAAATAAATCGTAAATTTCGTTTTTTATGAGAAAAAATTCCCGATTGCGCTCAAAAACGTGGCAGTTCTAAGTTCAGAGATTTCGAAGGTCTCCATGAAATTTCATCGCAATCGGAGTATCGGTTTAGCCGGAATCGTGTTAACAAACACACAAAAATACAGAAAGAAAGAAAGAAGAAAAAAAAAAAAAACATTCCGGATTTTTTTCTCCAGTGTAGTGAAATGGAATCTTCGCTTCGCTCGTTACGCTCATCCAAATACATTCGTGTGAAATTTGAGCGCAATCAAAAATTATTTCTCATGAAAATTTCAAAATTACGACTTTTTCCTTTTTTTAAATTACGATTAATTTAAAAAATTTAAAATTTAAGTTAATTTTTTCTTTAATTTTATATAATTTTAAAAAATCTTCAACTAAGTAATGATTTTTTCACAGAACAACTGAAAATCCGCATAACACATGGCAGCTTAATGCACCAATTACGCTCATCCAACAACGCGGCGGGACTTAAGCGTTTTCCTAGTAATTAAAATATGGGAAATATAGATTTGTTAAAAAACATACATTTTCCAACAATGTAAAGGAAAAAATCATATTTATCAAACAAAACAAAAATTATAAAATCCGTCTGGTGAATATTTATATGAATTGTTTTTTTTTTATCTAAAACACCTTTCACTTTTAAAAAAAAATAAAATTGTAAAAGCCTTAGCAATATTGCAGCATCATATAAAAATCGTAAAATTGCAATTATTATGAGAAATAATTTTTTGATTGCGCTCAAATTTCACACGAATATATTAATTCATAAAATTAAGGTTCTGTGAAAAAATCATTACAATCGAATAAAGCATGTAGGTGTTATAAGTCGAAGAATTTTTAGAAAATCGAAAAAAATCGTAAAATTGCGATTTTAATGAGACAACATTTTTTGATCGATTTTGCGAACCGTGAAGTTCTAAGTTCAGAGATTTCAAAGGTCTCCAGAAAATTTCATCGCAATTGGAGTATCGGTTTAGCCGGAATCGTGTTAACAAACACACAAAAATACAAAAAAAAGAAAAAGGGAAAAAAGGAAAAAAAAACATTCCGGATTTTTTTCTCCAGTGTAGTGAATTGAAATTCGCTTCACTCATTTTTTTCTGTCAATGATTTACAGTCTAATCAATCTTAAGTTCATTCCGTTTTTAAGCTCTATTTACTTAAGTCTGTTAACTTAAAAAAAATTATCAAAGCTTGGTTCATTCTGTGTGTTTTCGACGTTTTCGTCATCAATTGCCATACAGTACAAAGGTGTCATTGAGTGATATTATGGCTTGACTTCTTTTTTTTTAACATTCAATAAACAATGTTATATATATATATTTATTTATTTTATTTATATATTTTATATTTCAAATGAATGTTGTACCACAGATGACATTTTAAGCTAAAAATTGTACGGAATTCAACTACAAGCTATTGTTTCGTAATAATAAAAATGTGGATATAGAAAACACAGCGTCTTCACTGAACAGTCCCAATCGCTGTCCATTGTTCCATATACATTGCGAAAAAACCTTTAAAAATTATTGTATTAAAACTACATCATTTTTTTTTACTTTTTAAAGTGGGTTATCATAACTGCATGTCGAAAGGTGTTGTTTGTGAATTTTTCAGCCCCTATCTTAGATAGGGACATGGAAAAAAAAATACTGAGTCTTTAGACACATTTATCTCCGAATGACACGGAACGGACATTGAACTGTCTGGAAATAAATGTGGTTATAGAACACAGCACCTTCACTGAACAGTCCCAACCGCTGTCCATTGTTCCATATCCAATCCGAAAAAGCTTTTAAAAATTCTGGTATTAAAACTGTCTCATTAATTCTGCTTTTTAAAGTGGGTTATCATAACTGCATGCTAGAAAAATGTCTTCTGTGAAATTTTCAACCTTTAATCTTGGGGAATGGGAAAAAATACTTAACCTTTAGACGCCGCGAATGACACGGAACGGACATAGAACAGTCTGGATATATGCCATCAGCGATATCGTTGAATTATGAGTCGCTGTCAGTAACACGAACATCGGGAATCCGGCACCAGTGGGAAGCGCAGCGCTCGAGTACGCGGTCTGGTGAGAACTTGTTGAACTAGAGTTTAGTTGATCAGAATTCGAGCATTGCCGCGCCGCCCAGCTT
Source organism: Sweltsa coloradensis (assembly GCA_024449915.1). NCBI lineage: Eukaryota > Metazoa > Arthropoda > Insecta > Plecoptera > Chloroperlidae > Sweltsa > Sweltsa coloradensis. Next base: position 13,076 of record JAMZAV010001954.1, on the reverse strand, counting down.
ATGCCACACTTTGTCATTTATTCTGCGTATTATTTTGCTATTTCGACTACATACATTTGTATATATGTAACATACAATTATGTTTCTTGTGGATAATACCGTTATTTGACGTCCAATAACTAAGGTGGGATATTTTTAATAGTGCAATATTTCTCCGAAATGTAATTACGATCGTTTTTCTAAGTAATGTATTGTCTTGTATTCCAACACACCGCATTTTATTTTGTATCGTGATGCAAAATATTGCCATGGACTTAGAATAGTAACTGGCCTTTTAAATCCATGATACATTGCCAATACAAAGTCATACGTTTTACGGTTGCATATAATACAGTGTTCATAATAAAATGTCACGAAAATATCGCACTAAAAATCGGAAAAAATCGTAAAAGTACGATATTCATGAGAAATATTTCTTCGATTGTACCCAAAAACGTAGCAAGTCTAAGTTCAGAGATTTCGAAGGTCCCCTCCAATTTTCATCAAGATCGCATGTGCCGTTTGCCCGGTAGAGAGCGAACAAACAGACAGAAAAACTAACAAAAAACAAAACACCCGAGCTATTTTTCTTGGGGTAACGTAAGTGAAAAACAAACAAAAAAACAGAAAGTCAAATTGAAGTCTTCACTTCGCTCGCTACGCTCATCCAAAAAGTTTTCGATTTTTAAGAAATGGTGTCACAAATAACTTAAATTAGGTATTGAATCATAATTCGGATCTACGTGCATGATAGGCTATCACTGAAATATTCGTGGAAGCTGGAGGCATGAAGATGGATTTATTTAATACGCAAATATATGCAAATCAATTATTGTTTGGTTATTTTTAGATGGGCATCGGCATGGTATAATTGGATGAGCGAAGCGAAGACATCAATTTCACTGACCCCCCCCCCCCCCCAAAAAAAAAAAAAAATTGGCTCGGGTGTTTTTTTTTGTTTGTTTGATTTTTGTTTTTTTTGTTTTTTCTGTCTGTTTGTTCGCACGATTCCGGGCAAACGGCATATGCGATCTTGATAAAAATTGGAGGGGCGATCTTCGTTTTCTCTGAACTTAGACTTGCCACGTTTTTTGGGTACAATCGAAGAAAGATTTCTCATGAATGTCGTACTTTTACAGTTTTGTTCGATTTTAGTGCTATAATTTCGTGATATTTGGGCCGATTCTGACCAAACGGGTGGGGCTAAAATGTTCATATTTCACATGGACATTAAGGTTATAGTGATGTAGTACCTTTTGAAAGAAAAGTTGAAAAAGTTAGCCAGAATCCATAGAAATAAAGGTTTTAATATGAGTTTTTTTAGGTTTATAATAACAATTAACAAGTAACAATAGAAACTTGACAACAATCACCTACAATGCATTCAAAAAGCACTTGCAAAGAAAAAGTGGTCCTACGCAAACTAAAAACTTACAAAAAAGCTCATCCATCAACGCGGCGGGACTTAAGCGTTTTCCTAGTAAATAGAATTATATTGTTCGCCTACACAATTGTCATATTTCGTGTTTCTTTCGTTCCAAAGGATAATACACGAGTTGACAAAAAATATTTAAAATTAGAATGTGTATTACAAGAATCTCAACGTTTAATTTTTCTTCTATAATTAAAATGAAACCATGGAATAGGGCTACGCAACATATTGGCTTGAATTGCTTCATAAACTAGGAAAACGCTAAAGTCCCGCCGCGTTGATGGATGAGCTTTTTAAAGTTTTTAGTTTGCGTGGGACATCTTTACTTTTGCAAGTGCTTTGTTTTTCTGCCGACGCATTGTAGGTGATTGTTGTCAAGTTTCTATTGTTTCTTGTTAATTTGTTATTATTTAACATAAAAATCTTACATTAAAAGCTATATTTCTATGGATTCTGGCTAACTTTTTCAACATTTTCTTTCAAAAGGTACTACATCACCATAACCTTAATGTCCATGTATATTATGAACGTTGTAGCCCCACCCGTTTGGTCAGAATTGGCCCAAATGGCACGAAAATATCGCACAAAAAGTAAAAAAAAACGTATATTAAAAGCTTTATTTCTCTCGATTCTGGCTAACTTTTTCAACTTTTTCTTTCAGAAAGCAATACATTACCATTACCTTAATGTCCATGTGAAATATGAACGTTGTAGCCCCACCCGTTTGGTCAGAATTGTGCCAAATGGCACGAAAATATCGCACTAAAAATCGAAAAAAATCGTAAAAGTACGATATTCATGAGAAATATTTCTTCGATTGTACCCAAAAACGTGGCAAGTCTAAGTTCAGAGAAAACGAAGGTCGTGTCAAATTTTCATCAAGATCGCATATGCCGTTTGCCCGGTAGAGAGCGAACAAACAGACGGAAAAACAAACAAAAAATAAATAAAATAAAAACAACCGAGCTAAATTTTTTGGGGGGTCGGTGAATTGAAGTCTTCGCTTCGCTCATCCAATCATATTTAACTATGTCCTACTTTCTGTTTATTTCATTTCACATTTTAATATTAAATATAAGGCCTAAATAATATTTTTACTTTCATTATTTTTAACATTTTATTTTATAATAATTTAAACTCAATATAGCCATCTTCCAGCTCTATGTATACTAGGCTTATATGTACTATATGTACTTACAGAACCACAGGCCGCGGCGCAATGTGATCTATCAGATTGACGTGCCCTTCTTTCTCATATCGTCGTAGATTCATTGAAATTATACCATTTGTTTATAGCAGGCATAGAGCTCTTTGCTATTTGTGGCGACAATATTATAATTTTGAAAAGTGGATTCATCACTTCCAAGATCATTGCCCTTTAGCTGTTGCCAAAAATTCTCTATCCGATTAATGAGCAGTAAAGGGAAGTAATATTAAAACTTGTTAAGTAAATTCTGTAATTAGAAACTGTATGCTATTCTAGAAATTCACAAAATAAAATAATTGACGTGAGGCCGAGGAATGACAATATTTGAATAAGGCGGCGATTATTAACTACTGCACCTCAAGTGGCCCCTCCGCGCACCAGGATATAAATGGATTTATTTATCGTTCCACCCGCAAAATATGGTGATATAACGTAAAATAATTATATTATACAAGTCACGTGTGTACTGTTTTCACGACATATTAGTTTAGGAGAGCCACTGCCTTAGATAAGGTGAGCATACGTACCGGTTTGACCGGTACAGTACCGGTTTCCCGGGAGACATCATTAAAATGACGTATTTGTATCGGTTTGCAATTTTTGGGAGAAAGTGTCCTGATATTTTCTTGACTATACCGTGCATAGAAGGATAATGTCTCACTTTAAAAAAATACACTCCTCTGAAAAATACTATAATAGTAAAAACAATGTAATACTTCTTCCACTTCCAAGAAGATAATTCATTTTCTCTAGGGGTGGCGAGTACTATTATTTAGTTTGGTGGAGGTGCCGGGTCGCGCACGTGTGTGAAAACGTAAAAATCGTTAGGCCAATATATTTTTGGTGGTACCTTACCAATGCTGATTACTTAGCCATAATAGTAACCTGAGCCTATTGATATAAATTTATATTTATTTTTAAGTTTTGAACTTTTTCGGGGCATAAATAATAAAAATATGTCACTATTATGTTTGTTTCAACATTTTCATGTAATATCACTTACTGAAGGTCATAGCCTAGCACTAATACATTTGTGCTTGATCATTAAAATAATCTAGAGAGAAGTTACATTTTTCAATCAAATTAGACTTTGATCTGTCGTCACGTTTGGAGCCTACATTTAGACTAACATAAATTAATAAAATTAATATTGTTCATATTATTGTAAATAATATATATATAGTCAAAGATTATAAAAGTGAAATTTTAAAAATAAGACGAAGTACTCTTTCGATCTCAAAAATCAGGACTCGCACACCACTAATTTTCTCAGTCATTATTTTCATTGATTTCTTTTAGATAATGGAAAATCAAAATGTTCCAATCATACAACTGAACCACGTTTTTGAATAATGACATACCTACAGTAATTATTTTGTTGTAAAGACGAAGTGTATTAAAAGCTTAACCATGCATATTTTACAAATTAAATGCTTTTTCAAATTCATCTTTATTCTTATTGATTTGGCCTTCATTAGTATGAAGCCCTCATCAACACATTATTATCTGCTGACTGAATGTTTGTATTTTGTTTTGTACTATCATTTTTGAACCACTAGATGAAAGATTTTATGACTGCAAAAATGTATACATTACAGCATATTTAATTCGTATTTTCATGTCAGAAAGCTATTTTCTGGTCATTTAATTCAAATATATATTTAAATCGCCTATGGCGACAGGGTCTCTGCACCAGACCCCGAAATAGTCCGTGGGGTACATATGTTCACACTTTAGTAATTGTCCCGGTTTGGAACTTTCAAAATATGTTCACCTTAGCCTTCTTAGACCATCTATACCCGCCACTGCGCGCATGTAAATCAAACGTAAACACGCAAGTGGCTCGAGTTGATCAACTGAACTCGGCGACGGTGCTGCGATCTCTTATCCGTTGCGCCTCCCATTGCATTTATTCTGCTTATTATTTTGCTTTCGACTACATACGTTCGTATATTGTTTGTTTGTTGTGGATATTACTATAATTTAACGTCCAATAGGCGGGATTTTTGTAATAGTGCTGTATTTCCTAAATGTAATCCAAATCGTTTTTCTACGAAAATTATTGTCTTTGCAATTAAGCCTACACTCTGCATATATTTATTTTTTGAAGCATGATGCAAAATATTGTATACAAAAGCCATGGGCTTTACGGTGGCATATCACTCAGTGTGCACAATAAAAGTAATTCGATTTTTAAAGACATGGTGTCACAAATAACTTAAATTAGGCACCGAATCATACTTCGGATCTACGTGCATGTAGGGTGTAAATGAGAGGCACAGCACATGGATTATTACACATGTAGGATCTCGATTTAACATGGGCTCTTACGGAGAATCCACCTCACACGCAACAGAGGATCTCGGTGATAACCTATGTTACCATATCGTAGGGCGTAAGTCACACCACCCTTTTATTATTTGTCATTCCACAACACCGTTCAACCCCTCGTTCATCCCCTATTTAAAAATTTTATTTTTACAATGAATAGACTAAATAAAAATAGGTTTAGTGTATACTGTATACGCATATCATCGGACCTAGTCAAATACCTCTCCCCAACCCCTTCAACCTCAATTATTAACAGATATTATGTTACCGTGAATAAAATAAATATCAAGAGTGCCTAGAGACACATAACGAACCAAAGGGCTTAACCTCAACCTAAGCGCATCCTCTCCCTCCCACACAAACACCCCTATTGCAACTTAACATTTATAACGTAACACGCAACCACGTTTAGCAAACGTTAATAGGACCTAACCTTATATCACTTTTACATTTCCCAACCACCCAGTTAAAGAGTTTAAGTCGTTACACGTTTATACCACCACCACCCTAATTCATTTATTACATGTATGCTCTTATATTCAAGCAACGTGCAATCAATTTGTTAATATAGCTAAGGTCGAGTTGCTAAGGTCGAGTGTTTAACTAGCACGTGATCATAACATGATCGATTAGTTTGTTCACGCTCAGTATTGCAAGTTTGCAGTTTTGCGTGTCACATATGAATTGCTTTGTCAAATTTATGATTTGCATAGATTTGTATTTGATACTTTCGTTTTCTACCAAGTATCACTCTACATCTCCACTATTTTGAATCATTACTTAGCGCATATAAAAAATAAATTATAGTTACAATTCCACCAAACCAAATTTAGTAATATTAAATCCAAAGTATACACAAAAAAATAATTCATTCATTTTTTAATAAATATAAATACTACACACAATCGTTATTTAAGAAGGAATAGTATAGGTAAATATAAATAATACCAATTTGTTACATAATAATAATATTATGATATCATTTATTCTTTTAAACATAAAAACAAAAGTAATATGTTTCCACCACATATGTATTAGTGATTTACATTTTTTTATTAACATAATTATTATGCACTCCTAGTGCTTATATTACTCTATACATACTCTTATATTCAAGCAATGTGCAATCAATTTGTAATTAGCTAAGGACAATGATTCTCTCATAAACACATCTGAATATTTTTATAATCACGTAATCTCTCATCACACGATAGCACTCACAGGTTTTCTGTAAACTTTGCAGTTTTATTGCCAGACGCGTTTATGGGTTTGTAATTGAATAGACTTACATTTTTATAGTTAGTATCACATTTATAAAATAAATATTTCGTCATTATTTTGAATTAACACTGCGCCAAAAAATTTTAGCCTATTGATAGTCACAATTCCTGTAGAGCGAATTTAATAATATTAAACTGAAAGTAAATACTAATAACTTACTTTAAACAAATACGATTGCGTGCAGCAACAAATATAATGCATCAATCAGTATGATAGAAGGCATATCATAAGGAGAGGTAAACACAATAAACAAAAATTTTGTACATACATATATATGTTTAACCTTGGCTTTATAGTAGGCGACTATGACGTTGTTATGATAGTACTTTAGACATAAATTAAAAAAGTGACTACACCGGGGTTATATATATGATGTATAATCATGGTTTTATAGTAGGCGTTTATGACGCTGTTAGTGTTATGTTAGTACTTTAGACAGAAATTAAAAAAGTGTCTACACCGGGGATCGAACTACACACGTTATTAACAATGTATAAACAGACCAAGAATTAGACAGAATTAAATTGGTGGCTGCATAGCTCAGTTGGTAAGAGCATGGCCCGGAAAGCCAAGGTCCCGGGTTTGATCCCCGGTGTAGTCACTTTTTAATTTCTGTCTAAAGTACTAACATATATATGTAGTTAAATGAAGGCTTTCACGGTTGTTATAAGTGTTCATTATAGCTTTCGGTTATCCGTGTATAGAAGTTATTTATTTCGACGTTTCGTGCTAATTACATAGCACTTTATCGAGTCTACTATTTTTTGAAAACAAAACTAATAACAAAAGAAAACCAAAACAATCTACTTTCCAAGGTGTAACAAAAACATGGGTAATTTTTTTTAAATTTAAATTAAGCCCCCAACACAACATACTGTCTTGAATTGCTTCACAAATCATATTTACCTATGTCCCACTTCCTGTTTATTTCATTGAACATTAAAATATTAAATAATATTTTTATTGTCATCATTATCTTTAACATTTTATTAATCTCAATAAAACAATCTTTCAGCTCAATGTATGTAGGCTACTAAATATTATAGAACCACATGCGGTGCACTGTCATCTATCCAATTGACTAGTAATTCATAAAATTAAGGCTCTGTGAAAAAATTATTGCAATCGGATAAAGCATGTAGGTGTTATAAGTCGAAGAAATGTTTTAAAAATCGAAAAATTCGTAAAATTACGATTTTCATGAAAAATAATTTGTCGATTGCACTAAAAAACGTGGCAGTTTTAAGTTCAGAGATTTCGAAGGCCTACACAAAATTTCATCGCAATTAGAGTATCGGTTTAGCCGGAATCGTGTTAACTAACAGACAAAAATACGAAAAAAGTTTTCGGGATTTTTTTCTCCAGTGTAGTGAAATGGTATCTTCGCTTCGCTCGCTACGCTCATCCAAATAGTTGGCCTACATAATTGTCATATTTCGTAAGTGTTTCTTTCGTTCCAAAGGATGACCAAAATATTTAAAATTGGAAGGTGTATTTAAACAATACAAGTATCTCAACATTTAATTTTTCTGCTGTAATTAAAATGAAATCATGTGCTATTAAAGGGAATAGGCCTTCACAACATACTGTCTTGAATTGCTTCACAAATCATATTTAACTATGTCCTGCTTCTTGTTTATTTCATTGCACATTCAAATATTTAAATAATTTTTTTTATTGTCATCATTATCTTTAACATTTTATTTTAATTTAAATCTCAATAAAACAATCATCCAGCTCTATGTATATACCAAACATTATAGAACCACATGCGGCGCACTGTCATCTATCCGATTGACTAGCCCTTGTTTCTCATGTCGTCTAGGATTCATTAAAATTATACTATTTATTTATAGCAAGCATAGAGCTTTTGATTATAGTTATTTGTGGCGACAAAATTTTAATTTTGAAAAGTGGATTCATTACTTCAAAGATCATTGCCCTTTAGCTGTTGCCATAAAATCTCTTTTCGATAAATAAGCGGTAAAGGGAAGTAATATTCAAACTTGTTTAGTAATTTTCCGTGATTAGAAACTGTATTCTATTCTGGGAAATTAACAAAATAAAATAATTGGCACGAGGCTTAGGGATGACAACTCGAATAAGGCGGCGATTATGAACTACCGCACCTCGAGTGGACCTACAAAATATGGTAATATAACGTAAAATAATTATATACAAGTCACGTGTGTACTGTTTTCACGACATATTAGTTTAGGAGAGCCACTGCGCGCAGGTAAATAAAACGTAAAACCGCACGTGGTTGTATTGTATTGTATTTATTTATCCTCGTTTAGTTCATATACATTAATATATAAAATATACAAAATACTGAACATTTGAGTTGTCATTAATTTATAAAAAGTTTTCAAACACTAAAATTACAAATTAAAAATAACTAAGAGAGTGTTCATGCAGAATCGGCAAAAAAAACCTTTATAAAACTGCGTGCTTTGGGAGAGTCGATCTAAATTGCTCTACAGAATAATAACATTTATCTAAAAGCATGGCTTTGAGTTCTTTCTTAAAACGAGTACAATCTTTGGTATTCCTGATTTGTAACGGTACAGAATTGTAAAGGTTTGTGCCCGACACTGCAAGCCCTTTTGTCTCATTGATAGCTTACACTTTGGTGCCCTTAGTTTATCCTTATTCCTAGTATTTAAATTATGAAAATCTGAATTACTAGTAAATAGGTGAAGATTTTTGTGAACAAAAATTACTATTTCATAATTCGAGTTCGAGTTGATTAACTAAACTCGGCGATGGTTCTGCTGTCATTCGTCTTTTGAGTGAGGATAATCCTTGGTCAGATTTGCTGGTGACGAGTATCGTACCAATGAACTCTCGCGTTACTCTGGGTAACGCATTACAAATATTATGTTGTTTTTGAAAAGAAAATGAATTAAAACGTATTATTTCACGAGATTCGAATTGTCTTATCTGATTTATGATGATTGAGAGATTGATTGATTGTGTATACCCTGAAGCCAATAAATTGAAAGTTTTGATTCTAGTTTATTAGATCTCAAAATTTTACACCATGCGAGCTAGTGGAGCGCCGGGCGCAAGGAAATGTGTGTGGACCTTGTAATATCCGAAGGTAGCTAAAACAAACCAATACGCCTCAGTTCTTAACACAGATGTGATGAAACGTCGAAGTACATACAATATTTACTCGCGACAAGGCGAAATATACCGGAACTCTTACAACTTTGATTTAATATGTTTTGAATAAATTTTAAAACGAATAGAAAGTGTATCTACAAAGCAATATAAAATTGTGCTCCTGAAGAATAAACACGCACAAAATAGATTCTCACGAAGTGGGCCTACCACTTCGCTTGATTAGAGAGCTCTGTGACATCGTACGTGATGATATAGGTCTACTTGTTTCCCTTTCTCCTCATTGTTCAGCTCTTCGTCAATAACAACTGACTACAGTCCTGCATGCACCCAGTCATTATTGTCTTCTAAAGTATATACTCAAAACCACTTGCGTCTACCGTGTAAAATAGAAATCACATTCTCCGTAATGTAAATATCCCCCCGATCGAATTATGCAATCAATCTTCAATCTTACAACAATCTTTCGGACGCACAGCGTCTAGGTTGCAGTACTTTCATACTATTACAATGTAGGTTATCTGTTTTCACCGTCGGACAGATAAGTCAATACATATTTCTCGTACTTTAACCATTTTTTTTTCGTTTAAGCCTCAAGATTTTCTCTGCTTGTCCACAATTTCCATTAAAACACATGGGCCATCAAATTCCAACTCGCAACCTTCTCGTGGTTTGGCCCGTGATTAGGGGAGTTTATCTCCCTGAAACTAATGGCGAGCTCTGGGTCGTCGTCGGGGACTTTCCCCTTCCCTTTGACTACCTCCCCGACGGCGACGACAATGACAACACGGACGGATGATGACACGGACGTCGACGACCACGACGTGGGGGAACCCCTGCCCTCCCCATTCGCTTGTGGCTGGTTCTGACCAGCACAGGCCTGTCCACCTCTTGTCCCCCCGCGTCATCCCTTACGTCCCTCCCTTCGTCTCGATTAGCCAAGTTGCATAAATATGAGACGTTAAGCAATATCCAATCAAATCAATCATTAAAACATGTTTGTTTTGGGTTAATATTCACAAACTTTGTGTGATCAAACAGGACCGGAATTTGAAAAACATCCCATGTACGAAAATTGACAATATTCGAAAGTGCGAACGCACATTTTTCGGTTTATAATCTTAAAGTTCTCAAGCTAATTTGATTGTGATTTCTAACTTCGTCCATCGTACACAATGCCCTAACTAAACATCACCACTAATACATCATGACGTCACGTGCTGAGACCTAATGCAATGATTTCGAAAGTTTTTATATTTTGTGGTTGATTTATGATTGGAAGTATGAAAGGTATGGACGATCACGGTTTAGCGAACGAAATTGAATCTACGAGTTCAAGCTGTAGACTCTTAGAACGAGTAAGAAACAAACGTATTCGTATTGATACAAGTTATCTTCAATGAGTTTAGCCCCCAAATATTGATCATGAAATCGTCAAGAGAACTATTGGTAGGTGTGTATGGGGCGGCGCCATTATACAAAAAAAATCAGGAAAGCTAATCTATTTGATTGAATGTTTTTTTGTGTAGATTATACCATTTCAATCGAATTCGCGGTTCATTGTCGTGATTTGATTTAATTGACATCTTCGTACTTCTTCAGATAGCTGTTGCTTTCATAACCACGACAGCTACTAGCGGTGTGAATTAAAATAAAACGCGAGCTAGTGAAGCAAAACAAACGAATATAAATGACTATTTAGACGCGAGAATCTAGCTTAGAAGGTCGTTTAATCGATTCCTGAAACCGGGGATGCCCCAAAGTTTCTATTGAAGGGTCTGGTTATGGCTGGCTGGTATTAAAGGGACAAGTACATTAAAAATATAGGTATATTTTTAATACATTATCTAAAGCATTTTAATACTACACTTAAATGACAGTTAAAAATTATAACTTGCAACTGTGATTTTACACGAATTTTTCTTATTTTTTTCATCCAGAAATTTGCGTGCGTTTTGGGAAATTTCTTAAATCTGCTTAAACCTGTTTCTTTTTTATTCCAAGTATAGATACTATCGTATCGTACCGATCTAAAATGGCCCTGTATTTTATCGTGTCTTGAAACTGTGCACAAGTATACTCTCAAACACGCAAAAATATGCATGCAAAATCACACCCCTTGTTGATAATCAGCATATTTTGACCGAACCAATTTCCCAAATTACAAAATAAAATATATATGATTTACAGTAAAGGCTGTAGAGTACGTTAATAATGGCCAATATTTTTGTGGATCAAAATCCTTAAAGTCCATAAAGATCGTGCCCATGTTATTTCTTGTGGGAGATTTTTGCTGATGTGACCTATAGCTCGAAAAATACCAAGTTTAAACAATTTTTTTCGAGTCATAGTAGACCCAATAAATTTTTCTGTTAATTTCTAAGTTCATAACTAGTTAGCCTGAATGAAATAGATATTTTGAGTTTAGCGGGTGAATACCTCTTTAACTTTCCTCACTTGTTATACCTGACTACTTAGTAGCTTAAAGAGAGACGATTAAACAAGTATAGTCCCGTAAAAATGAACTTCGGGGCTTAAAATTAAAACTATAATTGATGAACTTTTAAATACAAAAATAGAAAATAACAAATGGGCGATATTTGAATGCGAGCTTACAAACTCGTTGTTTGTTCTCAGAGATAGTTTATTTATTTTATTTATATATCTTGAAAATATGAAATATACATACTATGTCAAAGAAAAAATTAACCAAAAATCGCACATTTTACAACACTTTTCTTCCAAATCTATATCATACAAACACATTCTAAATGTTTTCATCGTGGATTACTCGACAGCTGCAGCTGGCAATTGGACTCAATTGAAACTCTTCTGCTGACTCGCAGCCTTACTAATTCAATTTAATGTTCCGGCAATGCGCCATCTCTACTAGAGAAACCCCATAATTACGTTCTGACAACCATACCACGCCACGCGTCTACAGCGAAGCGTTTTCGACGACGGGTTTTCTGCGTTTGGCGCGCCAACCAATACTCTGTACGCGACGGCTCTTCACCACGAAAGACTTAACGCGAGCAATTGCATCCCTCAATGCACCTTGAATCACTTCAGTTTTGCCGCACTTCGTTCTAAAGAACAGTCTAGATTACTCGAATTGATGGTTTTTAAATTTTGTTTTGTAATATACAAAACAATTTACCATAAAGTTAAATAATCTTCCGTTGAGGCTGTCACCTGTTAAAGTTGCGCGCCACAGCAAACACCGCGAAGCGCCAAACGCAGCTAACGCGTCGCCCCAAACGCTCAGCTGTAACCGCACCTTCATGCTCACAGCTCAAGTACAAGAAACAAAACCGAAACCATCCGAAGATTGGGCATTGTGTATTAATTACCGGTCGGAAAGTGAGAGTGTGTCGCTGTCGTACCCGTCGACTCCTTCCGGCGATGATACTGGAGGTCAAGATGAGAGCGAGCCGCGCCTCATTCCTTCGAAAAGCCGAACACTTTCTATATAGCCCGTACCATCAATATTGTTTGCAGAACGTGTTAATTGGTTGTTTGATTGTTGGACGACACATTGAGTAACCGCTTACACCGGAAGGGAACTCTCTGGTTGTTAGATTGTTGAGTCACTACTAGGGTAACCTCAGGAGTTACACCGGAAGGGAACTCTCTGGTTGTTAGATTGTTGAGTCACTACTAGGGTAACCTCAGGAGTTACACCGGAAGGGAACTCTCTGGTTGTTAGATTGTTGAGTC